>OX453090.1:49263362-49736694 GCA_949708635.1 Hirtodrosophila cameraria
TTAAACTAAAAGCACAATAAATGTTGACATAGAAATATTGACAATATTTATGTAAAAAACAATAAAAATATGAAATAAATTTTGAGCATAGCTGAACTAGCTGAATGTTGTATTTCAGTAAAGTTATGTTGAGCTTATCAAATTTCTTCAATACAGTCAATCATAAAATATTTGATGGCATTGGCAAAAGTGTGAAAAATCTCATCAGTTCTCATTTCCTCGTTATGGACACTCACACTGTCAAACAGCCGCATGCCAGGTGGGCAAAGTAGAAGAATAGGATGCAAAGTGTAAATGGATAATGCCACTCTTCATTTGCCAAGCGGAAATGTTGAGCAAATGAAATTGCAAGGCAGCAAAGGAAACGGACATTGAAAGCGCCCATTAAGATGGACAAAAATGAGACTGGCAACTGACAAATGCTAATCAAGGTAAGATTGACCACAAAATTGATAATAGTTGTAAAAAAAAAAAAAAAACTGCAAGAAATATGCTGAGGTTACAGAGTTTAAATATTAATAATTTAATTTTGTTAGAGTTGTCAACAGTTCTCTTTTTTTTTTGTATATATGAGTAAGAATAATTTATGCAGCAGCAACAGCTACAACAACTCATAATAAATTCTGAAAAAGTTTGTATATACACACAACTAATATAACTACAACTACAGCAACAACTAGAGCTACAACTACAACTAGAACTATAACTATAACTATAACTACAATTACAACACCAATAAGTTGCACTCGAGTCCTTGGTCGACAATTCACACCAGCCGTGTGCCTTGCCTTTTAGCTGGGATAGAGAAAACCTTGATTTTGCTTGTAAATTTATAACCAGCAACACTTTTTCCCGCCTCCCCACACAACACACTGCCCATTGAGAGTTTTTCTGTGTGCGAGAAAAACTTGTTTATGAAACACGCCCAGGCGAAAAATGAGCGCTTCGAGTTTTCCATTTTTTTTTTTGGTGTGTTTTTTTTTTTGCTTGCCTCTTCTTCAATGCTGCCACAATAACAACACGAAAATCTGGCAGCAGCTGACAAGCGCACAGAATTTCTCTTGTTATGCTCCTCAATCCTCAATTCTCAACATCCAATGTAGTAGTCTCAAAACTTGCACCCAAAACCCACAGCCAGAACCAGAACCAGAACTCAGAACCCAGAACCCAGAACCAAAACCCCGAGCCTGAGCCCAACCCAATTCATTGAAATATTAATGCTAATGGCTTGGGGGAAACATTTACTGATTGTGTTCGGGTTTGCTTTTCTATGGTGTTGGGTCTTGCTTGTTCGAGGTCCTTGCGATCTGGCGTTTTTCTCTTTCTCTTTCTCATTTTTTTTTTTTCTTCAATAAATTAATAAATCCAGCAAAAGCTGTTGCAACAAGCAAATTCCCAAAAGCATGCCATGCATCGACAGCTGAAGAAGATGTCCTATAAAATGTCATCCACAAGTTGTGCATGCCAAAAAATTGTTCAAGCAATTTCATATGCACTCTGCTCAAAGTATACAAGTATGCATGCAAAACTTTTTTAAAGATGCAAAACCATTACGTATAAATGGAAATTTGTAGCTAACAAATTTCTTGGCAAACCAAAAAAAAAAAGAGAAAAAAAACTAAAACGAAAAAATCAAATAAAATCAAATCGTTTTGCAACTCAAAATTCATTGTTGCCCACAAGCTTCGCTCGTTTTTAATTATATTTAATTTTATTTACGCATCTTTTGCGCAAGCTTTATTAAAATATTTGCAACATAAACTAAATGTTTAAACATTGTTATGCCAAGCAAATTTCAACATGAAATTGTTTCACATTGCGCTTAGACATAATTAGCCAGCAGCATTTTATGTGAGATTTTGTTGAAATTTTGCAGAAAAACTTTGATTGCAGTTCACTTAACTATTCAAGTGTACAAGAAAAAACAAGTAAGAACGTTGCAGTCGGGCTCACCCAACTGCGATATACTCTGTTTTCTGTACGTATATTAAATTAAATTCTTTTAAAGACTACTTAGTATATATATATGCTACAAGCTATAAAATTCTTTCTACTAAGAGAGGGAGATCTTGACACTTTGTCTTACTATGGTATATACCAACATGCATGCAAAGTTTGGATGCTCTAGCTTCAAAACTGTGGAAAAAAACTGCGTTCATACGGACGGACGGACGGACAGACGGACAGACGGACGGACGGACATTTCACAAACCCAATATACTCTTTTTTCCATTTTGGAAAACAGAGTATAATAGGATGGAAAAGAGAAGCTAATGAACTTATTTGAGTGCTGCTTTTGCTTGTCAGGCTACAGTTGAATTTCAAGGCCTACTAAAAAGATATTTGAAATGACTTATTTTGGAATAATATAAATATAATAATATAAAAATTTAACCAGCAAAACAAGAGCATATTAAAACTTAGAATTGGTTGGTTAACCAAAAATAGATTAAGAAGATTCCTATGGCAGCTATAAGTCCGATTTTGATGACATTTTTTAATCACATTTAGATAATGCTAAAACTTAAAAAACAAAAACTTTAAAAATCGTTCCTATGGCAGCTATATGTTATAGTAGTCCGGTCCGGGTGATTCGGACATATGTAGTGCTTGCAGTTAAAAGTAGCATCTGTGTCAAGTTTCATCAATATAGCTTTACAGAGAGATGAGTTCACATAGAACAATTAGATAGATGGATAGTCGCAAATGGCAAGTTCGACTCTACGCTTGATGCTCATCAAGAATATATATACTTTTTGTGGTTGGGGAAGTTTCCTTCCATGCAGAAAACGGAAACAGCAGTGCCACATCTTTTAAGGATAGCTGAGAGACTCGAAGAACTTTGCTAGTTCGATCAAGACACGTTTCTCAACGCATAATGCATTTTGTTGAAACAACTGTAACACCCTTTGAAAGGGTATATTATAGAGACAAAAAATAAAATGGTGTCTTAAAAAGTTTTTTATGCCAGGCAAGTAAATACCCGAAATGTCGCTGTCGCTGTCTGTGTATGCGCTTTGTTATTTGCCACTCAAGTGTGGCAAGGCCAGACCAGGGGTAAGAAACAAGTTAGAAGAAAGGAAGCTGACCAACCGCAGGGTCACGTAGGGAATACGTGCTAAGAACTAGAACATTTCAAAGTTGTGGCTTACTAAATAGAGCAGAGTAAGCCAACACACGGAGAGAGAGTGTCAAGCAAAAGCGGTCTAAGTAAATGGAAAGTCAAGAAAGCAGAAAGTAGAAATCACAAATCAGCTGCAGGATACTTTCAGAGGCGACACATAAATGTCGTGAAGTCGTAAAGCCGACGTTACTTGGACGGCTGTCACCTGCTGGAAATTCGACAAAACTCTTAAAAAATCCAGTTGGCAGCCATGTGCCAGTTTTATGGACAGCAAGCACATCAGGTAATTGAATCTTGATGAATTTGCTTTTATTACATAGTTGTTAAAATGTAGCAGAAAACCGCCTGCAGATGCCGCTGTCGCATTCGCATTGACATTCACATTGACATTTGCATAATTTTACAACTGCCCTGTAAATTTGTCAACAAAGAACTGACACACAACTGCCCTCAGCCCTGTGGTTGCTGTTGCTGCCTTTCTCTTCTTTCAGTGCAAAACTTTTGGCCTAAAACCTTTTCCAGGTGCTGCATCATCTTCTGTCTCTCGGCGGATCCAGTCATGTAAAAAGTTAAAATTTTCTTTCTCAGCTTCTCCTCTGCTACCAAATGCACATCAGAAGGTGTTAAAGTTTTCGCGAAAGTTCAAGACTCTTGGCTTATTTTAATGAGCTTCTCTGTGTAAAAATTAGAAGCAGCAATTTAAATGCCAGCTAAAAGTTTTTTTTATAATTAGTCGTAGGGGAAGTTGTCCAAAAGACAACGTAATTGACAGCTTTGAATTGTGTGAAAATGAATTCCAAATGGTTTCGAATTAATTATGCTAATTGCGTCTAATGTTAATGTTGCCAGCCAATTGAGATTTTTTGCCATATATTCAATTCTTACATCATTTAACCACGCAATTTTTTCAACAAAATTCTTAGCTGAATAACTTGTTGTGTAAATAAGTCTTGAACTTTATGAAAATATAGCTAAAAGTTCTTCTTCACATAATCGGCTCAACAACTTTACTAAAAGTGACAAAAAATATTAGAAGATGCTTATTTTTTCTTGACTCAAGCTGCATTCTAAGTGCATTTTTAGTCTAAATTGTTTTGGATAGTTGAAGTCATTTTTATGCGCTTTATAAAGTTTATTTTTTTAAGAATCTTAAGAAACTTCCAAGGATTTGCTAATTAACAAAGTTTACTTAACAGTTCAGCTACAGATGCACACAAAATTTTCTCATTTAAGGCATCAAATTGTATTTGCAATGTTTCAAATTTGTGATTTGACTCAAAGAAAATTAGTAAAAAAAAAAAAAATAAACATTTATAAAAAAATATTTTAAACAAGTAAGAATACTCTAGTCGAGTGTGCCCGACTACATGACGCAAAACAAGCAACGCACTTAGCTTTCCAGTGCATTTCAAACTGTTATTTCTGCCTGCTGAGACGGGGGGAAATAGTTTCTTCCATAACTTTTGTGTTATTTATCCGATCGTTATGAAATATACGCAACTGATCAACATTTGTGTACCAAAAATCAAAGCTTTATCTTTAAAATTGTGGCTGTGGGAGTTTTTTTCGATTTGCGGGGCTACGGAGGGTGCATCCGAAGTTTGAAAACAACTTGATCTGCGTATGGTATACAGGAACCTGCATGCCAAGTTTGGTGTCTCTAGCTCTTATAGTCTCCGAGATCTGTGTGTTCATACGGACGGACGGACAGACAGACGGACATGGTTAGTTCGTCTTGGCTGTTGATGCTGATCAAGAATCTATAAAGTCGGAAATGCCTCCTTCTGCCTGTTACACACATTTGCAGTACTTTATAACTCCCTTTTTCCCAAATTCAAATAACTAATTGAGATTGCAGTAAAACGAAGAGTTAAGATATATGTATCTATTTTGAAATACTTATACTTTATTATTTATTTCTTAATTAAAATGATTTCCAATAGCTCAAGTATTCTACCGACGAAGAGTAATTGAAAGCATCCTTGGCAAAATATTTGAACCATTGAACATACACGTGTATATATGTACATTCACATATATATATAAATATATATGTATATATTTTCCGATTCGTTAGTCGACTTTGTACGGTTTCCCCCGTACAAATTAATGCCACTCGCAATTTGAAGGGGTATTCTTTTTATTAAATTCGTGTACGAGCTGCAAAAAGCGAGTAACTTTGCATGTAAGAGACAGACAGAGAGTAAAGAGCAAAAAAAAAACAAAAAAAAAAAAAAGACATTTAAAATTTAATTAATTCAATTCGATGTGCAATGTAAATCCTGGTTACGAGCCCCCCTATATAATTTGGCATTCTCTTATTGGATTTCTTTCTCTCTTTTTTTATTATTTTTTTTTTTTTTTTGTTCGAGATTAATTCTGGCTGAGGCTGCTGCTCTGTCATTGTACGTTTTTCACATGCAGTAAAATTGCATTTCAAATGAAATGCGTTAATTATTTAAAAAGCTCATTTCGGTATTGTAATTGGTATCGGTTAATTTTATTTTAAGAAATTAGTGTTATTATATACATTCATATGTATTTTTTTTAACAAGCATCAAAAAAGATAATAGCTAATGTATTATTGCTATCTTTTAGAAATTCATTATTTGAAAACTTTTATTTATTTTCAGTTGCCTCTCTCAATGTGTTATTTATGTCAAAGATAATTTATTTTGCGCAGTCATAAATTTAGTTCTCAAATTAGCATTAGTCGCACAATGACTTCATATAAAACTTAAATAATTTACGTGTCTGGTTTAGTGCTAATTGCGTTCATAATTCAATACATATACATACAAGAAAGTGCATAGTCAATTATCGAAATGGGTTTACAGCATCGATTAGTTCTACATACACGAAATACTCGTAAAATCAATAAAATGCTAGACAATTCATTTTTAGACAATAGAAAAACCAGCTCTCATCTATGAATACAAAATAACACTAACTGACTGACTGATTGAATGACTGCCAAAATGATTGACAAAACTGACAGAGTGACGTAAATAATTCCTTAGCCATTTTTACAAAAGTTTTGTCTAATGCAGAAACTGAGCACCAAAAAAGGATTATGGAAATTTAAACCTACAATTGTAGAAATTAAACGATACAAATAAGTTCAGCGACAACACAAGCAAGCAGAGCACATAACTCGTCCAGTGCAGGTCAAACTGTTATTTCTGCCTGCTTAGACGAGGGGAAATAGTTTCTACCATAACTTTTGTGCTATTATCCTATCGTTATGAAATTTACGCACCCGATCAACATGGATATAACATATATGTGTACCAAAAATCAAAGCTTTATCTTTCAAATTGTGGCTGTGCATCCGAAATTTGAAATAAACTTGATCTGCGTATGGTATAAACGAACCTACATGCCAAGTTTGGTGTCTCTAGCTCTTATAGTCTCCGAGATCTGTGTGTTCATGCGGACAGACGGACAGACAGACGGACATGGCTAGTTCGTCTCGGCTGTTGATGCTGATCAAGAACATATATGGTTTATATAGTCGGAAATGCCTCCTTCTGCCTGTTACACACATTTGCAGTACTTTATAGTTTCCTTTTTCCCATTTTTAATGAGAACGTATTATTGAATGTAATTTATATTGTTTCGCCAATTGGCAGTTAAGGTAGATGTTGAAAACTTCATATAATCTTAATTTGTAAAATATCATTATATACAATTGAAAATTCAGCAATAATGATAATAATATTAAAAATTTTCATTATTTGCGCAGATATAAAAATGTGTAGCATCTGTGAAACAAATATTGAAATGTTTGCAAGCGAATTGAATTCTTAAATTCAATTTTAAATTGAATGCACATATAGTTATAGTAAGGATAAAAAAAGATGTAAAACTGTAAACTATATAGTTAAGTGTTGTTTGCCGTAGGTTGGCTGACATTTATTAGGGGCATATGCAGGGCTTGCAGGTGTTCATAAGTATAAACGAGAAACAGAAAGAATGTCATTTTGTTGATATTGATATTAATAATTTATTCTTTTTAATTCTTATTTTTTCAACTTTTTGTTAAAGGTTTCTTCTCCAATCGGGTATTCAGTTGAACTGTTGCATTTCTTTATTGAATCAATGTACCAAAATGAAACCAATACCTGTTGGTTTAAGAGAAGCATACTGTTCTCAATTCTTGTAGAATAATGTACTTTAATTCATTTTGATGAGCAACTCGGGGCAACCTTTGTGCCTATTTTAGTTTACAATTAAATGAAACATTTACTCGCAATTATAATTAGAAGCAAAACCAATCAAAGAAATGAATAAACTTTTCATTTCAAATTAAAATTATACTAAAGCATGCGTTGAGATAAAAACAAAATGTTGCTAAGATTTAAGTTCTGCTTAGATGGGCAACAATTTGAGCTTTCTCTTTTACTGCTCACATTAACAATACCATTGATTTGAGGCTTAGTCTAGTATATTATTTTTCTTTTTTTTTCTTATTTTGCCTGCTGCACAAGTAAATTGATTTCCAAGGACTCTGAATACGAGAAAATGGAAATCAGAGAGAAAAAGAAAACCGACCTCTTTTCATTCACTAATGTTATTAGCCACAGCAATTTCGGTGAACCTTTGTATTTGTTCCTTTTTTTTTTTTGTGCAAACGTTCAGTATTTGCTTTTGGCCATTTACAAAGCACTTTCACTTAGGCTTTACGTAGCGCATTTATGCTGATTTCATTGTTATAGTAGCTACAGAATACCGAGAGTGCAGATAACAAACCAGACTTTTAAAACGAAAACGTAGCTATCGTATTTGTTATAATGTTTAGTCTAGGACTTACCTCTCTACGCTAATTGTGTAGAACTTAAGGCTCGCTTTCAAAAAAACAGTATTTATTGCGAATGAGCCAAATGTCAACTCAAATAAAAAGTCAACTGCATTCAGTATAACGACTGAAAAAAGTCAGTCTCTCACACTATGTTAGATTCAACGACAAAATGCCCATTCAGCGACTTGACACAGACTGATAAATGGTTAGAAGGACGAAAAGAGAGAGAGAAAGAGAGTTAGTCAGTGCTTTTTATGCTTTCAGCATCAGGATATTATCAGCATGCAAGCGACGCCTTATTGAAGAAAAAGTATTGCAACAATATAGGGCAATACACACACTCACACACACACATATATATACACATACACATACACAGATTCAATACACACACAAAGGCAATACCCAATGACAGTTATGAGTTTTTGCTCCTATGAGTCGCATCGAACGAGGCGCAGCCAACAATTGAAATTAATCTAAAGGTTCATTGATATGACAAAAAAAAAGGAGAAAATAAAATCCTTATCGGTTTCATCCAATGTTGTCTTAATGGGTCCATGTGCTTCATTGAATTTTACTCAGCTCTATTCCGACAGCGATTAGCTTCGGCAATAATAATAGTCCTCGCATATTGACTTGTTGATCATCTATACAAAATTGCACTCGCATTTAGGTCAACTTTGATTTCTAGCTAAACTATTTCAAAATTGTATTATAAATATACACTGTGAGAAATGTTAGGCAGCATCCATACTAAGTAAATTCATTTATTTGTATTTTGAAAGTTTTCAGGCTGTTATGCACCATATGCATCAATTATGCATAACAAGACATAAATTATGCACCATTATGCATAGCTACTTATGAATAACTAAACATAAACATTAAATAACTTATTAATAAAGCATAATGTGCACATTTTATTGCATAATTCTTACATTTCAATGTACATTTTATGATTACTTATACATATATTATGACTACTTTATTTATTGTAATTAGTTATTCTGGGCTCGATTTCATACATAAGTTGATAAGATTTCTTTTATCTATGAAATATAAATAGCTAGGTTAAGAAATCGAAGCTTAAGGGTTTTAAATATGCCGGTCTGTTTTGAATTCCACTTTCGAATCTAGACACATTTTCTGAATCAACAACAAATTATATGAACGTCGAAGAAAACTGAGCTTCTTAGTTTTACTGTTTTGCAAAAAGTATGCTAATTAGTTTTCTGTGAAATTGATTTGAAAATGGAACACGGTTGTTACAATTAGAATATCTAAAATGTGCTCCCATATTATATTTTATGCTGTTGATTATATATGACATAGGTTTTATTCATAAACTGATTATTTTAAGCTGGTTGCCAACAATGTGTTCCTAAGTGTTGAAAAAATATGATGTATTCGAGTCAATCCAGTCTTTCTTTCAGGTACGCGTGTAACAAATGAAAGTTTTCAAAAGTTTTAAATTCATTTAAGCTACTCTTGACATTAAAGAACTATAAACTTTGTTATTGTCAGGATAATTTGTGTCAAAAGTAACACAGGACACTAGGGAAATTTGCACTTCAACTTGTAACCCAAATTACTTAAGGTCTAAGCAGGCCTGTCGATTTGTGCACCCTAATTTGACATGTAACCAAAATCATTAGGCATTGACTTTGAATTGGAATTTGAGCTTGATTTTGAGTTTTACATTTTGCCTTGGGCACATTTGCCACATTGCCATTTTGCATTCTATATGCCAAAGGATTTATTCGAGGACAATGACATTGCGTGTTGCTGATAAGCCTGAATGGCCCAAATCAAGACTGGCCCAAACAACCTAAAAACCTCACACATGTTTGCATTTAATCCACTTTTATTGCACATTTGGGTTCTGCGACCCTCACTTATTATGCTGATTGTGTTGACACACTCACACACACAGAGTGCTTTGTTTGCTGTGTACATTTTCATGTTGCTGATGTTGTTGTTGTTGTTGTTGTTGTTGTTGGTTACTAAATATTTAAAACACTCGTAACATCGCAGCCTACCTTGACCAAAACTGTTAAGCATCCTGCCAAATTTACTCTACACACAATTTCAATTGTATGTGCACATTTCAAGTTTCACATGTTTTTCAGTGATTTCTTTTATTTGCGTATAGGTAAATTTTGGTCGTACTCAAAGTTTGGTTTCAAAGTTTGAACATTTTCGTAGACAGCTGTCTCAAATATTTCACTTGCAATTCAAAAATTTATCTTGCAAACATTTTAATTTAATCAATGCTGTATGTGTGAAATTGACTGCCAGAAACTTTGCCCTCAACTATTCAAACTAACATTCCAACTGACTTAGAATCACCCAAAAGATGTGTGCGGAGAACTTTTGGCTTACAAAACTTTTGATCAATGACAACGTGTGATGACCCAAGGATAGTTCAGTGCCAGAAATTTCTATACATATGTAAATTGTACAAACATATATACATATAGCATATGTAAGTAAATTACATTTAAATGCTTTTTGTTTTCGGTCATTGTGAACCGCATTTCTGACAGCTCTTTATGGCATATCAAATGGCATCAGAGAATGTTTCCTGTACATTTCACAACAATTACAAATATTGACGTGACAAAATGATTGTAAAGTCAGGTAAAAGTCAGAAAGTGGCAAAATTATAAAATCAAACAAAATATGCTGCAGCTATTTTACAAAATTCTTGCATTAAAACTGCATATTTATTGTTTAATTCATTATGCATAAATTAACTTTGTAGTTAACTAATGGAGATTAAAGTGCAGAATAAGTTGGATATGCGGTTTGTGTGCAAAATTTAAATTTGATTGTTGAAATTTAATAAATAATAAATAATAATAATAAATAATAAATATTATAAATGGTTTCTTAATAGATTTAAGCAATAATTTGTTCTATTATTTTGACTAATTGAAATTTTTAATTCAATGTCAAGCTTCCTGTGTAACACAATCCACTGAAATATTGACAAGAGATATGGCTGTACGTTTGGATATTTGCTTCCTTCGTTTCAATTCTGACAAAACATTTCATTTTTTGATATATTGCAAGCAGTTTTTGAAGGGATGGCAAGCAACGTGAACCATTTGTGACCTATTTGAGACTTGCACCCAAAAAATCAAACAGAACAAGGATAAAACAAGTAAGAACGTTGCAGTCGGATGGACCCGACTGCGCTATACTCTGTCCAGTAGCCACTTTGCGGAGTCTGAAGTGGATTTTTGCTCAAATCTTTCAATCTTAACACTTTGTCGCCTCATATCAAACAAATTAATTAATTTGAAAATATCAGCATTATATATAATTCTTAAACGTATTAGAATGTAATCAATTCAATATAATTATTTTTCCAAATGACCATTAAATAATAAAAATTATTTTTAGCAAAGTTCAATTACATTTTTTGCTTTTATAATTGCGTTGCTTTTTGTAGTCTAGACACAAAATAAATCGCCAGACAGCCATTGGAGTTAAATGTTGGTTTACTGATCTCAGACATTAGCAGAAATCTAAATTTAATATGCTTTGATTCAAATGCCAAATCGAAATGCAAATGTGCCAAACGTAAATTAAGCAAATCCAATTCTTACAAAGTTCAACAAAATATTTAATTCACAAAATAATGTGAAAGCAGACTTTTGGCCATTACAACGATACACAAAATACTTTAGGCTGAATTGAAAGCAAAAAAAAAACGAATTTACAAATTGATTGCGCTAATTTGTGGCTCAACATAAAGATGTGGATAACGAAAATCATTTAAAAACAATTTACAAACAAAAAACAAACCAAGGCACACAATCAACCGTAAATTGTTGGCAATGAAATTGGATTTGTCTAAGCCCAAAACGAAAGAATGTTCAACTTCAGTGGAGCTCCTAACAAATGAACAAACGAGAATTCAATACCAAATTAAAGCAGCACTTGACTAAACTACATGGCTAGATCTAGGCTTAACATTAATATGGAAAGCAAAAAAATAAATTAAGAATATCTTTCTTTTTTTTTTGGCTTAAGATAAGTATCTTAGGGTCGAGTTTTTAATATTCTCATAAACGCTATGTCACAAAAAAAAACATAAGAGCTATGTGGAACTTCCTCTGACAAACAGTGTAGCTATGTTGTTATATAGCTATATTATGTAGCTGAAAACAGAGCATCTTTTAAAAAAATTGTTTATATATATATTTGAACTTAACATTTTATTTTCATTTTTACTCCCTGTTCCCATTAAAAATGGGAAAAAGGGAGTTATAAAGTACTGCAAATGTGTGTAACAGACAGAAGGAGCCATTTCCGACTTTATAAACTATATATATTCTTGACCAGCATCAACAGCCGAGACGAACTAGCCATGTCCGTCTGTCTGTCTGTCTGTCTGTATGAACGCGTCGATCTCAGAGACTACAAGAGCTAGAGACACCAAACTTGGCATGCAGGTTGCTGTATACCATACGCAGATAAAGTTTATTTCAAATTTCGGATGCACCCCCCCCCCACCCCCACAAATCGCAAAAGACTCCCACAGCCACAATTTTAAAGATAAAGCTTTAATTTTTGGTACACATGTATGTTTAATTAATCTCTTTCGGATGTGTAAATTTCAACACGATCGGATAAGTAGCACCAAAGTTATGGAAGAATCTATTACGCCCGTCTCAGCTGGCAGCAACAACAGTTTGACAAGCAGTTTACGAGTTAAGTGCACTGCTTGCTTGTGTTACGCCCGTATCAGCTGGCAGCAACAAGAGTTTGACAAGCAGTTTACGAGTTAAGTGCACTGCTTGCTTGTGTTGCCGCTGAACTGCTTGAAATGCAAGTTGGGAGCAGGGAGTCTCGTAGTCGGGCACACTCGACTAGAGTATTCTTTCTTGTTTTTTTTAAAAGTCTGTCTTTAAATTCATCTTTAGCTCGTAAGTACTTTGCTGTCCTAAAATGAAATTTGGACGATGCAAAGCTTATGAAACAATACTTATAAACAATACACTTTAAAGGATAGTTTTAAAGAAATTTAAAGGTGAGAAAAGAAAGGTACATAAAGACAAAAATGAACTTCTTTACAAAATACAAAATTAGAAAAAATAAATAAAATATTAAACAAGAAAGAAATGTTATCTTCGTCGTGCCGAAGATAAATACCCTTGCAGAAAAGATTTGCATAAGAAAACCAATTGTTGAACTGATTGTTCCTATGGCAGCTACAAGATATAGTGATCCGATTTTGATCAAATTTGGTCAACATGTGTAGAACATGCGATTTTTCAGATATAGTGAGTTTGGTCGAGTTGTTTTGAAGAGTACAAAAGTTTTTCATACAAAAACAAAGTTTTCAACCGACCGTTCCTATGGCAGCTATAAGATATAGACATCCGATTTTGATGAAATTTTGCAATCATGTAGAAACTGTCCCTAAATTTAGGTAAAGTGAGTTCGGTTGAGTTATCACGAAAAACAAAAAAGTTTTTCATACAAAAACTAATTTTCAACCGATCGTTCCTATAGCAGCTATATGTTATAGTCCGATCTGGCCAACTAAACTATAACTACTACCTGCAATAAGAAGAAGCATCTGTGCCAAGTTTCGTCAAGATAGCTCTAGAGCAAAGTCTTGAAAAACGCTTATAAACAGACAGACGAGCGGAAATGACGGACATGACTCGGCTGTTGATGCTGATCACGAATATTTTTTTTCTTTTTTTCTGAGACGTCTCCTTCAATGCGTTACACATTTTGTGACAAAATTATGATACCCTCTGCAAGGGTATAATAAGATATTAGAAACTAGAAAGGTCTGTATTCAAGGAGTTATTGAAACAGTATGAGCATAAATTAAAGTAAAGACCGAGACAGAAAAACTTCAGCAAAAGCAAAACATGCAACGATTAATCTAAATACTAGATTCTAAAAAAAAATGAAATCCATTGATTTGTGCCATAGTTAAAAACTATGAAAAAAACTATACTGAATTTTCGAGCTTATTTTTGTTACGATACTGTTTCATAAGTTAAAACAGCTTATGTAGTTTTTGGTGGAATGAGAGTGTATCAGAAAGTGAAGTGTGTTTTTCTTATAATTCAAAAACGACATTAAATTTGGACAGCAGAGTAGTATCATGTGGGCTTACATGGAAATTACCAAATTTGAGGAGGTGAAAGAAATTGGCAATCGAGGTCAAAGATTATGCGAATTATTTAGATAAAATAAAATGAAGCCTGGAACTATTGTGTTAATTATGTACAGCTTACAAACTAAAAAACAAAAGTAAAGGAAATTAATTTGCAATCAGCTGGAACCAAAAAGAAATGAGCATCACGTATTTTTAAGCTTTTGTCTCCTATGTATTTAGCTAAAGCACAAACACACACACACACACACACACACACACACACACACACATGAATGGGTTTGGCAATTTGAAAGTCATTAAGACGACATGGAGAGAATCTCTTTTGATGGCTTATCTATTTGGCTTGCCACCACAAAGCCATTATTCATTTTGTTCATACCACGCACGTCCTGCACCATCAAATATAGCATACTTTTATGTGCTCTGCTCGTCTCTGCTTGCAGAAGATATAAAACAATTGAAATCACCTGCTGAATGCTAAAGTTAAATTGCACTTTAATGAAAGTTGTTGTTTTTTTCTTTCTTTCGGCTGCTACAGCTTAGCAAAGTTCAAATTGAAAAGGCTTTTCTACCCACAGACAAAAATAGATAAATAAATAAATATATATATATATATATATTCTCGACAATGTCATCTGTCGAATTGAACAAACAGTTTAAATGGCAAAGAGCACAACTGCAGTCGACAAGCCTTCTGGCCTTATAATGGAATTGTATGCAAGAGATGCAAATCTGTGACTTCATCAACAATGAAATCGTATCCTAAAGCATCACATTTTTTCTATGTAAATATGTATATTTCGTATGAATTCTCCATGAAATGCCATTCAATAATTGTATGGCTTTTATTGAGGTAGATATGTAATAACTAATTTATATAATAGCTTTCTGTGTCTCGTTAAGACAAAATATTATTATTGTTTTTTAAAAATTTCTCTATAATAGCAACAAATTGACAAAAACAAACAATGCGAAATTTTAAATTAAATATTTAACTGTTTTTGTGTCCTGTTTTGAGTGCTTCAATCGTGTCAAGTTTTTGCGCTCTGCTCAAATCAATTTTGAATATAAATGGAGCATGTGAATTGTTTGCGGTGCAACGAGTCGTCGGGGAAGAAGCTAATAATAACAAACAAAATGCATTAAAATTAAATACATTTTTTTTAAGTGACAAGAGCAAAAAAATTATCAAAAAAAAAATATTTTGAGTTTTTTGATTTAGTCGAAAATATCTTTGCCCAATCTGCAGTGTTAAGTTAAATATATTTGACAGTTGTCAACTGAAATGACTTTATTTAGTCCGTAGCTGTATCCAGTGACTGTCTGGCTTATTGGTAAGCAGTCCTGGCGACATTCGATCTGTCAATCAAAAGGATATGAGGCGTGGCGCTTCAGCTTGTCAAGTGACACTTATTGAAACATCAATTACTCATTTGATTGGGCGTCTCGAGTGTTCGTTGAGTGCGTCAAAGGTTGTACACAATGTGGCAACTGCAAATATGTCAACAAGTTGGAAATCGAGAGCATAAAATATGCTAATTGGATATTTTGGTGTCAAGGTAGGCGATTTACAGGCTCAATAGCCAATAACAGTTGTTCAAAATGGACATATTTTAAAATTAAATGGACACCCGAGTGAATTGTAATCTGACATTGAACTTGCAGAGCATTGGGCATGAAAGTGATTTTGTTAAATGCCAAACAAGCTTGGTTTTCTCATGTTAAAGTCAATGTTCATTTAACACTTCTCATCTGCACTAGACTGGATTTCTGCTGTAAAAATTCATTAAGTTTCTGGCATGCATTTTTTGAAGAATACTCAATGAAAATGTTAACTGCAAATTAAAATGCATGCAAATATATCAATCGAGATTATTTCACTTGGTTCAATGTTGACATGGTAATCAGCTTAAAGCAAACGTTATGAGTTTTCATGCTGTGCATATGTATTTTTTTGATTGACCTGTAAGCTCAGCCTTTTGTTTCGTTTATTTTTTATTTGCAAAATATGCAGCATTTTTTTAAAAACAGAAAGTCACAATTTCCAAACGAAAAGTTAGAATTTTACAAGCCAAAAAAGTTATGCAATGAAAATTAACTTAGTAAACACAGTTGGATACACTTGAAAGGCTCCTCACCTCTTGTGAAATGGACTATTTTTTTAAAGTCTTTAGCTTGTTGGCTTTGTGTAATTGCATATCAAAAGTGTTCAGATTATGGCTCAGTTACTTGCTTCAATAGCTACTTGAAACTCAGAGCATTTCTTAAAATATGATTTTGCTGTTCAAGCATAAGTATTTACGGGTATGTGCATAAATAAGCCTTGGCAACATAAAAAATGCACAACGAAGATATGACTTTGCGAAATGCAAAACAGGCCTAAACGCTTTATCCTTTTTAAATGGCTTGAATGGCATACGCGATTACGAGCTATAGCCATTGTCTTACACAATATATATAGTATACAAATATTCCAGCCACACTCACAACATGGCGTATGCGTAATATGCCATCCTGCTGTGTATTTCACGAGCCTGGCATAAAGCCTGTAAGGATGAGCTTTCCCAGTTATTAACATATTCTCGACATGCTGTGCTACTTAATGATGTGGAAATGTAAAAAAAAGAAGCAAAACTGAACTGTGAATGAAGTCTGAAATCCTGAAACTGAATCTGAATCTGAATCTGTGGCAGTTTAAGTCATTGATTATGCGTATGTCGCACATAGGACTTAAATAAGAAAGATTGTTTACTTTGAATGGAGCGAGACTGTGTGCAATTGATCCCAGTAATAGTATAATATTTCGAAAATCAAATCAAAACGTGCGCAGTGATACAAATTGAACTATTTTTGCGATATAGCAAGAATATATAAGGAAAAAAGGTAGCATAAAATAACCGAATCACGTTTCAACAGCCTTTGATAGGTTGCTCAATTATAATTTAGATACGTAGCTAAACAAAGATTAATCACTCAATTGACTTGGCTGTTTCCTATATGTATATGTATGTACACGATTGTTTGCAAATCGGATTTAGCATTTTACTTTGTTTCTTTTTCAGAAAACCAAAAACCATTTCAAGCACGAGCAGAAACAGACACTCATTATACACGCATTATGCAACAAAATGAGCACAAGGCACTGCTGTGAAGGATGACGATATTATTAAAACAGACACTTGAAATTACTGAGCTAAAAGGATTAAACAATTAAGCAAAACAGCTGTAAAGTCCCCGAGCCGTGTAATATGCGAGCAAGCATACGCCGCATCAGCCAGGTGCAAATATGCCAGCCAATGGTTTAGAATGTGTTCCATTGCCTAGGAACATGAACATGAGCAGCAACCGCTTAACGAGCTTCCAGGATTTTTGTGGCTTTTAGCAAGTGAGCTGTGGATTCGCTGAGGATTCGCTGAGGATGAAGCCACGATGCAAGCTGAAGCCTTCTGCTGAAGCCTTGATTTATGCAAACAGCCAAAAATGTTGGGAGTTGTGTATTCACACCTTTTCGCAGCTAAGACAGCTAAGAGTCTGCTAATGGAGAAACGAAATGAGGGCAAAAATAACAACTCTTAAGCTTTACATATTAACATTTCAGGGGAAGTTTTCAACTGAGTTTAAGCTGTAAGATTTAAAACTCAATATTGTAGTTACAAAAGAAAAAAAATAAACTTTAATGTCTAAGATTTCTGAGCATCAATAAACATAGTATGAAGTAATAACATTTTGAAGGCCGATTTTTCAATATCCAAATAAAGTCCTACATAGCTATGGTTCACATTAGATTATGTTTCAGATTAAGTGCCACATAAGCAATTTCAATTTTTCAATCAACTTTTAAGTTTATGCGTCACGTCAACATGCGAATGAAAATAATTGAGGGGAGGTGGCAACATAACTGATACTTTAAACGATACTGATACTTTACTGTCGTGCGAAAAACATATTACAATACTGGACCTTGATCGAAAAGTATCCCTTTCTGTTACGGTACATATCAGCATTGTAACCGCCTGGTGATTTTATCCGGATGAGAGCAGTCAATGGAGCCCATTATCTTAGGGAATCTGGCAATTTGATAAAATATCCGCATGACTTCATTGGACTCTCCAAACTTAATGTAGCCCCTGGACAATGAAGAAATGGCATTAGAAACCTCTTGCTCTATTCCTAATTACCACAGGCATAAAAACCCTATGGAAATATGTATATAGTTCCTAAAAAGTTCAACTGACCTTTTTTGTACTCGACTGAATTTGGCTTTTGATTTTTGCACTCAAAATAATGAATGTCTATTTTGAAAGGCGGAAACTCTTAACAAAAGCGGTTTCATCCAAATCCTCAAAAAAAGTTTGGCCTGGAATGATATACTCGTCTAGTGAAACTCAAAGACATGTCTTTATCCAAATTTTCCAGAGAATGAAGATAAATTGCACTGCTTAAATTTAAGGCTATATTTGTATTTTTATGAAAAGCTGGAATTTAAAACTGTCAAAATTAGTTGTGAATGCAATAATTTCATCAGCTGTTTTTAGTTATGTGGCACTTAGCCACATGTGGCACATAGCACTTATGTGACACATATCGTTTTTAGATCCTGAGTGCACATTGAAAAAATCAAATTTTCTTATTATTAAGTTTATCTGACACATAGTGTTTATTGGGACATTGCAAAATAAATCAGCCATAAATCAATTTAAGTCCATTTTATCTCTATCCCACAAAGCATTTTGATGCACAAAGATGGCAGTCTACATTTCTTAGTAAATAAATTAATATTTTAAAAATTGAATTGATTAAATTTCGTCTCTATTTAGTTCATTTTGTGCTGCTTTTTACCTCACTTGTTTAATAAAAAAACAAAGGCTGTGTCTTTAACAATATTATCTTTCAACAATGTCATCGTCAATACATATACGTATATGCAAATTTGACGTTCATTTGATAAAAGTTGATATTTGATAAGCTGCTGGGCACTTTTACTTTGAAAGCAAGAAATATATTAAAGCAAAATAAATTATTGTCGGATGTGAGATGCCTCACCTGTGCTGTCTAAATCCAATAATCCAATTTGGTATTTTCAATTAAATAAATCCTTTTGTGGTGTGTAGCAAGGATTTATGAGAAAAGTTTTCGTTCCGTTTGTTCGTCTTGGTGGGCGTTGAAATATATATATATATATTTATGTTCACTTAAGGCATTGAGCAAAAATGGGCAAATTGATGTTTACAATGCCTGTAAATCGAATTAGTGATCCAGTGTTAAGCCCAAGTTATAAATACTCTATCACTTTTCTGGTTTCCTCTCATAACACTTTATTGTTGCGACGTGTCATGTGCCCTTAAATATATATGTAGGTATGTATCTTTATATTTTCTTATGCCTTGGCATACAAATTGCTGTTTTGAAGTTAACAGACTATTTCAGTCATTCAATGAAGAAATGCCATTATATTGAACTGAGTGACAATTGATATTGACAAAACACACAGAAGTGACAAGAATCAATTGTAAAAACGCAACTGGCACAGTTTCTTCTCTCTGGTGAAAAAGCATCCACTAATGAGGTCAATTGCAATATGCAATTATTATGCGTCTAACTGAGAAATGCATCCCAAGTAGAAAGCTTGAGTTTAATCCAAGGGTAACAAGTGAGCAAAGGTCATTGTGCAGCTGTGGCAGCTAGAATACAATTTAGAAATATGCCGACAGTGTTCGCAAAACGCATGAATGCACAACGAGTGAAATTCAAATACATTGTGATTGAACAAATGCATTAAGAAGTGGCGCACTGGGTTAAAAAAGTGAATGCGTGAGCTCTTGACTGGGTAAACAAAACAAGTGCACAAGTGCACTCAAAGTTCAAATGCTGAATGAATCGAATGGCAAATCTGAAAGACGTCCTTGGCCTATGCAGCAGAGCAATACCAATAGCAGAGTTGGGACATGTAACAATAGCAAACGTCTCAGTTTGGCAGCCAGTGCATTCAGAACTTATGTTTCAAGTCAATATTTTATTCTATGTTTTTCACATTTGCAATTAAAAAATGTCTGAGATTTTGAATTGATTTAAGTTTGAGTGTGAGGTTGTTAAGCTGTTTAAAGTTTAAGTTTTCAATACAAAGCGAGACAAATCTAGACACAGTATAGTTTATAAGTAATGATATATAGTTTGTATTCACATTCATCCACCTTGCAGCTAAAACTTATATTTGCCTATTCTACAAACTTTTCAAATTTATATAAATTTCGATAAAAAAACAGGATGAAAAATACTTTGATGATTTTTAATTTTTGGCTAGTTGATTTCAATTGCCCATTGTGCCATTTTATACAGGCAGACTGAGGAACGCGCAGAAGGATGATCATTTCAACTAAAGAGTTCCCATTTGTTAAAACATTTTATGAAATGTAGAAATTTATAAATACAGAATATTGAACATTTACAAGCAAAACAAGTAAGAACGTTGCAGTCGGATACACCCGAGAGATCTTAAAACTTTGTCTGCCTATGGTATATATCAACATGTATACCAAGTTTGGTTGCTCTAGCTTCAAAACTCTGGAAAAAACCTGCGTTCATACGGACAGACAGACGGACAGACGGACGGACGGACATTTCACAAACCCAATATACTCTTTTTTAATTTTTTTTTTCAAACAAATTAAAATTAAAGACCAAGACAGCAAAACTTCATCTCAACCTAAATAATAGATTCTAAAAAAGTTCACTAAGGGCATTTTAAATTTGTATTTGGCTATGCTAAGCCATTCTCATATGTTTTGTGATTATTTACAAATTGTATTATTATATTTTAGATGCATTTTTCCGGTATTGAAAGGGGTGTTGAAAACATTTGTATTTTGCAGTAATTTGTAACATGAATGCTGTTAAAAAAGTATCTGTATGCCACACTCCACATTCCAATCCTTGGGTGTCTACATAAAGCTACCTGTCTCTGAATAAATCGACAGATATTCACTAGAGATTCTCTGCTCTGGGGACGCAAATGCATAAGTTACAAAAAGTTAACAGCATTGCTGGTATTCAAATTAGGATGCAAATTTGAAAACTGTTGTCTTGTGATGGTGGTGAAGGTCCGTTTTTTCGGACCGCAGCTGTAAAAAACCACCAACTAAAGTTTGTCACACAACCTCTGCACAGTTAGAGACTGACAAAAGCAAAGCCAGTTGGATGTCTGCTTGGTTGCTCCACGATTATAATTATAATTATCTGAGTAATATGTGCTGTCATTTGTCACGGATTTAAAGCGACTGAGCAAGGTTGAAATTTTAAATGGAATTTAACAAGTTTGACAGCAGTTTAACAAAATTTTAAGAAGTATGAATTAGTTGCAAAATGTAGATTGGGCATAGTTCGGTATTTCAGCAATATCTTTTGACCAAATCAAAGCTAGAGATCTAAACTAGCTACTGGCGAGAGAATTTATTTGGTTCCGTCGAAAAGCATTTGGAATAATTACTTTTAAGCAAAAGCATTTAAACTTGTTGCATTCTTGGAAAATGCAATAAAAATGGGAACAAATGAATTTTATTTCATTTTCAAAGCTTTTAAAGCAAAAAAAAGAAGAAATTAAGATGCAGCAATGTCTCTGTTTATGTATCTTTCGCTCTAATCGATTACCTTGCAACCAAAAGGATAATAAATACAATCTAAGGGGGATAAACGAACGGATTGCTCGGACTTCTAGCCACGTCCACAGGTTGTGACCACAGAGTCACTTTTGTCATTTATCTGAGCCAGTCCAAATGTCGAGCGCCTGTCAGGATTCAGCCAGAAGGATTTACGCGCAACAGCTTTAAAATTATATCTCAAACAGAAATCATTTAACAGCTGCGTCTTTCAACTGTTGGCCATTGTTTTGCTTTTGCAGTCGCATTTGCAGTCGCAGTTCGCAGTCGCAATTCGCAGTCGCAGTTCGCAGTGCAGCAACTGAGAGCGGCGCAAATGAATTGTTGTAAACACTCGGGGCTCCATTCAGATTCTGGTGTTGTCATTGCAAGTGCTTTCTGTTGATTTCAACACTGCTTAGAGCGGCTTCCTGCTATTTAGCCCGCAGCGTTTATACTACAATTGTTAAACGTTTTTCTCTTGTCCCGTTTTATGCATCTATGCCCTTTTGTGCACCATCTTTCATTGGAATATTTTTTAGTTTTTATGGTATAGTATATGGTATGCTATAAGGCGACGAGGCTGCCTGCCTGCCTGCCTGCCTGATGCTGCTGCTGCTGTTTTTAATTCATCTCCTGGGGAATTGGATGCACGCATTGTTGGAAACAGAACAGAATGAACAGGATGCAGTTGCAGGATATTGTGACATTTGGTTAAATACCCAAAGCACACGTCAATGACTTCTTCTCGTTGCCATGTGGCATAATTATTAGACCTGCGCCTGGATAACAAATGTAACCTGTGATTCTAACATATTTGTCAAGGCTCTGACGAGTTGATTATTTGCAGTATTCCACGTTGTTACAAAGTGTGAATGGTTTGCATTCAAATGTCATTTGCATATCTACAACTTAATTTTAAACTTGTGATACTCTTCTAAAATATAACTAAGTAATTCAATTTACAATAATATTTACTTGCACATTTCTGTAGGCATTTGTTTGCTTACGCTTTACAATACCCGAAAATATTTTGAAAATTTTCACAGACTGCAGGCTGACATTTTTGTATGTCACGGACAGACGTGGAAATTACAATAGACATGGCTGGTTGACATTTAACATCATCTGTTTGTGTGTCCGTGTGTGTGTGTGTGTGTGTTTGGTTTAAGACATCTGACGTTAGCATCCTTCCGTCTGACAGTAGCAACAAGAAGTAGGTCCACAGCTAGTCAACAGAGAACCCTGGCTCGGCTTTAAAGTGTTCGCTGAGAATTATCTTTGTTCATTTTACTCTTTAATATATGCTTTAAATAGCAAAATTCATGTTCTTTCATATATTTTGGATGGCAACAAAAAAAGTTATTAAAATTTGCAGTTACATTACTATGTAGAATACTTTTTGAGCAGGCTTAGTTTTCATCTAATTTTCATTCGCTTCTGAAAGTATGCTTTACATATTTCTGTGCAATTGTTTCGAAAGTGGAATGCAGAACAAGGCTTATCATATTTATGATTTTTTTGAATATCTGCTCTGTTCTAAATTCCACTTACGAATGAATTCAATATCAATAAGAAAATCATACTTTTAGGAGTGTCAAAAAACAGGAAACTAAGTATTTTCCTGTATACTGCTCCGAAAAGTATATAAGTGGAATTCGGAACAGATCTGATTAAGGGCAGATTTTTCAATGTCCAAATAAAGTCCTACATAGATATGGTTCACATTAGATTATGTTTTAGATTAGGTGCCACATAAGCAATTCCAATTTTTCAATCAACTTTAAACTTTATGCGTCACGTTAACATGCGAATGGCAAAAATTTGGTAGAGGTGGCAACAAAACTGATACTTTAAACGGCTGTTGTTAAAGATGTTACTGTCATGCGAAAAACATATTGCAAAACTGTACATTGATCGAAAAGTATCCCTTTCTGTTACGGTATATATCAGCATTGTAGCCGCCAGGTGATTTTATCCGGATGAGAGCAGTCAATGGAGCCCATTATCTTAGGGAATCTGGCAATTTGATAAAATATCTGCATGACTTCATTGGACTCTCCAAACTTAATGTAGCCCCTGGACAGTGAAGAAATGGCATTAGAAACCGCTTGCTCTATTCCTAAAAAGTTTCAACTAACCTTTTTTGTACTCAACTCAATTTGGCATTCGATTTTTGCATTCAAAATAATGAATGTAATTTTTAAAGGCGGAAACTCTTAATAAAAGCGGTTTCATTCAAAAAAGTTTGGCCTGAAATGATATACTAATCGAAGTCATATCTTCATCCGATTCTTGCAGAGAATGAAGATAACTTGCACTGCTTAAATTTAAGGCCATATTTGTATTTTTATGAAGAGCTGAAGCTTAAAACTGTAAAAATTCACTGGGAATGACAAAATTTCATCCGCTGTTTTTACTCATGGGGCACTTAGCCACATGTGGCACATAGCACTTATGTGACACAAATCGTTTTTAGATCCTAAATGTTCACTGAAAAAATGAAATGAAACTGAAATTTTCTTATTATTAAGTTTATCTGACACATAGTGTTTATTGGGACATTGAAAAATCGGCCCAAAGTTTAATTGATTTTGTTATAAACCAACAAGAACTTCAAGCATAGTATAAACTGTTACTAAACTGAACTTTAGTTAATGCACTCGAGATATACACCCTTTATAAAATTACTAATCCAACGTAAATGATGTTTTTTTCCCAAAGGCTGCGATTTATTAAGCACTTGATATTAAAACTACCTGAATAGCATGAGTAAATACAAAAAAAAGCAGAAATTTCAAAAATATATAAAATACGCTCAACTATGTTTAATATTCTACTTTTCTACTTTGGGTCGTGTTCTCGTGTTTTCTATGTCGAGGTAGACTTAAGGGACGCAAAGAGAAAACTTACGAAAATCCGCTTAGAACATCGCAAAACGGTAACAAAAGCAAACTGCGCAAAACACTTGTGTGGTCTATAAAAAAAAAAAAAAAAAAAAAAAAGAATTAAACGCTTAAAACAAATTAAATAGTGCTTAGGGAATAAACAAGCTGTGTGCGCCACAGAATTATATGGAGCATAAAGGCTCACAACGAGTGTTTGCCGGCTTTAAAAAAAATCAATTATGTTGATTGCAATCATTTAATTGCTAGATATTTTAGTTAAGCGAGCTCTTCTTTATCATCAAGTGGCAGAAATCAAATGCATAAAGAAATGGTTATTTGGGAATACTTAAATAATATACTCTTTATTAACAATTCATTAAAGAAAATGTTCTAAATTGAATAAGAACAAAAAATGCCTCAAATTCTTAGATCTGAACTGTTAAGATCTTAACTATTTATTTATGCCGATCAGCATCTGTGGCAAAAAATTTTACCATTTACATTCATTTTGCTCAGTTTGGCTTTAAGTTTTGATAAGCTTCTAAGTTGGTGGATAGTTCTAAGTCTTGCGTTTCGAAGCACAAAGTTATTAAGATGTTGTTGTGGTGGTTAAAAATATGAAAGAAAAGCTATCTTCCTTCAGAAAAGTTTCTCATTTGAAGACTTATTTATCAATCGATTGTTATTATGACAGCTATCAGATATTGTCAACAGATCTTAATCAAATTTGATCAGCATAGCAAAAACATAGTAAAACCAGTAAGAAAGTTGCAGTCGGATGCACCCGACTGCGATATACTCTTTTTTTCGCCTCTTTGCGGAGCTAGAAGTGGGCGTGGCAATTGTATTTTTGCTCAAATCTTTCAAGTTTTGCCATCAATTTAAGTTTGGTTGGGCCCGTTCTACAGGTTTGGGAGAAAAAAACATTGCTCGATTGCAAGGGCGGGGGTGGGCGTGGCAAAATTATTTTTATAAAATCTGTTTAATAGGACAATAGAATTCAACCTGCATAATTTGGTGATTCTAGGGAGGGGGAGATACAGAATCTTGACACTTTGTCTGCCTATGGTATATACCAAAATGTACAACAAGTTTGGTTGCTCTAGCTTCAAAACTGTGGAAAAAACCTGCGTTCATACAGACGGACGGACAGTCGGACGGACAATTCACAAAACCCAATATACTCTTTTTACTCCCTGTTCCCATTAAAGTGGGAAGCCACAATTTTAAAGATAAAGCTTTAATTTTTGGTACACATGTATGTTTAATCAATGTCTTTCGGATGTGTAAATTTCAACACGATCGGATAAATAGCACCAAAGTTATAGAAGAATCTATTACGCCCGTCTCAGCTGGCAGCAACAACAGTTTGACATGCACTGTGCAAGTTGAGTACGCTGCTTGCATGTGTTGCCGCTGAACTGCTTGAAATGCAAGTTGGGAGCAGGGAGTCTCGTAGTCGGGCACACTCGACTTGAGTATTCTTACTTATTTTTGCATAAAGAAAATCAAAAAGATAATTCGGTGGAAGACAAGTGTATACTGAATTCGAACTCATTATTGATAAGAATAACTTGAAGAACTGGTGTAATATAGTTGTGTTTAAAATAAGATTTAATAATTAATAATTTTATTTTATACATAATTATTAAGCATAGGTCTATGGTATTAAATTGAATATCCACACTTGTGCACCGTCAGCTGCAGTACAAATAAACATATAAGTATTTTTATTTTTTTTATATGTGAACTCGTAGTTCGTAGCCAGCATAACATATTTTCTCATACACACAGGCACTTTCAGGGCCACTTGAAGTCAGTGCCAGTTGGCCGCGGTGCACTTTAAGTTTCCACCAAACAAACAAACACTGAAATGCCGACTTGAGCGAGGGAAAAAATGTGAAAAATGCGATAAAGTACGTGGAAAGTAGAAAGAATAAACTGAAATGAAATAAAATATATGTATATATATATATATTTTATACATACTATATATAGAAGTGCGGCACCCCAGGGTGAAAAGTTTGAAATGTAATAAGTATGTAATACTTACCCGCATCGCCAAGTTTTATATGGAATTTGCTTCATATGGGAATACAAGTGTGCATAGACGACGATAGATGGCGCCTGTGTTGATTTCAAGCCGTGTTTTGAGGGATTTATATCGATGTGTTTTTTTGCTAAATGAAAACTTGCAGACAAGAAGTTGTTCAATATATTAAATCTGTTTCTATTTCCCAGTTTCAATTAAAAGCAGAGTTAACCCATAAATGCACTGCAATAAAAACTAATGGTAGAGTTTGCAGCTTGATAATTGTGATCCAATCTGAACTAGTTCAAATGACAGGTTCTTAGAATTGAACAATATCTAAAAGAACTTAAAATGATAGTTTCTTGTATAAAATTTGAATAAAAACATGTTTTAGTTGGTCTCTTGTTGCTTAATGAGCAGTTATATTCGCTTCCTCCAACTGGAAAACATTAAACTGCTGTTTCAGAAACTGAATTTATGGAATTCTGTTTCGTAATTCTATATGTGTAGTTTAAAGAGCAATCGGCCTGATTCATTAACTGACTGACCGAATGATTGACAACGCTCGCTCAGCCTTAACCATAAAAGACAAAAAGCGGAATTTAACAAAGTAGCTTTTTTTAATATTGAAAATATATCCTTAGTTTGGATTTTGGAAAATTCATTCGGAAAATGTAAAAAGTGTGCGTAAAACGGTTGTATGCTACTTTTTTGACTACCATTCGATCGGGCTCAAACCTTTTTTCAAAAATGTCTATGAAAATTCAACAAAAAGTGCATACCAACATTCTTCAAAATTCAGCCCAAATGGGTGGTAAAGGTTGTGTGTCTATAAAAAGTACCTATTATTGAAATGGGCAACGCCGGATCATACCAGCTAGTAATATACATGTTATATATATAAATATATATATAAATAATATAATCAAATGGCATTTAATTTTCCAAAAGCTAAGCCAAGCTAAAGCAACATTAAAGCAATAAGGTTTATAAGTGGTGTTGGAGGGCAGAAGGGGTTGGCTTAAAAGTGGGGAATCCATTAACTAATTAAATGGGTTTTTAATTAAAACTAGCTTCATTTGCTGCTGAAAAGACGACTATATGTCTTTTGCTCCATTCAAACATTTCTGTGCAATGTGTAAATAAATAAATAAGAAACATTATAAAGTACAAATTCTGTGTAAAAAGATGCAAAGAAAGTGCAGGGCGTTATAAGTTTATGTAATCTTACTCAGCTGCGGTCTTTCCATCTTTAGCTTTATAAAGTTAATGCATTTTGTTAGCTATAAAATAAATGATCGACTTTTAATATAAATTCGAAAAGTAAGATGGCTATTTGAATAGTCATAAACTTAATTAAAGCTGAACCATAATTTCGACTAACTTCACTTTACTTATATGTGTATATACTCAAACCAATTCAATCTTACCAAATATACCACATATCCTATAGTGCTGTTATATTCTTGAACCCACGCAGGGCATTTGGCATATACTCAATTTGCACAATTTTATGATATTCATTCCGACCGGTTTATGACTACAGGTTATCGGCTGTATTTTATGCTAACTGAGACTTATCAACAAGTCAATGTTGTGGTCAATTCCAGCACATCACTCATACGCAACGTGGCTGGCATTATGGTCCCTGTGGGGCCACGAAGTAGCCACATCTATACAAAGTATGTTTGTGTGTGTGAGCATAATCAATTTGGATGGTATCTAGCAAGGAGAACCTACTTACAATTTAATGTTTTGAAACTAAACTTGGATCATGTTATTATTGTGTTTTTATTTAGTTTGAATAAGCCACAAATTTGTGCACATCATTTACAACGAATGTATAAAATATAAAGGTATTCTCGCACATAGCATCGTCAAAATAGAAGCAAATTAAATAATATTCGTTTGCATACAATTTAATTAAATTGAACAAATATTTTAGAGAATATAACCAAAAAAAAACAAATAAAATATTTATATTTATTTTTATTTGGAATCAAAGAATTTGTGTGGCATTCTGTTAACTCATTAGATTTATTTGATTTAATTCATTCGACACGTACTTCATCCATTTCAGAAAATTCAGTTATTTTGGTGGCAATTGTTTATCAAAATTGGCTTTTAATAATATCAGTTTTTTACTAACAGCTTTCATTTGACATCAGTTGTTCATTCACACGTATTCACTTTGTATAGAGTAAACAAAAAAATAATCTGCATTTTCAACCTATTCTAGTTTTAATATCTTTTAAATAGATTGTGTTTAAGATATGGCTGAACTTATCTCTTTTTGATGACATACACTCAAACTCTAAATTTAATTTTATTGGCACATTATTGATTTTATTTACCAAATTTATATGTTTACGCAGCAGTTTCTTCCGGTAAGCATCTCATCAATTAAATATTTGTGAATACAATTTGCGAGTTTTATAGCTTATAAAATAGATGAGTTCAAATTTATTATAAGCTTTAATGGGCATTAAATATTTGTAGATATCTTAACCCATCACAAATCGAAAAATAACCTTGAACTTTTCGTTCTCATAATGATAAAATTGCTCATTTTACAAGCACACAAATTATTAATAACAAAATAGCACATAATTAATTCTATGTAAACAAGTACTATTTATAGGTAAATAAAAATCAAAAAAGATACTTGTATGTATACATGTATACATTATTCATTAAAAATAAATTTATTGATAGTGGATTTATTAAATGCTTGGTGACCTAAAACGGAGACGCGTTTCATCTGGTCCATAAAGCGACTGACATAAATCAAAAGGTAATCGAAATGTCTTTAAAATAATTAAAAATCAAATAAGATATGCAGCATACAATGAAAATAACAAATTAGAATTTTTCATAAGTATGTTAATACAATGAAAACTGAGAAAAATACAAAAAATCACATATGTGCGGTGTATGTGGGGAGGGAATTGAATTACAACTTTTTCTCAAAATAATAAGAAATAAGAAAATGTTGCTCCAAAAAGTACTTCAGTCGGACACTACACCCCGTGTTAGCTTTAACTGATTGAGAATTATAAGCAACAATCTAAAAATAAACTGTGAGTTATTATACTCTTTCAGAGAGTCTTATAGTTTTGTCACTAAATGTAGAAAGCATTGAAGTAGACGTCTCAAAAAAAAAAAGAATATATATTGTTTATCAGCAGCAACAGCCGAATCGAAATAGCTGTTTATATGCCTGTTTCAGGACTTTTTTCTAGAGCTATCTTAATGAAACTTGGGACATATTTTTCTTTGCTTTTTTGCAGGTAGCTCCTTTGTTTGAATCTGACAAAATTTCATTATAATTGGACAACTACATCTTAGTTTGTGTATGAAAAAATTTAATAATATTCAAACAAGAGAAAAAACACTTGTCACTTTGTCTGCCTATGGTATATACCAACGTGTATACCAAGTTTGGTTGCTCTAGCTTCAAAACTGTGGAAAAAACCTGCGTTCATACAGACGGACTGACAGACGGACGGACAGACGGACATTTCACAAACCCAATATACTCTTTTTTCTTTTTTTTCCAAAATAATTAAAAAAGAGTATAAAAATTCTTAAAATTATATTGATAACAATAAAGTAATCCTTCTTATTTTTGTTCGTCTATTTATTTTCCAACGAAGAAACTTTTTTGAAAATACGAACAGTTTTAAAAGCCTTCTAATCTTTTGTGTGTTAATTACATGAATTTTGATCAAAAGCAGCTCTACAATTACACACAAAACTAAGTGCAGTTCACAGAATATCTGTTATAATGTCAATTTCATCGATTTAAATCAAGCTGTCTATTTATACTATTCTCAAGTTCTATCTGCTCAGTTTTGTAGCTATAAGAGTTCAAATATTACTCTCATGTGTACATTTGAACCTGTTAAGTTTCACATTAAACACACGAGACCAGTTGAAAGTTGCAAATAAAGTGATATATATATTTTTTGCTGCCAAACAAATTGCTTTAAATTTCTGGATAAAGTTTCTAAGTGCCAGCATAAAAGTTTCGAAACGCTAACCAAAAGTTGTGTTTATTTTGTATTCAGTTTGCAACACATGTTACACATACGCCATGTATAACACGCACATTGACTTTGCTTTCATCTGAAGGGTTGAAATATTATTTAGCTTGGTGAGTATTGAACTTTAGTATGCTATATAATCTACACTTTCTACACTTTTGCTTTTCATTCAAGTTGTATAATAATAATCATTTAATATGTATCATATTCTAAAACAAAGACGACAACTTTCAAAAAAACCAATTTCGAATTTCAAATTGTGCAACAATCGTGCAACAAATACAATATTTATAGAACAGATAGCAAAGTGTCTAAAATGCATTTCTAATTATCGTTAATAGAAGCAGTCAAAATAGTGTGTTTCTCTGTGTATGTGTGAATAGAAAATTAAATAAGCGCTGAAACACTTTGTAATGTTTTTTATGTTCAATGCAGAGTCCCTTTAAAGTTTATACTCAACTAGATTAACAGCCAAATTATTATTTGCCTGTCAACATTGTGGCAGCAATTTGATATTGAGTTGCACTGTGGGAGTTGTTACTTTATGTTTTTGTGGCACAGTTTTAATATGGCTTCTGTTTGTGATTGCATGCAGTTTAATTAAATTGTTCACATTTCAGTCTATCGTTTAGCTTTCTAGCTCAAGTATTACTATTTTGTAATCTACGGTTGAAACTAGTTTCTTTATACTTTACAACTCAAAGCTACAATGTCTTTATTAAATTTCGATACCTTTGCAGTATCGTAGTTTTGATTACATAATACAAACCAAAGATTTGAGAAGAAAGGCAGAACTTTTGACTCCGTAAGCTGTGCTTTTTGTTGGCCACAAAACTAATATATGTGCTTTGGCCAAAAAGAAAGCTTTCTATGTTTGCTGAAGCCTTATGAAAAAAAAAATTTATGTTATCTTTGTCTATTCTTGTTTAACATTAATTGAAATCGTTTACAGCTATTATTTGAACGTGTTGGGTATTGTACTTTAAAAGTAAACCGCATAATTGCACTTGTGCTTATTTATTATGCCTAAAATCGTGACTTTGACATAGATTAAATTCTGCTCCAATTGTTGACTATACACATTTCAGGAATTTTAACCACTTTGTTAAGTAAATCAATGTTGAGTTTGCGGTTTAATTACGTACACTAATTGAAATACACATGCACATATAATTTAATTAAATTGAACAAATATTTTAGTGCATATACTAACTATGTTTTTCTTTTTTTTTATTTAAAGTCAAAGAATTTGTGTGGCATTTTGTTAGCTTTTTAGATTTGTTGAACTTTATTCATTCGATTCGTAATTCATTAATTTTGGCGGAAAATTTGGAATCGAATGTTAATCAAATAATATCAGTTTTTTATTAACAGCTTCTATTTGACAACAGTTATTTATTCTCATGTACTTACTTTGTATAGAGTAAACAGAAAAATAATCTGCATTTTCAACCTATTCTAGTTTTAATATCTTTTGAATAGATTGTGTTTAAGATATGGCTGAACTTATCTCTTTTTGATTATATACACTCAAACTCTAAATTTAATTTTATTGGCACATTATTGATTTTATTTACCAAATTTATATGTTTACTACTACTATAAGAAAAAGTTATTTATCTTAAGCTTGTGTCACTTATTTATATTTATGTAAACCTGCGTAAGAGATTTTTCTTGAAAATTTGTCATAATTTAAGCAGTCCTTACAAAAAAGTCCGTATCTGAGGTACATACTACAAATAAATATTAATTTGTATATTACATTTGTTTAATACATATCTTAAACCATACATATACATATAACACATTATCTTAAAGCTGTTTTTTAATTTACTTAAATATGAAAACCATTTTAGCTCCTTATTTGATTGTTATTAGTTAAACTTCCAACGTGGACGAGTAGCCGACATATAGCTCCCTAAAGGACCAGTTATACCACGAATCTGAAAATAGCTATAAACTTTCCGCCCTCATAATGTTAAAAATGTTCATCTTAAAAGCACATAAATAATTAACAAGTTCTACAGATTTTTTTTCAAACCGATGTTATTGTCAATTTATGAACTGCTTTGTGACCTAAAACGGAGACGCGTTTCATCTGGTCCATAAAGCGACTGACATAAATCAAAAGGTAATCGAAATGTCTTTAAAATAATTAAAAATCAAATAAGATATGCAGCATACAATGAAAATAACAAATTAGAATTTTTCATAAGTATGTTAATACAATGAAAAATGAGAAAGAAAAAAAATCACATATGTGCGGTGTATGTGGGGAGGGAATTGAATTACAACTTTTTCTCAAAATAATAAGAAATAAAAAAAATGTTGCTCCAAAAAGTGCTTCAGTCGGTCACTACACCCCGTGTTAGCTTAAACTGATTGAGAATTATAAGCAACAATCTAAAAATACCTGTGACTTATTATACTCTTTCAGAGGGTACTATAGTTTTGTCACGAAATGTAGAGACATCTCATAAAAAAGAAGATTATATATTTTTGATCAACATCAACAGCCGATTCTAAAGGTTAATTAGCCAAAATCACATTCTCTGTGTTTTTGTTAATTATTGACAGTTTGACAAAACTTCATTGAAATCGGTCTAATACATCTTATAGCTGTCATGGGAAAATGTTTGTGAATTCTTGTTTTAAAAACTCTTTTTTCATACATATATTTCAATCAAACTAGCGTTTCCTCAATATTATTATTTTCCATTTTATTTATTATTTGCCTTACTTTTTATACAAATCAGGTGTTTATGTTTTATACCTGCCACAGGAACAATCGGTTGAAAATTAAATTTTCTTATGCAAAACTTTTCTGTGACGATATTTATAACTTTTCTTTTTTGTTTTTATTTTATGAATTCTATATAACTTTGATGGAAAATTCGAGTTAACTTGAGGTGTTAACCAAGACTATCGTAGGCCACAAAACCAATTATATAGCATCAAACAATGTTTTATAAAAGTGCCACTTCAGATTGTTTCAGTGTTATCCATCAAAGAGGAAAAGTAATTTTCGCGGATATAAATTTGATTGATTGCCAACGATAACCAAGCGATAAGCTGTTAAAGAAACTCCAAATAAAAGATAATTCAAAAATATTTATTATTTCAAATACAGAAGTAATTACGATACTCTGGCTGTCAATTACTTTAAACTAAGCACTCATAAATACAATTTGAAATTCAGTTATGTTAAGCTTTAATTCGCAAATGCAAATGCAAACAGTTTGAAAATCGTTTTCTTAACTGTCTAAAGTCTAATAAAACGCACAAAAGCAGATGTTTAAGTTTGATAAATAAACAGAAAGGGCTTAAAATATTTTCAAGTATTTTGTTGGCTGTGCATGTTTTGTAGTCAGAAATACAAATGAAGCATAGAGAAATTTGTACAACCTTGGGTCTCTTAAAGACATGACATTAATTACATTTAGCAAACTTATAATTTAACTTTAACCCTTTTAGCCCTTTTTTGGGGCACTAAGCACGTGTTACCCTACTCGGCTGAGAACATTAACGGTTTGTCGAGCTGCTTAGATTTGCATAATTAAAATGGGGTCGCATTTCATAAATGCTTCCCAACGGTATACAAAATTCAACTTTTGTTTAAACGGTAGCATCATCTTTCTCTTATGTGTCTTATGTATAACCCAAAATACCGTCTAGTTGTAACTGATAGCCATGTTTACACAAATCTCTTAACCAGTCTTTAACATACTATCTCAGTTGTTTGAATGGCAGTCTTTTTAACATTTGGTGTTAAAAGTTAAAGCATACTTTTAGGAGTAGAAAACTAACCTTCAAACTTTTCTATGGAATTCGAAACAGGGCTGTATACTTGTAGTATATAGTATATTTTTTCGACAACAACACAGACCAACAAAATGACAATTTTGGTTCGGTGCCCGAAGTTTGATGGTAGATTTCCGTATGGAGAATACTCACAAGTAAATTTTCATTCACCGTTTTCAAAAACTACTTGCCATTTTTGAAATATTCGTGGTTTTTGTTTTTTTTTTAACTATAGGACTGTATGTGTGTGTAAATGGTACCCAGAACGTTTTTAAATATGCTTATTAGTTTTCGAGTAAACTTTTTTTAAACTACGAAATTTTAACATTTTTTTAGAAACAATAATTTTTTTCCTATTTCAATAGATGGAAAAATATCGAAAATGGTCAAACAAACTTTTTCTTTTCTTATTTTATTCTATTAACTTAATATTTATAAGCAAATTAAGACATTTTAAAACAAATCCAACAAGTACTACTAAAGTTATAAACACAGATTAGAATCCTACCATTCCTTATTGTGTTTTGCTTAAACACCGAAACAAAAGTTGTGATTCTTCATGAATATTTCCTTACAGATTTGTTGAAATTTTGTTTACCACGAACTGCTTTAGCTGTGCCAAGTTGGCGTTGACAGACCTCTTCCCCAGTCTCCAAAAGTAAGCAACAAATAAACACGAGCATGGAAATATCCAAGTCGATGGCTGTGCAAATAAATTCATGTCAGACTAAACACAAGTTAATGTTCTGACTTGGATTGTATTGTATTGTATTGTACTACATTGTATTGTATGGTGCTCAATGTATTGGTAGATTTGCCGGATTGAAATTCGGTCTAAAATAAGCCACCAAAAAATGCCATTGACAGTTCGATTCATTTCAGGAAGGATCCACCAGGCTCATACTATTTGTTTAAAGTGAACTTAAATACAGAGAAAATGAAGTGTATTGAAATTTAATATATCGGAAATTGATTTATAAACAAATTTAAAATTGTATTATAACAAACAACATTCAAAACAAATTTGTTCTGCAGTTTTAAAGCGAATAAATAGAAATAGGTACTAAAAATATAAATGACTTGTGCACAATTAATTTCTTCTTAATTTAACACGTCAGAATAAACATTCGATTTGCCTTCCCATTAAAATTATTGTGTTCATTGTCATTTTAAATTAGTAGTAATAGTCAAATTCAGTGGATAAATTATATTTAAAAGAGAGGAACTTATAATTAACCATACATGATGCACAATCTGTACTCATATTACTTTTTAAGTTAAAAATACTAAAGCCCACTTTTTCCCTAGAGCGAACAGTTCTTCTTCGTAGTCAATTTTAATAAAAATCCAACAAATTTTGTTTGTATTCATAAAACATCAAAACTTTACAAAACAGAGAATCCTTATGACCAAATTAACTTTGATGAAAATAAAGCCCACAAAAATATATATGTTATGTAAAGTTGTCTATGCTAATAATAAGTGATGAGGTATTTTTTATTTTAATAAAATAACAATTGTCTGCTGCCTTGGTGATAGCTAAATGGAAAACAGTATGAAATTTGTTGGTATGCAGATGAAAATTGTATTTTTCATTTAGTTTGAGTCAAGTTATTTAAATAAATCAAACTCTAATTCAAAATTTTGTTTTATAAATTTTAAAGTTTGAAATCAAAGTAGTATAATATGTACTATGTACCTTCAAAAGTGTTCAGCAATGCTCTGCCCTTTATTGACACAGCTGCTGCAAACATAGTTGAGCATCGTTTCGCCACAGCAGGTGAATAATTTTTGCTATAGGATAACACACAGACACAAAAGATAAACTGACCATGGTAAGTGGCACATAAATTCTTACAATCAACACAAACGCCTTGACAAGGCAACCCAACCACACAGTTGTGGGCTGCATATGGGTCAAACGAGTGCTATTTTATCCCATTTTCACATGCCCATTTTCACAGACAATGCTGTTTTGGGAAAACAGGTGTTGGGAAATTAGCGAACATACTACTTGAAGCAGCAATACGATTAACAAGGCTTTAATGATGACCTTTCTTGGTGTTTCAATTGGAATAAGATTCATCAATCATTTGATATGTAATAATAATGTTGTTATGTAATAGTAATGATGTAATATCAACATGATTTTCCCTTTTATTTACTTACTATAATTTTATTTACTTGTACATCAAAGCAAATTTAGTTTCCCAACCAAAAACGCAGCTCAATATCCTAGTTGGAATTAGCCATCAAATTAGTCTTTATGTGGAGTCTCTCAATTTATGAGAAAACTTGTTCCTCTGTAGCATTAAAAGCCCATAAGTAAATAGATATCTAAAAGGTTTGTAAATCAATTAGGTAAGAAATTCAGTATTAATGCTACGCTATAAGTTTGCTTCTGTATTTGAAAGTGCTTTTTTAAAGAGCAATTGCTGCTAGAGTTAAAATTTAAGCAAAACCAATAAACAATACTGAAGAAGTGACAAAAGTTATGAAAGCACAGCCTGCATAGTTATTAAAAGGCCAATTTGAAAATGCAATTATTATAGCCACATCAGTGGCCTATTAACACACATAGTCAGCTCAAGCTGTGGCCTAGACTGTAGTGCATTTATTAAAAGTTAGAAAATGTATGGCAGTTTTAGCATGAATGCATCAAGAAGTGGCAAAGTGGGGTCAACAATGATTGCGTTAACAGTTGACTGGATAAACAGGCGCACAAAGCACTTAACAATCAAAAGCTGCGAGTCCTGCTTTTGCAGATGAACTCTAAGACATGTCCTTGGCCTATGCAGTGCAGTAAAATATCAGCCATGATAAATTTGATTCGTTTATTGCTTGTTTAAGAATTTGAAAAGTCATTTGAATTATAATTTAATTGCCTGTACATAAATAAATGCACAGAGTTGAATACCGCTTTTTAAGTTTTATATGTTCTAAATAGACATTAAAGCTAAGCTTATTGTGATATTCACAAAACTTATGCAAACTTATAAATGACTAGTGGCATTCATATAGCCAGAAAATAAGGCGATTTGCCAAAATATACAATAAATAACTCATACGCAGCGCATACCGTCGCTACTTGAGCATAATACGCAAGGCTAATCTTGCCAAGTGCAGTACAAAGCATTTATCTAAGCCATGACACAGAGGATATGGCAACACACCCGCCATCTTATACTCCATCCCCCCCATCCGCAACACCTTATTTGCTGCTCATTTTCATGCTGGCACAATTCACATTTAGATTCAACTTCATATGAGTTCACACACAGCGGGAAACAGAACACACATTTCCACCCATTGTCACTGGGGGTTCACTTTCATAAAATAGCTATTAAATCTGCGCAACTTTGGCACATATACTGAGCACTGTCAGTGCGATTTCATTTTTGGCGTAACCCTTTTAACGGCTACATTAAAACTGAGCATGAAAATTTTAATTTTATTTTTATTTACGTATGCAACATTTGTACAACAGGCAGATAAACAAAATAACACTGTTTGCATTTTGTCCCTAGTTCATTCTTGTGACAATCTCTTGGCCTAGTTTGTACCCCCTGCAAATAATTCATTTATGATATGTGTAACAAGACGTCCTAGACTCTATAAAGTATATATACTCTTGATCAGCATCAACAGCCGAGTCGAACTAGCCATTTCCGACTATCTATCTATATAACTTTACTATGTGAACTAGTTTCTATTCAAAGCTATCTTCATGAAACTTAGCACATACTATGTATTCTTTAGCTGCAAGCTGTACATATTTAAGAATCGGCCAGATCGGACCAATATAACATATAACTCAACCTAAACTCTCCAATTCTGAGTTTTAGCATTATCTTAACAGTTTTGAAAGATTTCCGCAATATCGGACCACTAAATCTTATAGCTGCCATAGAAACGATCGGTTGAAAAATAAGTTTTCTTATGCAAATCTTTTCTGCAATTGTATATATCTTCGATAAGCCGAAGATAACATTTCTTTCTTGTTTTTTTTTTCAAATGATTTGATAATTTTCAATATTTTTATAATTGCTAAACATAGCTATAAATTCTATCTACAGCTAATTTTATCACTAATTAACATCATCAAACATGCAGTTTTGCTCATGGTTATAATTTATCTAAAATATTTGCTGCTTAAGCAGTTTTTTTATATCTAAGTAACTAATAAGACACTTATTATTTTCTAACATATATAATTCCATAACAAATCCTTTCAATTATGTTCTTAGTAGGCCTTGCAATTGAATTGTAACTTGACTAGTAAGAGCAGCACTCAAATAAGTTCATTAGCTTCTCAGTTTTCGGCTGGAGCACATCTCTTCTTATTTTTCATTTTATTTTTTTTATCTTTTTTTTTCATTTTTTATTTTTTCTTCTTATTTAAACTTTGGATATACGGTCGACACTCACTGAACAGGTTGTAAATGCCTCGTCTTGAGGCTGGATCATAGGGCCCCTTCTCAAGCATCGTTTCGCAAGAGCCATTTTATCATTTGCGAGAGGCACACCATTATCTTTGATAAGATATTCGTTTGCATGGCATGCACAACTCATCTTATTTTTGTATTTATTTTTATTTATTTTAAAAATTAAATTAATTATGAAAACATACATTAGTTGACTTTTGAAAATTTGATTTTATTTTTTTAATATAAATATTTCAGAGCATTGAACTTTGTGGCCAATCTAAAAACTCAAATTAAATATATGGGGCTGTGGGCACCTCTGAATAACTTTTGAAAGTAAGCAGATGCAGCTGATCTAATAATTGTAATAATTTACTGCTCTAAAGGCTCTATTTTAGCCATTTTTTGTTGCTCTGTGTGCCACTTAAGGATTTGAAAATGAAAAATTAATTTTTCATCATATTTAGTGGCGTTTTACTTTAAATTTTGCCATTTTGAGGATATTTTCTAGCGATGCTCACAGCCAGTTAATAAAAACGATTCTTCAATATTGAATACCAACTTCACAAAAAGATAAAAAAAAACAACCATTTTTTGCTTTTCAAGATAACTCAATCAAACTAATTTAAATTATGTTCTTATCTTATTTATCTTATAGCTGTCATAGGAACAATCGTTCGAAAATTAAGTTTTCATATAAACAACTTTCCTGGAAGGGTATAAGTCTTCGGCAATCAATATATAAACTTTTTAAAGTTGTTAGTCACATTTAAATAATCATCGCATGTGTTTTTAAATCACATTTAAGTTGCTTCTTCTTAGGTTAGGCTTAAAAGCACATGTTTTATTACATTAAAATTATAAGTATTTTCATGTGGTGTTTAGCTGCTATAAAAGCTGAAAATATTTCAAAAGAAGTCAGTACAAAATTGTCAACTGCCAACATCGAAATGCAGCTGTCTTTGAGGATTTTCTTTTTGTTGCTCCAAATGAGCTTAATTCTTTTTGCAATTGGAAACAAAACCATGCCGAGGATATCGAGGGCTAAATACAGACTAAACCCTAGTTTAATGAGACCCTCCAGAAATTTGACAATTGTACCAGCTGCATATAAGTTTATCAACATTAATTGACTTTTATTCAATTTCTTTCAGTGGGATAAAAGAGAGTTTTCGGACAAATGCGAAGGTATTGGCTCAAAATGTGAACGTGCCGAGAATTGTTGCACTAAGCAATGCCTTTTGAAATACAAAATATGTGTTATTTAAAGTAGAGTTGTTTTCAAAACACGTATATACATACATATATACATGAACTTATCTTATATGTGCGTTTAACCATTAATACATTTTGTAAATTGAAAACTCATAAATGGCAAGTTTATTTGATCCTTTTGATAACTATCTATTTGCAATTGCTGCAACTTAAAACAGGTCAGCAATTTACTTGATTGCAGTCATCCTCTCTTGGCTTTTGCCTCTCTACCTGATTGAGTTCCTTCCACTTCATTTGCGATTTAAAAACCAAAGTCATTTTACTGCATTGACGTTGTCAAGTTACGGTTTTATTTATTTTTTTTATCTCTGATTACACTATGCAACAGCCAAAGGTACCAAGAATAGCCACTATAATTTTCTTATGTGAAATCAGTCTCTGACTCCGAAAAAAATTAAAAATAAAAATATTATCGCGAGCTCGTTTTTGAGTTAAATGAAAATTCTAGATTTTGGATTTTTCAAAAAGCTGCACTCAGAGAATTGTCAATATTTTCGAAACCATATTTCGGATTTTTAAAAAATATTTTTTTGAATACGTTAATGTCCTAAAATCCATCAGTGCATCACAGTATTTTCTAATTATTGATTATTGATTTTGACATCAGTTTTGAAATCAGCGGTCGATTTTATTCAAAGAATGACCCTAAAATTGTTAATATCCGAGAAAATTTAGAGATTTTTCTATTCTCTCTTGTGATTAGCTCACAGCCGGCACAGCCTCACAGGGGGTGTCATCCTAAAAATTAATGTTCTCATTTCTTACTCAAGAGGTAATAACTTAATTATTTGTTCATGGATTTTGATAAAATATCCATTGTTTGTTTTTAATTGAATTGAGCTATAGACCCAAAGAAAGCAACAATTTTTCAAATGTTTTGTTTCAGTAGAATATCCCATTTGAAATCTAGCTTTTTTAAAAAAAACCTGAAATTGTAATGCAAAATTTTCAATTTAAGTCTATCTCAGTCAATCTGAGCGGACAAAGATGTTGTAAGGTGATGTACTGGTGGATTTCAAGACAGAAGTACATTTTATAAGAATCCGAAATCTGGTTTCGAAACTATTGACAATTTATGAATAATCGAAAAACTAGCCTTTTCCATTTAGCTCAAAAACGAGCTTGCGAACATATACATATATATTTTTTTTCGGACTTAGATAATTTAACATAAAACAAGTAAGAACTTTGCAGTCGGATGCACCCGACTGCGATATACTCTTTAAATTTGGTTGGGCCCGTTCTACAGGTTTGGGAGAAACAAACATGGCAGACGGACAGACGGACGGACAGACGGACATTTAATAAATCCAATATACTCTTTTTTCTTTTTAAAAAAAAAATTAAAAAATAGCAAACAAATTATTGTGGCTGTTCTGGGTCCAAAAATGTTTTCAAAATTTGTTGCATTGTGTTATTTGCATTGAACTGAATTAATGAACATTTATGCTGCTGATATTGAATTGCAATATCTCTTATTTACTTTTATTGTGTGCATGTTTTCTATTTTCAACCTGTGCCAATCACAAATTTCTATGCTCTCAGTTTTCTCCTACTCTACTTTTACTCAGCGTTTAGTCTCAAGCCTTAAGCATTATATTCTCGCAATGTTTTGATATTAAAAAGAGAAATTAGTAACGAAACGAAATGTGCAGAAGATGTTTTCTATCTTGTTTTTGTATTTGTGTACTATGTACTGATTATACTTCTTCAAAATTACAAAAAATGTAAATTAATATATTTAACATGCTACGTTATGTGGCTGGACAACTTAATGCAAAAGCTTCTAAGTACTAATTTCAGAATGTAACTACTAAATATACTTCCACAACATCATCTACGTGGCTGTCCATCAGCTTTTGTTCGGTTTTCCTTTTACGCTGGGAAACCACTGTGAAAAAGTTCGACATGCAATTAATTTTACTTATCTGTGATGCAAGCGGGTTGAATTTTCACGACTGAAAATGTTTATAATTTAATGTCGCTGTCTACACACACACACAAACAACACACAAACAACACACACAACAAACACAAATGGCATTTTGGTAGAATGAAATAGAAAAGTTTCACACCAGTCATTTGCATGCATATTTGAACATATATCAGTTAGCTACTGGCTGTAGTCTCTTCTAGTTTCTGTGTACATCAGTTCCACTCACAATTCAGTTTTAACATAAATGACTTTTTGGGGCAGATGACAGGCAGCCGTGTGCTACTCTGTTGCACTAACTCCATTTAGTCGCATGACAAACTTTGTCACACAAATTATACACAGGCACTCCTTTTGAATCCAGACACACTTCACGTGTCCAACACAGTTGCTTGTTGCAATTTACTTTTGAGGTAGCATATGCTCGAAGTTCACAAAAGTTGAGCAAAACAACATTTGCACCTTTAATGCAGACATTTTGATTACAAGGACTTTCAATATTAGTTTAAACTTTAAAATAAATACTAATAATTTGAAATGCTCTTTTACCATTTAGAACGCTCAACATAGATTTATATCCGAAAATCTAACAAAATGTGGTCTTCGGCGTGCCGAAGATGTGGTATACCCTTGAAGAAAAGATTTGCATAAGAAAACTTAATATTCAACAGATTGTTCCTATGGCAGCTATAAGATATAGAAGTCCGATTTTTATGAAATTTAGTCAACATATATGGATAGAGCTTAAATTTGGGCATAGTGAGTTTGGTCTAGCTATTTCGAAAAATAACAAAGTTTTTCTCACAGAAATTTATTTTCACCCGATCGTTCCTATGGCAGCTATATGTTATAGTGGTCCGATCTGGCCAACTCAACCACAGGTACTACCTGCAATAAGAAGAAGCATCTGTGCCAAGTTTCATCAAGATAGCTCTAGAACAAAGTCTTGAAAAACGCATATAAACAGACGGACAGACGGACATACAGACAGACAGATGGACAGATGGACAGACGGACATGACTCGATTTGATGCTGATCACGAAGATACAATTTTTTTCTGAGACTTCTCCTTCAATGCGTTACCTATTTCGTGACAATATTACAATACGCTCTGCAAGGGTATAAAAATCTGATTTAGGCTTAAAAAATTTGGAAAAAATTTAAGAATGCGATTTCCAGTGACGAACGTTGACTTTTTTTTCATATATAATAAAGAACACTTAGTTTAAAATTGTCCAATCGCATACAAATCAAGTCTTGTTAGCGTTAACAGTGCTGTAAACGTTAACAGAACTCGGTTTGCTTTTAAGCAACGACAACAGTTCTGCTGTTCTGTTTACGTTTACAGCACTGTAAAGCACTTTTTTTTTGTTGCTTTTACCATGTACTCCTGCAGAAATGTCTAACACGGCCATCACCATTCCATTCTTAAAAATTTTCGAATCTTTTGAGGCCAAAAGCAGATGTTTTCGTTCTGTTTTCTGTTAGTCAACAACATGATAAATATTTACATGACTTGAATAAGCTGATATATCTTAGGATAAATCTGTATAGTATAAAGCTCTAATGTAAATTTTCAAAAAGTAAAAAAAAAAGCTATAAAATGTCTACTGTTATTTGCAGCATAGATTGGATTTGATGTGATAAATAAACCAATTACTGCAAAGTTGTACGGGTAGGAGTAGATGCGAATTACTGTATATGTTATTTACTTGAACTCAATTTTGAAAAGAGAAAAGCGTGCAAAATGAAACCCAAGTGTAGCTTACAACACGCACATCAGCAATTTCGCGATGTTCATAACATCCGGCAAATAATTTTAATAAAACACCAAAGTGCACTTATACAAAATGCTTGAGGCGAGATGCTTCGTGCTAGCATATGAAACTGGGGAAACAATTTAAATATGTATGATTATGTGTGTGTATATAAAATTATACTATGCAATATATTGCTGAAAAATGTAATGAGGTTTTTGAAAATTATGTGTTATCATATGTTGTAATAGGTCACCATGGTAATAACAACTTTGCTAACATGTGTTGATTTAGCTGCTTTTCGACAAGAAACTATGCTTTTTTGTTGTTTATCATAAAGATTACAAATGATATATATGTCTTTACAAATGTTGTTTGTTGGCGACCTTTCTACGTTTTAAATAGAGTAGTTTAGCTGGCTTGAGGTCACTGTTCTGTTAAAAAAAAAAAAACAAAAGTTTTTGTTTTTTCCACCAATATATTTCGGTAATCTTCGATAACCGTCTTCAGGGCATCTACAACAATTTTTAAAACATTTTTACAAAACTTAATTTTACATTTACATTTAATAACTATACGTACAGATTTTTACACGTCCGCTCTGTGTGGCGTGGAGTTGTCAACTAATTATTTATGTGTAAGGAGGTGTCTGTATATGTGAGCGCAGTTATCGGTGTCTGTTTTGTAGTTTAGTCTGTTGTCAGCTGGTGTGTCTATTATATGTAGCATTTCAAGAGTGTAGCGTTTTCCGTAGTGTTGTTCTTGTTGTAATATCGTCGTTGCGTCAAAGTTTGGTGAGTGACCACTTTCTACGCAGTGTGTCGCAAGTGCAGTTTTTTGTATTTCTGTCTTTACGATTCCTGAACACGAAATCAAAACCCTTAAAACTTTAAACAACTGAAAGTACTTGAATGGGAACCCTTTTTAAATTCTAGATTTGTCAAGCTTTCAAAAGTACGTTAATCTTAAATTTGAAACGTCACATATGTGTGTTTGTCGAATGCCAGAATAAATAAATATTTAACAGCTCAAAAGAGCAGTTGTGTGAATTGCCTTGCAGGCAATTCACGCGTTGATTGGAAAACTTGAAACTTGAAGTGCAACGGTAAGCAAATTTCGAACGCACTAAGGAACTTCAAATTGACAGCAGTCAAGCAGCAACAACAAAAAGGGAGCCGATAGTAAAATTTACCTGCATAGCATAGTACAAATTCGATTTTATGCTTATTTACAGGTTTGTCAGGTGGACCAAAAATACACGTGCAACAAAAAGCATGCACATGTAATCGAATTTTACCTTGCATATATTGAATGTCTGTGTGTGCGAGTGTGTGTATAGATTTAATAATTTACAAAATTTCGCCAAATGTGGATGAGCTACATCAAAGCAATTGTTGCAGATTGTTTTTGTCAAAATAAATATAGAATATGAATAGCGTGTTGAAAATAAATGATAATTTGAATTTGTATTTAGAATGTGTGTTAAATTAGTTAGAAAAATCTTCATAGAAATAACAAGTAAGAACGTTGCAGTCGGGCTCACCCAACTGCGATATACTCTGTTTTCTGTACGTATATTAAATTAAATTATTTTAAAGACTACTTATATATATATGCTTCGAACTATAAAATTCTTTCTACTAAGTGCAGAATGCTGCAAACGCCCAAAGCAGATCGAGACAGGTGCTTGGCAAAATGATCGCTCGTTTACTGGGGCGGGGGTGGGCGTGTCAAATTTTTTTTTCTCCAATCTATCGAAGAGTTCAAATGGAGTCATACTGCAAAATTTGGGGTTTCTAGCTATAATGGTGTAGGAGATACAGGTTTAGCTCATTTGCGGGGGCGGTAGTGGGCGTGGCATATTTTTTTTGGCAGGTCGGTCAAGGATGTGGTCAGTAGTCTTTATGTCAAATTTGGTTACTCTAGCTGTAAAACTGTGGAAGATATAGGTTTTTGCGGTTTATGGGGGAAGGGGTGGGGGTGGGGGGGAGATCTTAACACTTTGTCTGACTATGGTATATACCAACATGTATGCCAAGTTTGGATGCTCTAGCTTCAAAACTGTGGAAAAAAACTGCGTTCAAACGGACGGACGGACGGACATTTCACATACCCAATATACTCTTTTTTTCCATTTTGGAAAACAGAGTATAAAAAGTGGTTTGGAGTTATAATGCACATTATCTAAACTTATTATTCCATCAAAAAGGTTTTTTCAAGACTCTAAACAACTGTATTTTTCATAAGTTTTTATATATTTTTTTACATTTTTTTTATTATTTTGTTTTGTTTGTTTATTTATTGCCAATTTATTTAAATTCTTACTTTAAAAAACTTAAGTTTATAGGAGGTGCATGGCTCTACTAACCCCAGTAGGATACTCTAGAATTTTAAATTTGCAAAGATTTTAGGTAAACATTTGAAATTATTTTAACATTTATCATTATGTTTTTTGGAAAATATAGTAAATAAAAAATACAATTTGTTACAAGTACATGGAAAAAACATCAATAGCTTGTTATCGGCTGGTCAAAGTATTATATAATTTCAAACCTAAAAAATATTACATTATTACAAAAAAATATTCAGTTGACACCAAAAAATATTAGTTTGATATGAAATATTAAACTCTACTTCTATGTCAACAAAAATAAATTAAATAGTATCAGAATGATACAAAAGAATATTACGTTTATCTTTATTCGAATGTCATATGGATATTTTCGAACATATTACAATATCAGGCTTTTTTTTTTATATGAGAAAATATAATTGTTTTTTCTGGGTATGTGTGTTTATTTGTACTTTCGCAAACGTTTTATTTTTCTGTATCCATTTTAGGCCTGATCATTATTTGCACTGATTGCAGTGTATATCCCGGTCCCTGCCATTCATCCCAATAGATGCCATGCTCTGAGTTATCATAATAGTCATCTTGCTGTGTGTACTGCCCGTTCAGATTACTAAAGAAAAGAGAACAACAACAATATGATAAGAGAATGTCATTATTTGATAATGATTGTTTACGAACCTTAAGCCACAGTTGTTGTACCACCAACCACCCAAACAGTTCTGGGCGCAGTTAAATTCACTCGCATCATTATCCCTGTCAAAGGTGGTGAACTTTTGATGCTGATTATCGCGCATCGAGTCACCAGCATTGCCAGAGTACTCGCCCAGCTCTTGCAGTGTATAGTCCTCATTTTCGCCAGCAATTAGAATGTTATCATAATAGGCGTGGCTGCTTTCATTATTAAAATCGGTTAGATGTATAAATAGTTCGTGTGGCTTTGCGTTGGACATGCGATGTAGCTTCTCCAGACCAATGAAAAACTCGCCGCTTAGATTGCCAAATCCTTCCTTATACTCCAACCAATTGCGATAGAATTTAACAGCTCCATTCAGACGTCGCTGTACAACGATCCAGCCAGGACCAGCCAGTTGAGAATTGCAGGGTACTGGAAAGGCATCCTGTTCGTCAACCTTAATTAAGTGTATTTCGGAAGAGTTGCCAAATTCTTGACAACTACTGGCTACCGATACCAATTCCAATTGCAATTCCAATCCGGATTCAGATTCAGATTTAGATTTCGAATTTGAATTCGTTTGCGTTTGCGTTTCGCGTACTTCAAGATATTTCAGCCTATCTGCAATATCTTGCGCTTTAGTTTGCATATTAAGTATGATTTGTGATTTGGCCATAAGATCATCTTTTAAAATACTTAATTCTTTGCTTTGATCATTGATAATTGTCGTATAGCTCAGAATAGTCGCTAGTGCTTCTTCTAACTGACGATTAATGCTCTGAATTTGATCTATATTTGACTTATTTTGTAGTTCAGAAATTTGCTCGGCATATATCTTGTTGAGTACTTCATAGGCAGCTTTCTCCTCTCGGCACTTTGTTAGCTCTTCGTTGACTTTGGCCTTTAAATCTTGCATTATAAGCTCCTTATCCATATTAACGGCTTCTTGTATTTTGTTTTTATATCGCGTTTGTAATTTTTCAATATCATTATATGAGTTTTTAAGCTGATTTTGTATTCTATAGATTTCATAAAGGTCTGCTTGTACGACAAATGTTTTGAACATTGTTATTACAAATAAAACCAATATTGTTTTTGTCATTTCGTTTGTGAACCGTTGTTCAGATTGCGCGGCACAGAACTAAATACGGCTGAGCATTGTTCAACAATTTAATAGAAATCAAAATAAACATTTACAAATATGTATATAGTCAATATATTTACTTTTGCTGCAGATAAGACACTTCTGAGTAAGAGAGAAGGAGAGCAAAAACCTTCTAGACACACTTTCACAAATCTTAGTTCAAAATGTCACATGTGTTATCAAAGGCCACTTAAAATATTTGTAATAAATTAATTGGGGTGTAATTTACATCAGTGAACAAAAAAAAAAAAGCACAATACAAATTATTGTTGCATTGTTACACTAATACATTCAAAATTTAATATTGCATTCCATAAAAAGATAATTAAAATATGTTTGTTTATGGTTTTGAAGAATTTGTGGGGATTTCCAATTCCAATGATGTGTCATTTGATTTAGACTGTTCCCATTTTAATATATATGTATATATATAATTGCACTAACAAGAAATATTATACCCTATACCTGACTGATTAAATAGGGTATTTCAAATTTATACAAAAGATATGTACCAGTTAAATTAAAGCATTGTTGATCTAATAAAGTACAGACCTGATTTGGTTTTGCCACAGACTATCCCATATTTATGTTAGGTAGTATATCATGAGCAGTTTCACTATACTATTTCAGTGGGTATTATCATTTTGTCAAGAAATCTATAACGCACGGAAGGCTTCCTCTCCGATGTACAAGCGTTATATTTCTCAGCGATATTCAAAAATTATATTTCTCAAGATATGTTGACTAAATTCTGTAAACGGTAATTCAAAGTCGAGTACAATTTTTTCTTGCTGTCAAGTTTGTCTTATCAGTCGACTAAATGCGTTCCAACTTCCAAAAATAAATATATAAAAATTTCATAAACTTTGTATTTCGAAAAATTGTATGTTCCAAGTATATATTTATTAGTTTTTTTATAACAAAGCTATTTTTAATTTAATTTTAAATTGCAAAACGCAATATATCAAAAGAAAAACTAAATTAATAAGAAAACAAGAAAGGAATGTTTGTCTTCGGCGTGCCGAAGATATATACCATTGCAAAAACATTTTTCATAATAAAACTTAATTTTCAGCAGATTGTTCCTATGGCAGCTATAACAAATATAGTCGTCCGTTCTAAAAAAAAATGCAGCCAACATTGAAATAACATCCTAAAACACAGAATAAGTGAGTTTGGTTAACATAGACTAAGAAAAGAAAGGTTTTTCTTACAAAAACTTATTTTTGATCAAATGAATAATTAACAATAATTATATTATCGATGATAAAATAGGTAACTCTACTTGCGAGTGAATTCATTTGATTCCGGCAAAAAGAAACAAAATTTTATCTTTTTATGGAGTGGGTATTCAATATTGAAGAATCGTTGTTATTCACTGGCTGTGGGCATCACTAGAAAGTACCTTGAAAGTGGCAAAATATGAAGTAAAACGCCACTAAATATGAAGAAAAATGCATTTTTTCATTTTCAAAGCCTTAAGTGGCACACAGAGCAACAAAAATTGGCTAAAATAGAGCCTTCAGAGAAGTAAATTCTTACAATTATTAGATCAGCTGCATCTGCTCACTGAAAACTTATTCAGGGGTGCCCACAACCACATATATTAAATTTGTGTTTAAGATTGGCCCTAAAATGAAATGTTTATATTAAAAATCAATAAAATCAAATTTTAACAAGTCATTGAAATTGTACAAAATAATAATTTAATTACTAACAAAATCATCAAATTTGAAAACTGCCTGTACAGTGTTAACATATCCAAAAGACTGGCAAGAATACTGCAAATAAAAGCCTAACCATTTGCATTAAGTGTTCAATATTTGCTTGTCTCAAGTCTGAGTACCTTTGATTAAAGAACAATGTGAATAGGAATATAAAAACGATGGCAGTGGCTTAGCTGAGTTGCTAGCAACATGTTCAATGCTCAATTCATGTCACGTTACGGTTGGCACACATCGCGTATACATGATGCAACACACATTTTCGGATGGAAATGAATTTAAAACTGTTTATTAAAGTGTTTATGGAGTATGTAATTATTCTGTTTGCTAACTTTAGAATGTTAAGCAACTTTTCGGATTATTTTCTGTATCAATTCAGAGAATATTGTCTCTAGTCTCTGAGGTCGAAGTTGTACGGACAAACAAACAGACAAGGACAATTCGTTTCTGTGGATTAAAAAAGATTTATATTGTTAGAGTCCCGACAAACACTAAATGTCTGAGTGTCTTTGGAACATTTTTGCACATAATACAAAATGGTTTGAAAATGCTCCAAGAACAAAAATATCGAAAAATGTTATATGCCTTTTAGTTGTAGTTTATTATACCCTTTTTATTGATTTTAAATGGGTACAGGTAGTAAAAAGTGTTAAAAGGTAAAAACATACTTCCTAAATTGCGTCTGGCCGTTTATCGTGTTCATTTGATTTGGATGCCTTTCTGCGTGCTTTCCCAACTTGTATTTATAGCCATAGTCAAGTGAATTTTCGCAGCTAGCTTGGCAACAAGCATAAACTGCTACGCCAGGTAAAAGCCGAGCAATTACAAAGTACAAAGGCAATTTTGAAATGAATTCATGAAGTGGCACTTGCGGTTCGGTTTGCATTAAGGTGTGTGTGTGTGTGGTGCAGGGCAACCAAGCTCCATTTTGTTTGAGGCAACAAACATGACCATTGGGTGCAACTAGTGCTGGATAGTCAAACAACTTGTTTTTAGCCACTGAGTGTTGGCCAGGCAGACAGACAGATAGACAGGCAAGTCGCCTACCTTGACACCAGACATCCTGTTAGAGAGAATGCCACCAATTAGCCATATTTATGCGCTCGAGTTCCGACTTGTTAAAGTGGTTGCATCCACGCATTAACAACAACAACAACAACAATAACAACAACAATAGCAACAACAACGAGAACAACCTTTGTCGCACTCAACAACAGCCCTTGAGATGCATGAACAAGAGTAATTTAAATTTTAATAAGTGCCACGTAACATAATATTTTGTGACTCGTCAGGATTGTTCGTAAAGTTGCGTACCTGCTTGAATATATGGTTTACAAAACATATATGTATGTAACATATACATATGCAAGTGTTTAAAGTCCTTGTTTGTTGTCAGTTCAAAGCGATGGAAAACTCAATTTAATTTTTACAATACAGTACAAGGGCATCAAAAGTGAATGTATTTTCAAAGTATCTTATTTGATTGACTTTTTGTAAATATGAAAAGTTTGCACAGTTCATAATTGTTTGGCATTTTACAAACAGATAAATTATACTTTATACCTGAATGTTAACTTGATATACTTCAATATTATGTGGCAAAATGAGTAAACTGATCTGTAACTACATTCTCAAATTCATATTACCGGTATACTTATTATGCAATTTTGCGAAATAAAACCAATCTTAACAAGTAAGAACGGGAGAGCCCGACTGCGATATACTCTGTTTTCTGTATGTTTAATAAATTAAATTCTTGTAAAACCTACTTATATACATTAAAACTGTCCTTAACCTTAGGTAAAGTGAGTTTGGTTGAGTTATTTAAAAAAACAAAATAGTTTTCAATACAAAAACTTGTTTTTCAACCGATTGTTCCTATGGTAGCTGTAAGATAAAGTTGTCCGATTTTGATAAAATTTGGTCAGCATATATAAACTGTCCTTAAACTTAGGTAAAGTGAGGTTGGCTGAGTTATCTTAAAAACAAAAAGTTTTTCATACAAAAACTAATTTTTCAACGGATTGTTTTAATGGTAGCTATAAGATATAGTAACTCGATTTTGGTGAAATTTTGTAGACATGTTTAGAAAATTCTAAAGCTCAGAATTGTTAAGTTCGGTCGAATTATCTTATAGAACAACATTTTTGACCGATTGTTTCTATGGCAGCTATATGTTATAGTGGTCCGATCTGACCAGTTCAGACGAAGCATCTCTGCAAAGTTTCATTAAGATAGTTTCAAAGGGAAACTAATTCCAGAAAAACAAGAAGATAGTTGGAAATGATTGGTTCAGCTCAGCTGTTGATGCTGATCAAGAATATATATACTTTATAGGGTTGGAGACCCTATATGTGTTCAATGTGCTACACATTTCGTGCAAGCGTATAAAAAGATGAAAACTTCTGTGCTTACATCATCATATTTGCAAATAGATTAAGTGAAAACTGAATACAACACTTGATACAATTGACAGTTTCTAAGGCTGTTTTATAGCTCTTCTGAAAGGGTTCCTGTCAGTTGAATTACACACACATTTGTTTATATGCAATATAGGATATTCAATAGTCGTGCATGCTCCAGTACAGTATATATTGTGACATGTTTGCATTGCGTTTGTCAGTTGATGTCAACTGGTAATACAAACAATGCATACGCTCGATTAAAAATCAAGAAAATAGTTCTTAATTGGAGCACGGAAAAAAGAGTTGAAAAGAATAAAAACAGAAATATCAATTTTCAGAAATACCAACCGGTTTCTGTTTTTTTTTTTTTTGTCTGTAATACTTTGCTATGCTTTGTTATGTCAGACATTTTATTGTTGTTACAATGTGACACAGATATTTGTTTCGAAAAGTAATTACAAATTCCTGTCTGCGGTGGCTTGTTACAATATTATGTGCATTGTGCATGTAACACAAAATTTCTATTGATAAAAAACGCTTACTTAAATATTGAATACTGAACTTTTTTCTTTTTAAATTATATGTCAGCAATATAATAATTTTTTGTAGTACCTACTATCTTTGTTGCCTCCTTTTGTCAATTTAAAATGTTAGACATTTAAAGTATTAACTTTTTGTTCCGAATCAGGGTTAAGCAAGATGTTTTGGTAATGTTTCGATACAGTTCCCCCTTGAAGTCGAAAGACCGCTCCAAAATATCGATCTTGACACTTTGTCTGTATATAGTTTATATCAACATATATACCAAGTTTGGTTGCTCCAAAAAATGTTAAAAAAAAAAGTATAAAAAGACATTTTATTTATATTCTTAAAGAAATATCTGTACACAGACGTAAACACACCAATAGCCTTAACTTGAATTATATCTAAAGTACATTTCTATGAGCTTATTGCCCATTCCACAGCTATCATTGTTATATAAATATATTTCTTTTGAGTTGTGGACAGAAGCCTTTGAAGCTCGAACTTTGCTAAGCTGTTGCAGCTCAAAATATGCTCGAAGATGCAACTGAACTTTGGCAAAACCAATTCCTTTATGTCAAATAGGAGCAGACGAGCAGAACTGAACTCAATCTTATGAGTGTGTGTGTGTTTGGTGTCTTCAAAATGAATGATGGCCTTGTGGCAACCTGAACAGATTTGATCTGATATCAGCAAAAGTTCGCTACAGCTTAACTGCGTCATCCTAATGACTTTAAAATTGCAAGTTAACAACATGTGTTGGAAGTTGAAAGTTTTGAAGAGCAGTTAGTAACAGTCAGGGAACTGCAAATTTTCTATTATCGGTCTAAAGGCAATACAATAAAAAACTTACATACTTAATAGGATACTTTACTTAGGTGTGACCAGGTAATTCCCAGAAAAAATGTGCAAAGAGAAAGAAAATTATATTTTCTCATATCAAAAAAGCCTAATAGCACTAATACCAATTTAATATCTTCGAAAATACCAATTTCGTATTCGAAAAAGAGATAAAAAAAAAAATAAGAAACTCGGTACAGATGCTTATTCTTTTTGCAAGCAGTACATATATCAGAATCGGCCAGACCACTAAACGCAAAAACAGGTTTTTGTATTAAAAACTTTTTTCCTTTTTAAAATAACTCGACCAAACCGACTACATCTAAGTTTGAGCATATTTCAAACATGCTGACCAAATTTAATTAAAATCGGACGACTATATATTGTAGCTGCCAAAGGAACGATCGGTTGATAATAAGTTTTTGTGTAACAAACTTTTTTGTTTTTTAAGGTAACTCAACCAAACTCACAAAACCTAATTCTTGCACATTTTATATATGTTGACAAAATTTCATAAAAATCGAACCACTATATCTTTTAGCTAACATAGGAACAATCAGTTGAAAATAGAGTTTTTATATGCAAAACTTTTTATTATTTTTAAGATAACTCAACCAAAGCTTAAGCATTTTTTTTTATATTCTGAACAAATTTGATCAAAATCCGAGTACTATAACTTATAGCTGCCATGGAAAAAATCGGTTAATAATTACGGTTTCTTATGTAAAACATTTCTGAAAGGGTGTACGCCAAAGAACAAGTTTTTTTCCTGTGTATAAACAAATTTGTTGCAGTTAGTTTTCTCGTGGAAATTGTTTGAAGTCCTGTTAACTGCAATCTAACAATCCTTGAAAGACAACTATAAAATCAACTTTGCATTTAGTTAACACGTGATTTCAAAGCTATTTATTGCTTTCTGAACCATAAAGTGAATAAAATAATTGCCCAGCTGCTAAATAGTCCAACAACAGGGTGGTACCTCCTGTTTCCGGCTGCCAAAAATGAAATTAGAAACTGACAAAAGTTGTTCAATTAAACTATTTTAGAAATGTGCAACAAGATCAATTCAAGCTAAAAAAAAATAAAATAAATACAAAGTTAACATTCGAGAACATTGCGCAAATTAGAAAAACATTTGATTATGCAAAATATGTATAATGAAAATTGACAGACAAATTAAGATACAAATTATTGTAAATTTAACAATTGTTAATATGACTTTCAGAAAATGTGTGCTAGCAGGACATACGCATCTATAATTTATTAAGGGATTTGTGATTTTGATGAAACTGAGTTTAATGTATTAGACAGTTCATTGCCCGCTGGCCGCGAAAAACCAATAAAGTTAAAGCCAATGCTGGAAAATGTTGTTGTGCGAGTTTTTGATTAATATCCATGCTAAAATGTAAAGCCTTTCAGAGGCTGAGTAACTTCTGGCGAATTAGTTATTCAAGCCTTGGATTTGTGGTGCCATTATGTGGCAGGAGTAAGATTTTGCTTTAATTATAAAACAAAATATGAAAATCCTATTAATTTTGCAAAGGGGTTTGTATGTATTTACAAAATAAATGGAGACTTTCGTTTAAATTGTGTTTAGGTATAAATATTTTCCCTTTTCACAGCACAGCACACACTCTACGTGACTTTCTTTACATGAACAGCTCGCTTATTGTGCTTTCTGTGAATATGAGTTTAAGAATAGCAATAATCTAGCAGCTTGGTTTAAGATTAACTTCTTATTCTTTATGAATGAAGCTGCTCAAATATTGTTCTGTGCTTTAATAATAATAAGTATCATCACAAACATAGCGTATCATGATTAAGACCATGAAATGTGGCATTTATAAATCAAAAGCTATGCGTTTTCTTAAATTTTTTTATAATTTTTTATTTAATACTAACTAATGTATTATTTAAAATATGTAACAGTCAACACAATTGTATTCTCGTCCAAACAAATCAGCATTATATTGACACGTGCCCACTTCCCATCCACTTCCAATTAGACTCATAAATCATGTTTTTTTTTTGTTCTTGCCACTTCCAATGTTTCTTATACACAAAACAACAATTTGCTGAATAAGTAAAATGGCTTAAGCTTATTTAACGAAAAGATAAACAGTGACTTAGTTATGACTTGAGTATCATATGTTGCAAAATAAGTATCTTAACTTTGAAATTGATATAGAATACACATGAAGGCTGTCAGAGATATGAATCGATGAATCTCTACACATATAGTTGAATAGCTTTAATACGACCTTTCTATGCAATTGAGGCGTGTAAGTTATTAGATATACATTTAGGTAATTTCAAATGACGCAAATGCAACGAGACTTATTTCAAAAGTGTTATAGATACAGCTCTACATTATGTTGTAGCTCTCAGATGAATGATTTGAGAAAAACTTAACGCAAACTAAGTATGAGTAAATTATATGACATGAACACCCACATATAATTGTAAATTCAACTGAGAAGACCACAAAAAAGGAGAGCACATAAGGGCAAATTGCATTAAATAAGTCAAGGACGAGTCAATTGCAGCAAAGGACCTCAACGAGGCATGTCGTGCCAGTAATTTGCTCTGCAAAAACAAACTCTGCAAAAAGAAAAGAGGAAAAATTCCACACATTGACTAAACCAGAATTTGTCACAGTTGCGGTTTGATTAAGATTTGATTAACACTAAATTGGCAGCATTGGCAAAGAGCAAACACACAAGAGTGTATCACATCAGTTAATCACATCAGCAAATGAGACACAGACATAAATTAAAAGTAAGATTAATTGGAAGTATATACCAGAAGTCGAGTGGAAATCATTTTGCAGATAAGTTAAGTTAATGCACAATGAAAAAATAATGCTGCAACATGATAAACAGATTTGTATAAATAAAAATATGCAATAAAACTGTCACTTTAAAACCTGCATATCATGTATGTAAATGATAGCAACAATATAATCCAATCAGATACATGTGAATAATGACAATTTAATGATAAGATATATGGCGATGGCGATTGACAATTGGTGATTTGCCATTGGCAATGGACGCAGGGTCCAAACCATAAGAACTACTCTTTTGTTTATCATCCGATCAGCTTCAAACTCAGTTTCTAAGGTCTATATAAGAATTCATTAATGAGTGCATACCAATTTTGAGGAAAATGCACTTCCCTGGGTGGAAAATGGGTGGTCAAGATTGTATGGGCGAAAGTTGAGTTTTTATGCGATATGCTTCAAACTCATTTTCAAAGATCTATATCAAAATAAAAAGGGCAAAAGTTTAGTTTCCAAGCTTTCAAAGCTCTACATAACGAAATAAATTTAAAAAAAATATTTTCAATTTTTTAAAAATTGGGAAAATTGTTTTAGGAAAACTTTTTGGTCAGGTCAGTTTTTATTTAGAAAATATACAAACAACGTAATTTTCAAAATTGTGGCATATGATTTGAATTACGGGGCGTAGCACCGCACGCCGGAATATGCTATTTTTGTTATATTTAATTATAAGTTACATGCACAACTTTGTCAAACTAATTGCATTAAGTAGTTTGAACACAGTAAAGTGGATTACAATATTTAAAACAAAACTTTTCTTATTGTGGAATAGAATAACTGAAAGTGTCGCTTCTGCTGCACTTATTTTAACCCGTTCACATGCTCATGTCAAAGTTATGCTCAAAGTTGTAAACATTTTTGCGAAAAATGAGCACAATGTGATGCTTTCAAATATAACTCATAAAGACAGTAAACAAATAATCAGTAGTATGAATAAAGTCTATAAGATGGAGCGGTAACTAAAATGGTTCAAAGAATTGAACAAAAAAACCTTTTAAGTTTGACTCCGTTTTGACCACATTAGGCTCATTGATTAAATCAAAATGATTTCAAAAAACAAATTTTTGAGGGCACTTGACAGCTGTCAAAAGACTAACAACTTTGTCCAAACTTTGAACCCATCCACAGAATTATAAATTTGTCACAGGAACCTACAGTCGACCTTTTAACTTCTACTGGTTGACTTTTTGAAGCATGTAAAATGACCATTTGAGGCACGTGTTGCTGCAAACTAAGTCAAATTTGATTTCTTTTGAAACAAAATAGAATTTCTATGTATTTTTATCTAACTTGGCAAATGTGCTTTAAAGATTGGCCAAACTTTAATCGACCTGAGAGACTATCAAACAATATACGACAAACAACAGCACACTCAACTTATCAACACAATTTGCATAATAACTGAGACTCACAACACACAGCAAAGCTCTAACAAAATTGGATTAAATTCAAGTATTTGTGAGATTATTGGGGCTACGCAATGACAATGCATTGACAGTTGTTTCCCAAATCGAATTGAGTCCTAAAGACAATGTCAAATTTCTAATTACTTAAGTTACGTGTCGAATGGGGCTGCACAGGTAAACAGCTTGAATTAAGTTTAAGCAATTTGATCATTGAGTCGTTTTTATTTTAAGATAAAAATATAACAAATATTTGACTTAAATTTAGCATAGAAATTAAAACAGACGTTTGAGTAGAAGAAAACACAATTTAACTGTACAACAAATATATTTGATTCGTAAGTGGAATTCGAGGCAATTAAATCATTTGTGAATGACCATAATTTCTTCAATTCATAAAAATAATTTATTTCAATTTACCTATTTCCAAATGAAACAAACTGTAAATACAATCTATATTATCTTTGCCAATAAACTTGTGAATGATAAATTTAAGTAAAGTAAACCATGTGTCAACAAATCACTTAAACATTAATTGTTACTCAACAAGTATCGAAATATCTTACACACCCCTCACGCGCCGCCTTCAAAATTAAGTCCTTTTTCCAATGTGCAATGTCAGAAGGATATCAAAGGGAAACGGAAATGGTTTGCCAAGGAAATTTGAAGGCAAAGGGAAGTGGAGCAGGGCAAATGAGCAGAGCGTGGTGGAAGCAACTGGCAAATGCCAATTAGGGGAAGTTTGACCAGGAAATAAATAATAATGAAAGCACAGAAAAGTACATCAAAATGTTGAAAACTCAGCTGGGTCCAACACATGCTCATGTTTCAATTGTGCATGTTTTCAATGCACTGGCAAACAGTTTTATAAATTAATAATAATAATTTATGCAGTTGCAACTACAGCAAACTTGTAATAAATTCTGGAAAAACTTTGTATATTCTCAACTGCAACTACAATTACAATAACAACATGTTGTATTCGAACGCCAGTTCAACCATATCCATACAGTTCTCATGTACATACTACACGTACATATATAACCAACTCCCACCATTAAAGAGCTAACTGTGTGAAACTCGCTTTTATGTTGCACGAACTGAACGTCCGAAACAGTTTAGTTATTAATTTTTTACTCTGCTGACATAATAATAGCACCCGACTTCGGCACGCTGAATATAAATACCCTTTCAGAAAAGTTTTGCATAGGAAAACTTATTTTTTAACCGATCGTTCCTATGGCAGCTATTTGTTATAGTGGTCCGATCTGATCGATTCTAACATATGTACTGCATAGCTCTAAAACTTAGGGACTAGTTCGCATATAAACAGACGGACAGACGGACAGACAGACAGACAGACAGACAGGCAGACAGACAGACAGACAGACAGACAGACAGACAGACAGACAGACAGACAGACAGACAGACAGACAGACAGACAGACAGACAGACAGACAGACAGACGGACATGAGGGACCTGACTCAGCTGTTGATTCTGATCACGAATATACAATTTTTTTTCTGAGAAGTCTCCTTCAATGCGTTACACATTTCGTGACAAAAGTATAATACTCTCTTCAAGGGTATAAAAATGGCAGCAGCTGACAGAAACAGGAATTTCACTAAACAACACCCATTGGATAGCGATGCTGTACAAAATGTGCTACCTAAATAAATACTATTTGAGCAAAATTTGAACAATTTTTATATCCTTACATATTATATATTATATTATAACTTTTTAGCGAAATGTGCACTAAATTGAAGAAAATAACTCCGACCCGTCGAAATATACATATGTATATATTCTTCATCAGCATCAACAGCCGAGTCAAACTATGGCCATTTCCGACTATCCATCTATCCAACTGTACTTTGTGAACTAGTTTTCCTTTAAAGCTATCTTGATGAAACTTGAAAAATATAATTTTGTATGAAAAAGTTTATTTTTCTCTTAATTTATATTAACCAGAATTAGCTATTCTGTGTTTTAGGATGTTATTTCAATTTTGAATGCATTTTTTTTTTGGTTGGCGATTATATCTTATATCTGCCATGGGGAAAATCTGCTGAAAATTAAGTTTTCTTAATCCTTTCTGCAAGGATATATATTTTCGGAACGCCGAAGATAACATTTCTTACTAGTATTTTGACAACCTTAAAAGAATAAATACTCCATGTCTAAAAATAAAAACATTGATAAAAATGAATGAATCTAACGATTAAATTAAATGTATAACATAAATAAATTAAAATAAGTTAACATAGTCATAGATTGCATATAATTATTAACATAAACATTAATTATTTACACTTAATTTCCCACTCACATCATATAATATGTTAAATATATGAAATGATAATACATTTTGCGCAGCAATGAATTTTATTCAATAATATATGACACTTTTACAAATAATGTAATTATCATAATGTATGTACATAGTACTTATATGGGTATATGGTTTTTGGTAAACATAACACACACATTATTTGATGCAAGTCACACAGTGTGAAAGTCAATTATCAAAATGGTGTAACACAATCAACGGGGTCATCAAAATGATGTTAGTAAATTGGAAGCTTTGTCGCCAAATTGACCCAAATGGTCGCATAATAATGACATAATGTGACATTCACACTCCTAAACCACATGACATCAATTTCATGCTGGCGCTCATCAATCATAATGATTGATATTATCAATTTGATAAGCATTGGTGAATTAGGACACACTAAAGTCAACCCAATTTGATGCTATATTTGTGCTAATAAGTTGGTCAGTTCATTTGCAGAGAAGCACGTTTATTTTTTTATATAGATATGAATGACTATTAAAAACTAATGTCTGTCTAAATTGTGATGGCTTCTGTAATTTATAATTTGTTTTTGGTCTCTACTGATTGCCAATATTATGAGCTAAGTTAATTGACTAATTGAAATATATATTTCAATACAAATATTGATAAAAGCAAATCTATGAAAAAAGTGTCGCGCTGACATTTATGTTTTCGCATTCTCTGTCAAAAATATGGTTTTTACAAAATAAATTAAAATATTTGAAAAAATATGAATATTACAATAAAGCCATTTTATTGATTTTGTTTACTGCACAAATTGTATTTTTTTTTTATATTATTATTATTACATATATCATTTGCCAGCTCTTGGCTGACATTTATAAACCGCATATGTTGCAAACGCGAAAGAAACACGATTCAATTTTTGTTGGTCATTTTGTTATTTTCTGCAAAAATGTTAAAAAAAAAAACCACATATGTTATGTGTGTAAAAAACTATGTATATTGGTTGTCTTTGCTTTCGCGCTATATTGTTTGATATTTACTCGATTTTTATTTATTTTTGGGCTCTCACTGTATTATATCCATAATACTGTTATTACACCTTTATCCGCTTTCCTTTTGAAACTTGGCTGATCTGCAAATGCGCAGTGCCCAATTGAATTCAACTTAAATATACATATGTATTTTCAACTACAAAACTAAACACTAAATTTATGCATTAATTTATGTTTTTAATGTTTTTAAGATGAGAAATCTTAGTTAATTGTCAAAAGATCTGTGTAGTTCTTAAGGCTTTGTTTAGACAATGCAATTATTTCTTTCGATAATATATTTTATCAATTTCAAAAACTGCAAATATTCTTAATTTTTCTTAATTGTTTGATATTTATATTTCACAAGTGTTTCCGATAGAAAGTAAAAGTGTTGTAAAACCATTTATTACAATTTCTTGCACGGACTGTTTAAACGATGGTATATTTTGAAGAAAGAAAGAAAGAAATTTAGTTAACGTTAGAACTGCATCGTCTCAACACAGCTTAAAAGAAATTACTAAGGTTAAGCTCTTAAATTTGTTATTACATTGATACAAACTAGAACTCTGTTATATTTTGAATAAAAATCATTTTAGAAACAAAATTTTATTGCTAGATTTGCTCTTTTCAAGGTCTTTTCCTCATCATCTGGTGAACATATGCGCCCAACAGATTGATTTTTTTTAAAAATATTTAATGATTTAATGAATTTTAAGTCGGCCAACGTAAAAATAAGGAATTTATTTGCCCACCAAGCTTGCCAAACAAAATTGTATTGCAAATGTAAATCTAATTTTTTTCTTTATTTTGTCCCTTGTGCAACAACGAATACAAAAACCAAAAAAAAAATAAATACAAAAAAAATTGCTTTCATAAAAGTGGCAGCAAAAAGTGAGAAAAATCTTTTATTTCACGCTAAATTGCGTTCAGCGGCAAAACACTCGTTCAGCAACAACTTGACACAGCCTGATAAATGGCGGGACGGACAGACAAACGGACAGAAGGACAGAAGAAGATCAAAGTTTGTTACAGTTAAAGTTTTTTTAGTTTTTTTGTATTTTCTGTATGCAACCAGCAACCAGGATATTTGTGTGCAGTTTATCAGGCATGCAGCCTACGCCTCATTGAAGTCAAGGCATGGCAAACAATATGACCAGAAAGGGACAATAACAATGACAGTTATGAGATTTTTGCTTTGCAAATCGAATGAAATACAGCAAAGAAATGCTGCACAAAAACCAAATTAAGGAATGCAGCTAAAAAAAAGTGAAATCAATTAAGGTTGAAACGAACATTGAGATAAATTCCACTTTTCAGTTTGCTGTACAAAATGTTTGTAGTATTTAATTTCTATACCATATTGAACTTTATATAGCAACTAATAAAAGCCGCTGCGTATAAACAAATATTCACAGCCACTTAAACATTGCCATGGTCAACTGCACTTTGTGTTGGCCACAAAATTGCATTTGCTTTTAAGCCAAAATTGTATGCAATCAAATGGTTGTTGCTGCTTTTTATAAACTTCATTGGATTTATAACTGCATACTTTTGGGCTTATCAAAGCAAATTGAATTTATTGTTTTTTTAGAAAATGTTCATTTATTTAAGGCAATAAGTTGCAAAATACTTTGGAAGCTGCTAAGTACATTGTGAAGTCAAACACGTTAAGTCAAGTTCTTAGCATGAAATGCACAAAAACGCTTAATTGCATTCAAAAGCAAAATATTCATTCAACGACGAGACAAAAGATCCTTAAGGATCGAAGTGCTTCAACCTTTCTCTGCTATTAGACTCGCTTTCTAAAAAAAATAAATAAATTCTAAAATATATAAAGGGAATTTCAATCAAATAATTTTTTGCATATCAAACTACTTTTCTAGAAATTCATTTATTATAATTTACTTTTATTTCTAATTGTATATTGAATATCTTAATAGGTATCTTAACAATTTTTAGAATTTATTGCCTTTAAATTTGGAGATACTTTTTTGTAAATCTAGTTTCAAAGAGCTTTTAATTCCAATATGACAATACAAAATCACCTTAATGTAATTGCCTCAAATAATATAAACAAATTGTCAAAATGCAAAAATCAATTAAATGATTATGATGATTATGTGCATATATTAATAATTTCAATTTTTTTAAAAATGCATTTCATGTGTAAATAAAAGATTTATAATGAAGTTAAAAAAGAACTTTGCTGCTTGCATTAATTTTTCACATTATTAATATAAGTGTACGAAATAATCATAATTAACCTTAAATGGTTGATTTAATTTTGGCATATTTTGTGAATTTATCGATTTGGATTCATTTCCAGTAACGAAATACCCAACTTATTATTCATATTAATACTGAATTAATGATATATAGTAAATGCATACCATTTTTATATGCAAAATCAATACATAATACATAAACTTTCAGCTTTGAAATTATTTAAAATTTTGATTCTATTCATAATTTAAATTTAAATAGTATAGATGAGTATCTTAATACTTTTTAAAATGTTTTGTTTTAAATTTTGAGGCCATTTTTTCAGCATAGTAATCCAGATATGTGTTAAAATTGATGCAGAAATAAATAGACAATTTCCAAGTAAAGAATTTTATTTTATTTTTGGATTAATTAAAATATTTAGGATCTAAATACTTTAAAAAACTTAAAGTAGCTAAAAACAAGAAAGAAATGTTCGACAAAAGCACGTTAGGGGTATAAAAGATGTGCTTATGTTTTGAATGTAAATATCTGTTAGCCATCAAATTTGTGACCAGATTAGCTAACTATAGCATAATCCTCACATTCCGGCAAAACTCCAATTAATTTGTACTGTCAACAAGCAGACAATAGCTTTCAGTATGGTTGTTCTTGTCCATAACAATGAAAGGTAACCAAATGCTTCAGTCAAAACCAGGCCAAAATTATCACCTCATTTGTCAGGTGTTGCCAAGAGGTGAAGAAATAAATTACGCGATACTTTAGCAAAGCTATGGAGAACTGGCACTTCTGTTAATGTTAATGTTGCTGTGCTGCCTCTGTGTGTGTATGTGACATTGTTTATGCGCCCCCTTGCCACCCCTATTTGTGGTACCTCCTTCAGGAAGTAATTGCCTCGGCTCAGAGATGCTACAAAGTGTGAATAGCACACAAATAAGACATGGTCCTGGCGTGTTCTATTTGCTTGTTTGTTTGCTTTGTTGATGTGTGCTATTTGTCAACTCATTATTAGCTACTTGAGCGTCTGATGACGGTCGCGATGCTAATTGAAATCATGTTTTAAATAAATTTTAATGCATACTTTAATCATTATAAATGCGATTTTAAAGGCAACAGCTCTTGTTACTTCAACTGCAAAGCCTAGCTAATGAAGAAATCAATCCAAAGCTAACGAAATGTGTAGCAATTGGTTGCAATGCTTCAACTGTAATACATTCTTTTTAACTTTAATCAATAATCAACAAGAATTCTAAATTTAATTTCCTACTTTTAGCTTTTGTCTGTTAACAAGAAAATCAGACTAAATCAACAAGATGATTTTACAATTATGTTGTAGAAATTTTTTATGTTAGATTTACAAAATCAAATATGATATTTTTTTCATATTTTTTCCTCTCTTTCTTTTTTAGATATAATAAAACTACATTAGAATATTTTTAAACAAACCATAAAAACCAACTGACAATTAATTCAGAGTGAATATTTTCTGGTGATGTTATATTTAAGCTTTATAAATTACAGCTCGTTAATCATTACAAAGTAATCGCATCAATTAACCCTTATTTATTGTCCATTAACACAAAAGTTGGGTCATGTGGATAAAAACTATTGTAGTACATAACCGCTTCAACTCAGGTTGCACGTGCAACATGTTGCAACCAAACAGAGTAAAAAGAAATCATCGAAATATGTTAACTAATATTACGGTCAATATTAACATATGAAAATAGCAATATGCAACAATTTTAAAACTGTTACCAATAGTGAATTATGTTTATTGATTTATTTATGTTTTATATGAAAGTAGAAAGTATTTAAACGACGTATTCATTTTCATATTTCCAATCAAACTTGGATTTATAGTGTGTTTTGATTAAATTACTAAATTATTTTTGTAAGATGGCAACTCAGTTTGTTATCGATAAGTTGTTTGGTGCAGACAACAGAGTTGTCATACCGATAATTTAAATTTGGTGGGCATAAAATGTAACAAAAATGGTTTTGTAACATGTAAACTAAAGTTCCAAAAATGTAATTATTTAATTTCAAACTTTATAACATTTAAACTTTCTTATTTAATTTAATAAAACTTATACTAAAACCAAGGACCAAAATTAACAAAATTACTTTGGTGTGCTGACAACCCTATGGAGGCAGCCATGTTGCTTTCGAACACAGAAGTTCGAAAATATGAAATCTCTCGAACTTCTGTGACACCTACGGTTTTTTCAAGAGATTTACAAACCAACCAAAGCCAAAATCTCTGGTGATTTCCGTGACACCCCCGATATATCCATATATCATTTGAATAAAGATAAAAGTAATGTTTTTTCTTAACATTCTGATACTATTTCATTTAATTTTGATGACATTAATATTTCATATCAAACTAATAGTTTTTGGAGTCAACTTGATATTTTTTTTAAGTAATAATGCAATATTTCATAGGCTTCAAGTGATACACAATTTTGTAATATTTTTGAAAAAATCTAATTTGACCTTCGATAACACTGTTTTAATAACTACCATACTATACTTCTACTATAACTGTATTAATAATTTTAAATATACCTTTTAAGTGTTTGTTTTTTTGTTTTTTACAATAAAAAGTGTCGTGTGAATCACCGCTGTGTAATGAATCATAAATTATGCGAATCCTTGTCCAGCTACCGTTATTCCTAGTAATGATAATGCTGAGGTTAATTACATCCATGGCCAAGCATTTTCAATTATTTACCAATGAACATGTCCATAAAGTGTATGTGTGTTTATTTGGTTGACTGCTATTTTCGTTATGTACTTAAATGACGACCCATTTGTGTTTGCCATGTTTGCCAATTACTATTAACTTAACATTTTGCAACTACTATATTTAAGGGATAAACGATTAAAATTTATATTTGATTTCAAGTACTTTCGACTAGGTTTGCAGGTAAAACAAAATTTGCATTTGACACAGGATTGAACTTGACTTCGACATTCATTTTAGCAGAAAGTCAAAACATTGAATGGAAAATTCACTATAACGAAATCTCTCAACATGTGTGTATATTCAGTGTTGCAGTGATTTAATGACTGCTATTGACCAAAGTTGATGGCAAAACATTAAATTGGAGGGTTGATCCGCCCTTATAGATGATACGCACACACACACACATACACACACACACACATAGAGAGAAATCTGTAGCATGATGAGTCTCAAGTGGCCCCAAAGGGATAATAACCCCAGCCTAAGGGTTCTGATTTACGCTTTTAGCTTTGCTGCTTGTCGCCTTTTTGTGGGTGTGCGTCAGTTTTTGTGTGTGCCACATGACGTATGAGTAATGTGGTGCGTTTGACTGCAACCTTGACCTGTCAATAAGTCATAAAGTGGCGCAGTTTTCGAATATTTATCTTTTCAGCAAAATGAATGCCCGGAAAATTGCACTCAAATTGTGCAAGTGGGATGCAAAAATAATCGAATAAGTCGCTTTTTAACGAGTTATTCACAAAATAATTGGCTCATTTGAATGACCTGAAAACTTTTTGGGTTCTTTGTGCACTTTGTTTTTATATAAGAGTTGTCTTTAGTCGGCTTTAGGATCAGGTCTTAAATATGTTTATGCTGTACCCCACACTTATTTTTCCAACAAACTACAAAGTTGAAATAAAACTGTTTAAATTTCGTAGAAATTGTTTCTTTTAAAGCTATATACCGCATTTCATTGCTTCACAAATTTGTTATTGTTTAATTTGTTTTGAATTTCAGTAGCAATATTTACATTCAAAATAGAAGATTAAATCATTTTCAGCCAGCAAGATCTAATTTCAATGAGCTTCTCAAACCAAAACGACATTGCAAAATCGCCTTAATGTTATCACAGCAAATAAAATAAACAAATTGTCAAAATGCAAAAATGAATTCAATAGTATGCATTATGTGCATATATTAATAATTTAAATTTTTTTAAAATGCATTTTAAGTGTAAATAAAAGATTTATAATGAAATTTAAAAAAACAACAAGTAACAAGGTTGCAGTCGGATGCACCCGATTGCGATATACTCTTTTCTTAGCCTTTTTGGGGAGTCAGAAGTGGGCGCGGCAATTCAATTTTTGAATCTTGAAACTTTGTCTACCTATGGTATATACCAACATGTCTACCAAGTTTGGTTGCTCTAGCTTCAAAACTGTGGAAAAAACATTCGTTCATACGGAGGGACAGACAGACAGACGGGCATTTCACAAACCCAATATACCCATTTTTCTTTTTTTTTCAAAAAAATTTAAAAAAAAAAGAGTATACAAATTTTGCTGCTTGCATTAATTTTTCACATTATTAATAAATGTGTACGAAATAATCGTAATTAACCTTAAATGGATGATTTAATTTTGTTACTTTATCGATTTGGATTCATTTCCAGTAACGAAATACCCAACTTATTATTCATATTAATACTGAATTAATGATATACATGCATACCATTTTTAAATGCAAAATCAATACATAATACATAAACTTTCAGCTTTGAAATTACTTAAAATTTTGGTTTATAAATTTAAGCTGTTCTATTATATATTAGTGGTATTTTCTTCAGATTTTAACATCATTATTATAGACATTGCCTAATATATTCAGCATCTCCTTACTTACATGTTTGTCTTTAACCACCTCAGCTTGATAAGCAGTGCCAGTTCAACAAAGGCTTCAATTTAATGTCTATCGATATTGCAATGCTTGCATTTTCAATGCATGGCACATTTGAAATTCTATTACATGAATCAGAACATTGAATGCATAAAATTTGATATTGGCTTAGAGGTAATGGCTAAACGCATCATAAGTTTTGATAGCTGTTTCTGAACTAACTCAAAAAAGTATTTCATTTTAAGCTAAAACTCTTTTATTTTATGGTATTATAAACAAAAGATAAGTATAAAAAATTGACTTTTGAGCGTTGTGTAAGCAATTCACTTAATTAATAACACATCGCGATGTCTTCACATTGCAACAATGCTCACAATACATATGGGTTTTAATGAGCTCGCTGCGAAATAATCTGAAATTAAATCCAGCAATTGACAACTCCAATTGACATCCAATGAGCGTGCAGAGTATTTAATTTGGGTTTTAAATCGCAAATTAAGTGAATGAACTCAGCAAGGCAGAGAAGGAGAGTGAAAACCAAAAGAGGATGACAGCAATCATGTAAAAGGTTAAACTGTTTAAAGCTTCTCCAGCTTTTGGCACAGTAAGATATCGAATATTAAAAAAAAATAATTGGCAATTTATTAATTAATATGTGAAATAATTTAAGTACAACCAGAATGGTTCGTTTAATCAAGCTCATTAAGAACTGGCTATTAGCTGGGTATTTAATTGAGGTATATTTTATATGAATGGGTTATCTTTGAAAAGAAATCTGCAAGAAAACATATATATCTGGCATTGTTAACAAACTCATTTTTGTTTGTATACATATTGTGCTTTTCTCATTTTCAGGCTTAAATTAATTTTTAATGTGCTTAAGCTTGTTGAGCAATAAAAGTCAACATTCTGCCGGAGAAACTACACCAATTAGCACTGTTTATGCGGCCAAGTACCGCATTATTTACGTGTTTGCAATACACGCATTTTCAAAAGGACCTTTGACGCACTCAACAACACTTCAAACGCACAAACAAATGAGTAATTGACATTGTGATAAGTGCCACTTGACAGACTGAAGCGCAACGCATGATATCATCAACGTTGAGCCTGGTGGCATATCCTGCGAGTAACTGCGCATACAGGACTATTTAAAGCCGTTACTGTTGTCAACTCAACAAGTTTAACTAAATTGTTACAATAATATAAATTGGTTACAATTAAATAAACTTGACAATAATAATAGATATCATATATCTCGTACATTTATTTTAAGCGTACGCATGCCTTTTGACAAAACTAATCGAATGAGCAAATAACTTTATTACTTATGCATAGCAGCACACAGTTCAATAACCTGTATACAAATAACTAACAAAATATGACAACAAACTAGCATTCAAATCAAAAACACCCATACTTCAATCTATTCCATATTAATTATATGAAAATTATGCGCAACAATCATCAATTTGTGCATACAAAATACCAATCAAACTTGTCTGACTAGTCGGACTGTTGACTGCTATATATAATACCCTGCAGTGGGTATTGTATATAGCTCACAAGATATGTTACGCAAATAAAGTTACGTTTTCGATTCCATTTCAACATTTAAAGGAGTACAACCTGAAGCTGAGCTGAAATTTTTGCAGTTATTAAATCGTATGTTTAAAGTGAGTACTAAGAACGGATTTTGAATAAAATACTGTCGTGAAATGTATACAACTTAATTGTTTATCATGCGCTCGTTCTGAAAATCTTTCTCAAAGAACTTTATAAAAGTTCAACAATAAGTGCATACCAATTTCCGGAAAATTCATCGCCATGGCGGTCAAAGTTGTATTAGTAAGTTGTAAATTTAAGTGTCCTAGCGATTTGAACCAAAGTACTAATCAGGTTCAAACTCTTTCTCAAAGATCTACATATAAATTTTACATGAACTGCATACCAATTTTCCGGAAAATTAACCTCTTTAAAAGAAAATTATGTGCTGTATGTAAAACTTTTTTGCAAGAGTAAAAATATGTTCGGCAAACCGAAAATAGCTGTTCTTTCTTGTTTTAGTTGTGTTGGAACATGAAATAAGGTAATTTCAAATATACATACAAATGATATATTGAGATGAAAACTTTCACTGCACCCGCACTTTCAGTGAAACCATTTTTGGTTGCTATCAATTCAGCTTGTGGAAAACGAGTCTATCATTTTTCTGTTGAATACAACTGAAAGAACGACTGTCAATTCAACTATAGTTCCTTTTCAACAGTGTCGAGCACATTTCTGAAATGTCATTTTATTCATGTCTTCTTTTTTTTTCTTTTTTTATTGCGGTAGCTGCTTCCTTCTGCGCGATGACAACACGTCAACTGCCAATTTGAAAAATGTACACGCTCGATTAACATTCATGAATGGCGCTCTGAGTTGGAACATGAAACACACAAAACTTGACAACAAAAAGCCGCATTAACAAAAGTATAAGAAAAACATTTTGTTTTCATTGTGGTTTATAGATCTACATGAAAAAATTTTGTTGATGGGAATTACCTTTTTCTACAGGTAAAAATGCACAAAAACATGTGTAACAAATTTAGTTTGTTTTATGGATCAGCATACGCTTGCGTCTGCGTATATCTTTTAACATTGTCTATTGTACAGAAATTTAAATGCCTAATTTAATTACAAATATTTTCTGAAAATTTACAATCAAACGCAAAAGTTAGTTTAATGACATTGAATTTATATGTGATATATCATAACACAATTAGAAATTTTCAAATTAAAAAAAAGTAAATGAAATTTGTAATCGAATTACAGTTTGTAATTGCATTTTCATGCATGCAATAATAATCAATAAAATTGAAATTGATGCAGAAATTTATATCAAAATATTAACAAAATATTTATGTATTGAATTTTAATTTTCATCAAGATTAAAGCACAATCTAGCTATAAACAAGCAAACAGTAAAAGTTCAAGAATCTTTCATGAAATTTTCAGTACTGATAAAAGACTTTTTTAAAAAACTAGCTAAGTTAAAATCTTATGTAAGTTTTGCTTAGTTAAAAACTTTAATAATTTTTTCTTGGTTAAAATCTAAAAATATTTAAAGTTTTCTAAAATTAAAGCATAAAATCTAAAAACTCTTCTGCAACATATTTTTATACCCTTGCAGAGGGTATTATAATTTTGTCACGAAATGTGTAACGCATGGAAGGAGATATCTCAGAAAAAAGTCATGTCCGTCATGGTGTCTGTCTGTCTGTCTCTCTGTCTGTCTGTCTGTTTATATGCGCTTTTGAAGTCTTTGTTCTGGAGCTATATTGATGAAACTTAGCACAGATGCTTCAACTTTCTGCAGGTAGGACCTATAGTTGAATTAGTCAGATCGGGCCACTATCTATATGTTTTTTTATGAAAAACTTTTTTGTTTTTCAAAATAACTCGACCAAACTGACTATGCCTAAGTTTAAGCGCTTTATACACATGTTGACAAAATGTAATCAAAATCGGACAACTATATCTTATAGCTGCCATAGGAACGGTCGGTTGAAAATTAAGTTTTCTTATGCAAAACTTTTCTGCAAGGGTATATATTTCGGCATGCCTAAGATAACATTTCTTTCTATTTAAATATAGTCCAATTTTGCCCAAAAACTAAGCACAACAAACTGACAACGTCGACAATAAGGCTTCAAATGGTGCGCAAAAATGCACAAAATAGGCTTATTGAGAGAGAGTCCAAAGAGGAATATCGACAAAAACGAGTACACAGGATATTCATGTACGTGTGATTGACTTGTCATGCAAAGAATAGTGCTGAAATCGTATAACCAACAATGCTGAAAACTTTAGCGGCCCATTGTAAGCCAGATTCTGTTTCGGTGGCAGTCCTAGTTTCGCGGCTGCTGACATCCAATTTTGGAGCAAGCCGGCAATGTAATTGACATTTGATAAACCGGAGTTTGGCACTCAGTTCTGCTTGGGCTCTCATCAATGTGACAACGGAGCAAAGAACAACATTAATGACATCGCCAGCTTAGAAACAGACATAGACACAGACAAAGACACAGATAGATAGTGAGATCAATTTTAATTGAAGCTCGAGGTGAAATGTGAGGCAGCTGCCTTTTATGATATTCGCCTTTAACAAACACGGTTTATGACGAACCTAATAGCGTCAAAGCACAACAACAACAAAATTTTGCAGAGGAAAACTTAATTTTCAACAGATTTTTCCTATGGCAACTTTTAGATATGGTCATCCGATTTAAGTAAAATTTGGTCAACATGTAAAGAATATCCTAAAAAATAGTGTAACTGAGTTTGGGTAATGTAACTTTTTCTATACAAAAATTTATTGTATTTCAACCGATTGTTCCTAAGGCAGCTACAAGATTTTGTAATCCGATGATAAAATGTAGTCAGCATGTATAAAAATGTGCTTAAACTTAAGCAAAGTGAGTCTTGTTGAGTTATCTTAAGAAAACAAAAAAGGTTTTTAAACAAAAACTGATTTTTATAGTAGTCCGGAAGTTAGCTAATTGTGGCTATTTCAGCCATAACTTTTGATCAAGTGACTATTTATGCAAACATACTTATGTACATATATCAGTGATAAACTAACTTTTAAAGGAGTGGGTATTCAATATTGAGGACATTTTTTTTTTTTTGACTGGCTGTGGGCACCCCTGGAAAATACCCTCAAAATGCCAAAATATGAAGTTAAACGATACTAAATATGAAGAAAAATGAATTTTTTCATTTTCAAAGCCTTAAGTGGCACACAGAGCAATGAAAAATGGCTTGCTCCAAGCCTTCAGAGCAGAAAATTATTAGAATTATCAGATCAGTGGAATCTGCTCACTGTCAAAAGTTATTCAGAGGTGCCCACAACCCCATATATTTAATTTGAGTTTTTAGATTGGCCATACAATGCAAGGTTCGCATATATTTTTATTAAAAATAAATAAAATCAAATTTTTACAACTAATGTATCCCAACATTTTTTAGAAAACAGTGTTCATAATAAAAGTAATTTTTAAAATAAATACAAAAATAAGATGAGTTATGCATGCCATGCAATCTGATATCTTATCGAAGATAATGGTATGCCTCTGGCAAATGATAAAATGGCTTTTGCGAAACGATGCTTGAGGAAGGGCCCTATGATCCAGCCTTAAGACGAGGCGTTTACAACCTGTTCAGTGAGTGTCGACCGTATATCCAAAGTTTAAATAAGAAGAAAAAATAAAAAATAAAAATAAGATTAACAAAAATAAAATGAAAAATAAGAAGAGATGTGCTCCAGCCGAAAACTGAGAAGCTAATGAACTTATTTGAGTGCTGCTCTTACTAGTCAAGTTACAATTCAATTGCAAGGCCTACTAAGAACATAATTGAAAGGATTTGTTATGGAATTATATGTGTTAGAAAATAATAAGTGTCTTATTAGTTACTTAGATAATAAAAAAAACTGCTTAAGCAGCAAATATTTTAGATAAATTATAACCATGAGCAAAACAGCATGTTTCTTGATTTAAATAAATGATAAAATTAGCATTTATAACTATGTCTAGCAATTATAAAAATTTTGAAAACTGTCAAGTCATTTAAAAAAAAAAAAAAAAACTAATGAGAATACCACATGTATATATGTATATATAAAATATTGTGGAACTAAGTGCATATGTAAGGTACAAAATGTTAAGCTGAAGTGTAAACAAGTTTAAAAATTAATCATAATGTTATTACTGTGAGATAATGTTTTTATAAAAGAATGTACAATAACAACTTGCCATTTATTTTTTTTTCATTTTGCAATAAATATAAAAATATTAACATGCTTTTCAATTATACACATTGAAAAAGTAATATTAATGCTTTTTAATACAATTTAAGACTATATAAGTCTTAAGAAATGATTACGTCGCCATGACAGAATTTCACCATGACTTTAAAACTGCGACAGCAGATGTGCAAAAATGAGCTTTTCCCGGCATTTTCCGGTCGAATGGAAAAAGTTGAGCTCAGTCACAGCTGCCGTCGCGTCATTTGTTTGGTAGTTCATGTGACAAATTTACAAGATAGTTGCAAAATTATGTAAATTTCAACAACGTGGAAGAGCAGCTGCAGTCGTCTTTTGAATATTGTTTTTTTTTTATTTTCGACAACTATGTTGTAAAAAGAAATTCATCAAGATTTTAGTATCTACCTGATACACTTGTTCATAAAAGTAAAGATCTTTATTTATTGGAATTTCTTTCAGCAAATCAGTCTGATTAGGCGATTGTTTTAGGCGAACTTCCATATATCATATTTTTAAAATTACTTATTTTAATTGGATACCTGCTATTAACAACTTAAACAAGTTTCTTAGAACTAAATGACTATAATGCTCGCGACAGCTCATTATTAAAAACATAATTTGATGCGATGTAGGACATGAGTTAAGGTAGCTAATTAAGACAACTCGCAATTAGCTAGAATGCAAAATGTACTCTACTTAATCTACTCTACTAGCCATTCTCATAATCTATCTAACTAAAACTAACACTTAAGTTAAATTGTGCAAGACTTGATAAATTGCAAACAGGCTGTACTTAGGTTTGATGTAAAGCATGTTGCATGCAATAGCTAAGCACTCAGTACTTAAATAAACTCATAGCTTAAATACTATTTTATTTAAACAATATTTTTTGTAAATTTTCTTAAATTTTAGCTAAACTTTTTATTATATTTATTATTGTGTAAACACATATTATGAAGCTCATTTCTTTGCTTTGCACGTAGTTTGGCCCATAAAAGTTCAGTTCAGTTCAGTTAATTTAATTTAATCATTGCATTTACATATTTCAGTGGATAAACATGTTGATTTCCTCATATTGTTGTAAGTTGTTGTTCTATGGCAAAGTTTATTTGGGAATGACATTTTCAAGCGCTCAACGGTCCATTGAAGCGAGCGTATTTTTAGGAAATTTATTGTTATACCCTTGCAGAGGATATTTTAATTTTGTCACGAAGTGTGTAACGCATTGAAGGAGATGTCACAGAAATAAAAAAAATGTATATTCGTGATCATCATCAACAGCCAAGTCATGTCCGTCATGCCCGTTTGTCTGTCTGTCCGTCTGTCCGTCTGTTTATACGCGTTTTTCAAGACTTTGTTCTAGAGATATCTTGATGAAAATTGGCACATATGCTTCTTCTTATTGCAGGTATTACCTATAGTTGAATTGGCCAGATCGGACCACTATAGCATATAGGTGTCTGAGGAATGATCGGTTGAAAGATTAGTTTTTGTATGAAAAACTTTTGTGTTTTTTAAAATATCTCGAACAAACTCATTATGTCTAAATTAATGCATGTTCAATACATGTTGACCAAACTTTTATTCAAATTGGATCACTATATCTTATAGCTACCATAGGAACAATCGATTGAATTATAAGTTTTCTTGTGCAAATCTTTTCTGCAAGGGTAAATGTCTTCGGCACGCTGAAGATAACAATACATTCTTGTTTGCTTTAATTTTTAGCCCTGCACAACAAATAAACAAATCTGACACTATAAAAGATACATTTTCTTCATAATTTTCTTGACTCGACATGAGTTTATATGGCATATATAATTCTGTCGATCTTTGGTCTATAAAGAGACACACTTTGGTATTACAAATAAGTATGTTTCAATCTTAAGATAAAGTTGTAACTTATTATCTGATCAGATTTGGTTGACTAGTAGTAAGTATACTATTTTTGCAGCAAATATATTTCAATGACAGCTTTAACATATATCAAACTAATACTAATACACAAACTAAATTCATTTGGTGTAGATAGTTTGAGAAATCAAAATAAATTTCCATATAGGAGTTGTCATAGCTACTACTTACCTGCTCAAAATGTATTCAATTGCCAAGTCTGCAACTTTTGCAACTTTAAATGCGATTCGTTAATGTTTTATTCAGTATGCAATGCAGTTAAGGTTCTGCATTGAATTCTTTAATATTTTGCAGTGCACACCGTAAATTGTCCATTGTGACAATGGACGAGCACAAAAAACTGTTGCTTGAAATAAAAACATAACGGAATTGTATAAATTCACAGAACAATGCAAACTTTTTGGTGCAGAAAGGCACAGCTTATGCATTGTCTGCCAATATTAAAAAAAAAAAGAAGAACTGAAAAACTTTTGAATAGTTGCGTGCAACTGAAAAAATTGAGAAAAATCTCAGTTATAAATGGTGCAAGTAATAACAAAATAGCATTTATAAGCACACAAATGAGAAACAAAACTAATTTTAATATTTACTTTAAGAAAATACTCAAATAGAAGATGCAAAATCTGACAAAATCAGACATTTTCAGTTTTAGCGATAACGTTAATGTCATCATAAATATCATACGCAGCCGTTAAAATAGCAGCAACCAAGTGGTGAAGGAATTCCTTCAGTGCGACTGCCCCATGTTGACTTAAGTGGGGAAGCCTTTGAAAAGTGCTAGGGTGGATGCCCTCTGGCATAACAGACACTTCCGGCAATTCCGACCTCAATGATTGAGTCACTTTTAGACGAAGGACGAAGAGAAATGGGGGTCCTGTGGTGACACGGAAGTGTGCAAGTATTTACATCAATAACAAGGGCCAAACGCAACTTGCGGCAAACCCAATATTCTTACGTTGCCACTGACTCAACTTAAATCACTTAAATTTTGCAATTTACTTTGATACAATTTACATACAAATTCCAGCAAAACATAAGGCATATGTTTTCCATGGGAATTTCTATTTACAATTTAAATTTTAGAAGTAATCTTAAAGTTTTCGTAATGATTTGCTTAAATTTGATTTACTACTAAGCAACAATTAAGAGCAACAAGTATGTTTCATAGAGCTTAAAACTAGTTCAATTGAAAGTATAAATTAATATTTGCATTAGAATGTTTTGGGCGAAAATACTTGTAAGATGTAATGTTAGTTTTATTGTTGGCATCAAGCAGGGAGTGTAACAATTATAATTTTTATAAAAAAAATTGAGAAATACATACTGTTTCTTTTATTTTCAAAAAATTAATTAAAATAATTAAAATAAAAAAATAATAAATTATATTTCGATTTCTATATACAAACAAGTAAGAACGTTGCAGTCGGGTTCTCCAGTACTGACATAGAAAAACTATATCGCTCAAAATCTGCGTGATGAAAGAGATTCTTAAAGCCTGCAGCATAGATTTCATATCTTTAAACTTATTTTGATAAAAGGTGTGCATAACAATGCAATAAGACTGTAATAATTAAAGATAGATGTAGCTTAAACGGGTTTTCTACCTATAAAAATTGCTTTCTTATCTTCACTAAAATTAAATTTCATTTACTTTGCAGCCAGCTTCGTAAATTTTGAAAAAAACAAAACTAAAAACTCATAGGCAAGCCAAATGTTTTTGCTTGTGGGTAACAAATTACTTGAAATTTGTTAGACATCTTTATAAATGGTCATGTGTAGCAAAGCCGAACATCTAAATTAAACCAAGATCTGCTAAAAGTGCAGAAAAAAAGAACCAAAACAAAAAAAAACAAACTTTACACTAACACGTCTGTGTGTTTTATTTATTTTGCGGTCTTGCCGAGTCTTGCAGCCATCTGGTGAATTTATGTGTTGCACTTGTTACTCATACGACATGTTGGACGTGTGCACAGTTTAAGACAAATCGATTGCTGTTGCAGCCTTTTTACTTCGTTTTTCTCGCTGCACAAACATGAACACTGACACAATTTATTGATCACTTTATTACACCCGCTCCAGAGCGAAAAATAAAACACACACAAAAAATATTGAGAACGCACTTAAGTTGATTTAACGCAATGCATAAAAAATTGCATATTTTGGCTTAGCTTTACATGCTCATGATAATTTTTGATGAATTGGTAAATATGCTAATTGAGCGTACAGTGCCAGAAATGATTTTGAAAGAGGAGTAGAACTGAATGGAACGGTTTTTCTAAAGTACTGTGACTAAAATATGCAAAAATCAGTTAAGGCTAAACATAAGAAAAGAGCTTTCTTTCTTTCTTAACTTTCTCAATTTGCAAAAATGTGTTACAATAAGTAAGAATGCTCTAGTCGAGTGTGCCCGACAACGAGAATCCCTGCTCCCAACTTGCACTTCAAAGAGTTTAGCAGCAACGCAAGCAAGCAGTGCACTTAACTTATCCAGTGCCTGTCAAACTGTTGCTTTTGCCTGCTGAGACAGCGGAAAACATATTCTTCAATAACTTTGGTGTTATTTATCCGATCGTGATGAAATTTACACAGCTGATCAACATTGATATAACATATATGTGTTTCAAAAATCAAAGCAATAAAAAGAAACTAAGCAAAACAATTTTATAAAATTTAAACAAATGAAAAGAGCAACATCTGAATTTCAATTGTTTTTTATCGGCTCTGTTCCACCTAATTTGATTGAGTGTACTGATACATAGCTCACATCAACACTTTGAGAAAGCAAATTAAACATGCAACTGGGTGGGAAGGGGGGTAATTGTTTTGCTAATCTAGTCAGTGTCGCTACATTTGAGTTCTGAACAAAAAACTATGTATCCAGTACTATAAACAAGCGCTAACTAATTGAAATGCATATTAATTTGCGTTTTTGACGACGAGAACTTGCTTGCATCATCACACAAATAAAGGAATCTCTATGAACAAAATATTGAATAATGCAATTCCTATTCAATCTTTAACAAAATAAAGGCAAGGGTATTCCAAATTTGACACAAGAAACAAAACTTTCTAATTTGTTAATGAAATCTGCAAAGAACCCATGTACAAAAGTACAACCAGTTCAATGAGTGCTCAAATTGCAAATGCGAGCATAATATTCATGAGCTTTGTTGCTGTACATAGTTCGGATTTGAATTAGCATTGCAAAAAATCCATTTTTAGGATAGCTCAAAAATGCAATACATTCAACAGTCGTATCTTGCAAGGCACAACAAGCAGACGTCATTTAATAAAAATTAAAAAAAATGAACACAACACGGTTTGCCGTATTTCATCTGCCTCCAGCGGGTAAACTATCTAAGTTTTTATATAAATATGGTATATTATCTCATGATATTGTCCGTTCACAACAGATCCCGTGGCATATAAGCTGCCACTGCTGGGATCACATTGGCCTGTGACACTTCTACTTATAGCTTACCTACTTTTTTCACTGAAATTTGGTAAACAATTTATGAAACATCGGAAGCCGTATAATGTCAAAAACATTATGATTGTCTATAATCTATGCCAGGTGATTTACAATGCGACTATATTTGTCTCTGCATGTAAGCACTATTTCTTTCTAAGTTTTGTGTAACACTAACTGACATAATCAAGTTTCATTTTTGTCTTTCAAGTTTATTATCTTTTTATTAAACCGGTCTTTGACTTACGCTGCATGGAAACCCTTTCACTAGATAATCCAAATAAGCACATTGAACGCCTTATATGCTATGCCTACTTTATTAACAAAATTTTGGATTTACTTGATACAGTATTCTTTGTGCTAAGGAAAAGCTACAAACAGATTACTTTGCTTCATGTTTATCATCATGCTATTATGATTTATACCATTTATTGGGTGGTTCAACTTTACGGATTTGGTGGACAATTTTCAATGATGGGTTTCATGAACGCCTTTGTGCATACCGTTATGTACTTTTACTACTTAATATCAGCCTCAAATACGGGGCTTAAGAGCAGCCTGTGGTGGAAGAAATACATAACAATAATTCAGATTATTCAGTTTGCTTTAATGCTGATTCAATCATTATGGGTTCTAATATTTAATCGAGCTTGCAAATTCCCACTCATTTTGCAATATATGCTGCTATTCCAGGCCATCGTATTTATTGTAATGTTTGGCAATTTTTATATCAAAACTTATGTCAAACCTCAACATCGAAAAGAACAATAATAAATATAGATTTACTAGTATACTAGCAATTAAATATCTACTTACATTTAATGAATAAGCGTAGAGCTCTACTTAGATTACACTACGTTAATAAACACACAAGTTCAATATATATATGTGAAAGTTGCCGAAATTTATCAAATATTTTACAAAAAAAGGTATATTACAGATACCTAGCATAAGTTCAAGCAACTGAGTTGTTTAGCACAAACATCTCTAATTGCTTAGAAAGAAAATTATCTTTATTTATAAAAGTAGTATTACACAATACATTAACAAAAACTTTAACATGTCTCTAGTTTAAAACACAATAACATACAAAATAAAGTTCAACTACAGATCTTAAGATACATAATCAAAGCAGACACAGCAGACAAACAGAAATTGAATTCGTAGAACACTGCCATAAAGAAACAATAAAAATGTAATTTTTATATATTTTTTTATATGTCAGTGGAAATCTCGAATCATAAATAAAATAAATTATTTACAATAAACAAAGCAAAACCAAGGCAACCACATCGAATGTCAACACAATCAGTGTAATAATAAAGGAAAACATATCCCAAAGCTGTAATAAAATTGAATTTTATGTTAGCTTGGGCAATATACCTACCATATGTAAGATGAAAATCGATAATATAAGGCCACAATCAATGAAAAAGTAAGTTTAATCACTAATCTTTTATTTGGTGCGAAAGGACATGAACTCTTTGGAGAGAAACACTTAGATTGTCTCATTCCAAATCTCTTAAAGTATGCCTTATTTCAGATAAGGGTAATAACAATATTATCATAATCAACTACAAAATCAATCTAATACAAAGACAATGCAATTGAAATAATAAGTGGGTGTACAATTTATATATATTTATGCAGAATTCCTGAAATTAGCCAAATATTAAATCTGGCTCAAATAACGTATCAATGTGTTCTTTAACTGCAAATTCACAAATATCATATTAAATCAATTTGCCAACAATCTTTATAATATTTCCATTCAAAGAGCAGTACGAGCTTGGCATAATATGTATATTATGCTGACTCGGCAGTCTCATTCCTCAACCTCAAACTCAACCTCAAAACGATAGACGACGATTTTTGAATTGATTGGACAGCGTACTCATCGAATTTTTGTGCGAAGATTGATGATGACACCATGAGCTTTATTTTTATCTGCTGAAAACAACGGCGTATTATGGCATTTTTATGGTTGGCCATAAAATAATAGAATATCGATGCGTAGTCAATTTTTACACATTTGCATATTACCTTACCCTATTACCAATTGCTATTTCTCCCTGTGACCGCAATAAAATGTCTGATTGACTTCATTTTCAGCTCATCATTTTCTTAAATATATAGGTAGGTATATTTTTACTCCCTGTTCCCATTAAAAATGTGAAAAAGGGAGTTATAAAGTACTGCAAATGTATGTAGCAGGCAGAAGGAGACATGTCTGACTATATAAACTGTTTCTTGATCAGCATCAACAGCCGAGTCGAACTAGCCATGTCCTTCTGTCTGTCTGTATGAACGCGTCGATCTCAGACACTATGAGAGCTACAGACACCAAACTTGGCATATAGGCTCCTGTATACTATTCGCAGATCAAGTTTATTTCAAATTTTGAGTACACCCCTCCGCACACCCGCAAATTGAATATAATACACTACATTACTACCAAAGCCACCATTTTGAAGATACAGCTTTGATTTTTGGTACACATTTATGTTATATAAATGTTGATCAGCTGCGTAAATTTCATTACGATCGGAAAACAAACACCAAAGTTATTGAAGAATATATTTTCCCTGTCTCAGCAGTCAAAAGCAACAGTTTGACAGGCACTGGATAAGTTAAGTGAGTCACAAGTGTTATATAGTGTTATTATTTATAAAAACATGCTAGAAAGTTTTTATGAATTTCAAGATTCCAATGAAATTTGATTTGAAAAGTGAATTTTTTGTTAAAACCGCCTCCTTTTTTTTTTAATCAAAATTTTAAGAAATCCTTTGTACAGCGACAAGATAATATAACACACTAACGCAGTCTTTATGAATTTTTGATTTGAGAGGAACCGTTCTGAAGATACGATGTCCACTGCAAAAAGGACTTCCAGGAATTCGCCTATAACTTCTGTATTATTTAATTCTTTTATATGAAAAAATTTCAACAAGTATTTAAAAAAATGATCTATTTGATGTTGACAAAAGAATTGGAACAAATATTTTTTATAGTTGCAAAAAAAAATCGAGAAAATTTCATCTTTTTTCCTTAAGTTAAGCTTTTTCGTTTTATGCCTTCAAACTGCCTTCGTTTTATGCAATGTTCAAACGCAATTATCTCAGCAGGCATCTATTCAATACCAATGCCAACTGTGAACGATGCGTGTGTTGTATTCTGCTTATGAGCTAAGTTTCTATTTCAATACATTGGGCTTTCAAAAAGGACCTGCTGCCATAACGACTGATGAAAGGCAACGACTAACTCTTGTGTTGTGCAGCAGAAAGCGAGAATGGTCAAAACCAGTTCCCGAGGAATTAATTGGCGCATCAACTACCAAAGCGGAACAATGGCTAAGAACATCCTACTGAGAAGAATACAGTTAGCAGTATACCAGCTAGGTGCAGGTATACAGATAATAAACATACCTTTTGCCACGTTGTTGCCACATCTATGTTAGCTCTTCTTGTCAACAAACTTTGATTTAAAGTGGCCAGCAGCTGTGTGACAACTATAAGCTGCTGCCTAAGGAAAACAAAGTCTTTTTACAGCTGTTATGAACAGAAAAATAAGACAAAAGCTGTCAAAAAAGCACACATATCAACTCGAATTAACCTTTTAAGATGTGTCAAATAAGCCAAATAATTCATTTGCATAATTATTAAGAATGCACTGAGGTATCATTGAATGTTCAGTTTATTTTCAAGAACAATTCACTTCAATTAACACATTTTCCTTTCATCATCGGCAGCAACATTTTATATATATATATATATATATATATATATATATATATATATATATATATATATATATATCTGTTTTATCAATATGCCTTTGTGCCAAGTACAAAACTTTATTGAATATCAAAGATTTCTTTATTTACTTTGCAGTCTGTATCAACATCAAAAGGAAAATCCATTACCAGCTGGCAGGCTGTATAAATCCAATAATTCAATTTGCTGTTGTCAGTTTAATAAATCCTTTTATAATATATATAAAATTATAAATGTATTTAAATGGATTTTATATGCCACTGAACATCTTTTTATGAATGGTGCGCGTTAATAATTTAAAGGCAATGAATTTAAAAAAAAAAAAAAAAAAACACACAATTTTGTTATTTACACTGTTTTGTTATTCAATCAAGTGTGATAATTTGCATAAATCTGTTGTTATTAATTATATTTTATGGCAGCAGCAACAGTTTCTTTTGTCACGTTATGCTTCATTATAATTTAATTTGATTGCCGTCACTTGCAGCACAACAAAAAACGAAAATCAAAACTATTTTTTATATATAAATAATCAGATCAAATATGAGACGTGTCAAAAAGTTATGAATGCTCAGCCAGCCCAGATGCTTAATTTGAAAATTTGTAACTTGACCCCACATGTTTACTGAGTTATGTGTGCAAAGTATTCCAACAGCCGTTGACGAGTTTAATAAGTGTAAAAGGTTATTCGGAAGTGGCTTATAAAATATGTGAGTGCACAATGAACAAAATTTAAGCACAGCAAGTGTTTCAACCTAACAAAACTGAATAAATAAACAAATACATTAGACGGTCAGGAATAAAGCAACTTAAAAGACGGCAACAATAAATGTCCTTGGTTAACACAAAAGAAAAGGAGCTACCACGACTACTTCGGCTTGCCGAATACATATACCCTTTCTGTAAAGATTTACACAAGAAAACTAATTTTTCAACTGATTGTTCCTATGGCAGCTATAAGATATAGTGAGCCGATTTTGATCAAATTTGGTCAACATGTGTGATAAGTGGTAAAACTTAGATATAGTGAGTTTGTTTGAGTTATTTTAAAAAACAAAAAAGTTTTTCATACAAAAACTTATTTCTCAACCGATCGTTACTATGGCATCTATAAGATATAGCAGTCCGATTTCTATGAAATTTTGTTATCATGTATAAACTGTCCTTAAACATCGGTAAAGTGAGTTTAGTTGAGTTATCTTAAAAAACAACAAAATTTTCATACAAAAACTTATTTTTCAACTATGGCAGCTATATGTTCCGATCTGGCCGATTCTGACTATGTATTGCTTGCAGAAAGAAAAAGCATCTGTGCCAAGTTTCATCACGCTAGCTATACAACTGGGGGACTAGTTCACATACAGACAGATGGACAGACGGACATGACCTGGCTGTTAATGCTGATCACAAATATACCATTTTTTTCTGAGACGTCTCCTTCAATCCCTTACACATTTTGTGACAAAATTATAAATCCCTCTGCTAGGGTACAAAAAAAGGGGAAATTGCGAGGTATTTTTTTAAGTAATATTTTGTGTCAACAATTAAACTGTTAAACGGTTTTCAAAATAGAACATTTGCATTGCAGTTAACGATAAGCATAAGCTAAAGTTGAATCTTTAGTTATTGGAATTATAAATGGAGACAAGTGCTAATTAGCTTAATTCAATCATTAGAAGCAACATTTTCTGCCAATTTTCAGTTTACTAAACTTTCTTTCACACAATTGGATAAATTTTTCAAAAATTTAAATTGAATGTGTTTGAACCTGGTCGCATGACAAACAAAAAAGTTGCATACAACAGTTGTCTGCAAATTTTCCACTAAATTTTACAAAATCCGCTCTTAGTATTCACTTTCAACAGAAGATTTCATTACTATGGAAAATGTAGCTTTCTATATTTTATGTTTTGGACTGTGCAAACGTTACCAATCAGTGAAATGAGTCAGGCTGTACTGTTTTATAAAAATATGCAGATATTTGATGTTTTATATTGACTATATTAGTTGAATGGTGGCTTTTCATAAAAAGTATGGTTTTATAGAAAACGTCTCACAAAATATAGGGTGTGGATTAAATTAAACCAAAACAATTTGGAAATGAATGTTGGCATTTGGTTGAACTTTAAAAATATTGAAATGCTTGATTAACAAGTGCATATCACAGCTAGTCGTACTATTGTTCGCATACACTCCAAATATTGCAATACCATACAGTATATATTTTTCATAAAGCACTGAGCTTACTGAGACATCCGAGTCAAGTTTTTTTTATTAAAATGCAATTCTGGCGTTCAAAGGCAAAGCGTTTTCCGCTGTATCAGCGATACTGACAATAGTTTCGAATCCTTTTGGCACGTCAAAGAAAAATGGCATAAACGATGAGTGCTGCCATAGCAGCAAAGTGCAATAGGAATATTGTCAGCCGAAGCTCTAAGGAAATCACAAAAGTGTGTTGGGCTAACTTTTAGTTTAAAGTTGTATGCATCTCTTGATGATATAGGCAAATGATGAAAACATCAACTGTTTCAATAATTAAGTCGCTTTATAAATAAAGATTTAAACACTTTAACAATATGCATTTCAAACTTGGTTAATTCAGCTGCAAAACAGTTGAAAATCATTTCATTAAAGTTACAAAATTTCGATTATAAATGCTTCTAAAATCATTTTTATTACAGCATTGTTAAAAGTGGCTAAACTAATTATCAATTTAGTTGCGTCTTGAGAATTTTGGCTTAGGTTATGAAATAGTTGTAAACATTTACTCTGCTTATTTAGTTTCAGTTGCAACAGCTGCTTTAAAGTTTTGTTTAAATGCGGTCTTTTTTTTTTGGTCTTCTTTTCACATTTTGAAAGTACATAAAGCCTTTTTCTGGCGTACGGTTGTGGTTATGCGACACTTTTGGGTCAACATGGCGCATGAATAATTCCATTTTTTGTCCAGCATGTTTGATTAATTGAATGTATGCACAATGTAATGCTGTCAGGTAACATAACATACAACATGCATATTTATAAAGCAATGCCAGTGCGAACACTTTATAAAAATTGCCAACATCAAAAAAAGGATTAACATTTATGCTGTTTAGTTTTATGAATATAACTAAATGAGCACATTTTCAGCTAGGAAATATAAGACAAATTCGGTATTATAAAACCAAAAAATGTATTTGAAAATAATTTGAATTTATGGACGGACTGTATTTAACACTTGGTAGCGTTAGGTATAATTTGCTTCTCTATAATTCTATAATAATAATAATCAACAGCCGAGTCATGTCCGTTAAGTCCGTCTGTCCGTCTGTCTGTCTGTTTATATGCGTTTTCAAGACTTTGTTCTAAAGCTATCTTGATGAAACTTGGCACAGATGCTTCTTCTTATTGCAGGTAGTACCTTTAGTCCAATTGGCCAGATCGGACCACTGTAACATATGGCTGCCATAGGAACAATCGGTTGCAAAATGAGTTTTTGTATGAAAAACTTTTTTGTTTTTCAAAATAACTCAACCAAACTCACTATATCTAAATTAAAGCACGTTCTTCACATTTTGATCAAATTTTATCAAAATCGGATCACTATATCTTATAGCTGCCATAGGAACTATCTTATGCAAATCTTTTCTGCAAGTGTATATATCTTCGGCACGCCTAAGATAACATTTGTTTTAATATTGTTTGTTTTTTTATTTATTTTTTTGTTTTAATTTGAAGCACTTGGAGACATCTATTTACAGTTAAAACTAGCCCAAGATTCGCTTTAGCAAAGCTAGTTTTCAATTCTCATTTTCTCTTAAAAATACTTACTTATTCAAAGTCAACTTTTGCAATTTATATGAAAACATCTTATCTAAAACCAAAGCGTGAAGAATATATAAATAATATAAATTAGTTAATTATATAAATTAGATACAACAGCCCTTACATTAAACCCAATTAAAGTCCAATTAGTAGTTGCAACAATATACTGACAGATAACACAAAAATAAGCTAGACAGGCTGTAACCATATCATTTGTCATATATGACTTATGACACAATTTAAATATCGACACTGAATTTAAGTGTCAGCAAATCTATAAAATCAAATGACCAAGTTGAATTTGATTCCTTCCTTGTGCCTGTTGAGAACTGTGCATACTGAATTCTCTATATAAACCTCGGTCGTAAACTGCTCGCAAAGAAGAGCTATAAACCATTTGATTGCCTTGTTAGTAGGACTTTTGCAGTTGGCAATCTGTGTGCGATGCAGGTTATAAATATGAAATATGCCTGATTGAGATTGCTATTTTTAGATAGTCAGCTAAACATTTGATATTTTGATCCAAACATATGGCATTGCAGTTATGACGAAATATGCAACCAGAAATAGTAGTATTTCCATTAGTTTAAAAAATCCATAATTTATAATTATAATTATTATAACTTAAAATTCTTTTGCAGTATATCTAATCATTTCATATACTGATGGAATCTGTTGATTAAACAGATATAAGTTTACATTAAAGCTTTAAGGCACATAAATATCAATTAAATGATATACATTTGTGGTGAGAGTTCGCCGCATTTGTAGTATTTGAACAAAAGGATTAAAATGCTGTTAATTAGTTATCAAGCTCAATAACTTACAGGCTGATTGGTTGAGTGATTACAATAAAAACGCGGATTGAATTCCATTTTAATTGGTATTTGATTATATTTTAAATCTAGAATTATTACGCTGACTTTAACTATTTGATGTTAACAAACAATTTTTTCAAATATAGCGTATAAGTATAACTATAAAAAACAAATAAGGAAAGACTTTGTTTTCTCTACAGTCTCTACATATAATGCCTCGATTTAACTCTTACTCTTCCTACTGAGACCAGCCAGTTTGTGAGTTATATATATGAAAAGGGTTTGCAGAACACACACATAAATAATATTACTCTACCCTACTTAACAAAATTCGTCTATATACTTATCAGACAACATTTTGTCTTATGATGTTGGTTTGGGAAATCCTGAGCAACTCTCGCTTAACATACAAATTGAAGCTGACATTGCTGTCAGTCTTCACCCTAAAAGCGATTTGTGATTGAGTTTTCAACCACTCGTTGATTGATAATGATCCCAATAAGTGATACCTTGAGCCACTTTAGCTTCTGGCCCAGTTTATTGCGAAATTGTTATTGCTACCCAATACTTATGTAATATTGAAGGCAGACATTTTGCATTTTTGTTCAATTTTGTACAAGAGCAGCAAACTAAAACATCAAACACTTCAAAACAATGCATATTTAAGCTGCAGTTTAAATAAAATATTTAATCCCACATAGAAAAAGAGATAGAAAATTGGATTGGGAGAACCACAATCGTTGCAATTTCTGTAGAGTAAAACAAAACAATTTGCAATCCGATTACAAAAAAAAATAAAATAAATAAAGAAAAAACAAGAAAGAAATGTTATCTTCGGCGTGCTGAAGATATATACCCTTGCAACAAGGATTTGCATAAGAAAACTTATTTTTCAACTGATTGTCCCTATGGCAGCTATAAGATATAGTGATCCGATTTTGATCAAATTTGGTCAACATGTGTAGAACGTGCTTTTATTTAGATATAGTGAGTTTGGTCGAGATATTTTGAAAAACAAAAAATCGTTCCTATGGCAACTATAAGATATAGAATTCCGATCTGCCCAATTATACTAAAGGTACTACCTGCAATAAGAAGAAGCATCTGTGCCAAGTTTCATCAAGATAGCTCTAGAACAAAGTCTTGAAAACGCAAATAAACAGACAGACAGACGGACAGACGAAGATACAAATTTTTTCTGAGACGTCTCCTTCAATGCGTTACACATTTCGTGACAAAATTATAATACCCCCTGCTAGGGCAAGGAATAGAATAAAATGTTTTAGCACGAAGGCAAATAAAATTTACTATCACTGGGAAAAAATTGGAATTGAAAAATTGAAAAAAATTGGAAATTCCATAAAAATTCAGTTTAACAAAAGAAGCTGATGCTCATTGACAGAAAGTCTTCAATTACGAGAAAGGATAAGTAAAAACAAACTACGAACACATGGAATATAATAAAAGAATCAAATTTATAATCTTATTTAAACTCATATTTTATGATTTAAGACTTATGGCTGTCATGGAAATAGACACAATGCAAATACCTCTTTTTCAATAAACTTCTTTCAATAATCTTTGCTTTAATCTTAAAGCTGAAACGTTTCAAACACACATGTGTGTATTGTTGTTCAAAGTACCCAATTTGTGATGCTTATATATTGATTTTTTGCTTGTGATGCCAAAGCAAATGAATGTTAAACAGATCAAAAGAGCAGTGACAGGCAATTGATGCCGCTGCCATCGTCTGTTTCAGGCGTTGATTGGAAAACTTGAGAAAAGAAACGGTAAGCAAATCGCAAGCTCAGCAGCACTCAACTGACAACCCAACAACAACAGTCAACATAACATACATACAACAACAACAAAAATGAAGAAGAACACCTCCGGAAAATTCATATAAGTAGCTAGCACATGATTCGATTTTATGCTTATTTACATATATACATCTGCTGGTTGTCAGGTGCGCCAAAAAAAAATATTTGTAATATATACCTACATATGTAAATTTGTAAGGCATGTGATAACAAGCATGTTAATATGTATTTTAAAGGGGCGGCACAAATGTATCTTGCTTCGATAACATCAATTTAATATTAAATATTTTTAAATTATGCCTACATACAAAATCAACATAAAATATAATTAAAATTTCAACAGGCAACAGATATTAACTCCAACTATATAAATGTAGATCAGTTTTAATTTTACTCTGTTTGATTATATTTTAATGGCAAACGCACAAGAAAAGCTAATATTTCTATTTATGTCATGCAACTTTTGACCAAAGAAAGCTCATAGCAACATTGTATGTCAATATCACACGTTGATTAACATCCAAGTTAATTGACTTTTGATTGAAGCTGCATTTACTGCAGCTGACACTAAGCCATCAACCGTAACAACAACCATCCTACGTGCCAGCAGTCTAATCCCGATGCTTCAGCCAAGCTATTCGAGCATGTGAAGCTACCTGAGTTTGCTATATTACCTGGCTGTCGAGGCTCAAAGCCAATAAGAAGCAACTGCAGGTCGCTCAATTTTTTGAAGAGTTCCAATTTTGAACAAATTTGGTCAGCATAGAACATACCAAAACTCAGCACAGGTTAAAAATCATTTAACTTTAAAGTAATCATTGAAAATTTGCAAAACAAGTGCAATTTAAGCTAGTTGAAAAATTTGCTGGAAAATTGCATAAGCAAATATTTAAAGCAAACTAACAGATATCTAGATTTTCCAAATTACTTAATGCAACGTGTAGACACAGCAAGAAGAAACGTGCCCAGACATAACTATGGCATATAAATGACCAAATTATATATTGACAGCAATGTTATAGGCCAACTACGTGCTAAGCAACGAAACGGGCTTGTTTCAAATTTTGGCAAGAAAACTGAAATCAACTAAGTTCAGCTAGATTGAATATGATTGTGTAGGTATTTAAGGCATAGTTTTAATTAAAGCTGGTACACTTGAATGCAATAATTAAAGATTGCACACCTCAAATGTATGTATTTAAGATACAAGATAAGCAAATTCAAAAGCGGGCAGCAAAACTTAAAAACAAACTTTTTATCTAATGTTAAAGTGTCCTTAAATTGTTAAGATTCATGCTCTGCGCTTTATTAAGTATGTGAACTTACTATAGGCATACTTTTACTGTAATCCATGCTAGGGAAAAATCAACACGAAGTGTACAAAAGGCGACTAGCATTATATCGAGCTATATACAGATCGAAAGGTATTACTTTAACTAAGAAGAGTCAAAAAAAATTTAATTTGTTTTTGGCACACAAAGTTACTAAGTTTTGTGGCTTGAATATGCATTGTCCCTAGACTTTAAATTAACTTTAACTTTCTTAATTTAAATTTAAATAAAACAATCCATGTATCTATATACCGAAGTCTATCTTATTCTGTCTGATTCTATCTAATTCTATCTTATTCTATCTTATTCTATCTTATTCTAACTAATTCTATCAAATTCTATGTAATTCTACCTAATTCTATCTAAATCTACTTAATTCTACCTAATTCTATCTAATTTATCTAATTCTAACTAATTCTATCTAATTCTATTTAATTCTATCTAATTCTATCTTATTCTATCTTGTTCTATTTAATTCTACTTTATTCTGTCTAATTCTATCTTATTCTATCTTATTCTATCTTATTCTATCTAATTCTATCTTATTCTACCTAATTCTACTTAATTCTATCTTATTCTATCTAATTCTATCTAGTTCTACTTAATTCTTCCTAGTTAATTCTATCTAATTCTATATATTCTATTTAATTCTATTTAATTCTACTGAATTCTATATAATTCTATCTAATTCTATCTTATTATATCTAATTCTATCTTATTCTATCAAATTCTATTTAATTCTATCTAATTCTATCTAATTCTATCTTATTCTATCTAATTCTATCTAATTCTATCAAATTCTTTGTAATTCTATCTAATTTATCTAATTCTACCTAATTCTATCTAATTCTACCTAATTCTATCTAATTCTATCTAATTCTATCTTATTCTATCTAGATCTACTTAATTCTACCTAATTCTATCTAATTTATCTAATTCTATCTTATTCTATCTTATTCTATCTAATTCTATATTATTCTACCTAATTCTACTTAATTCTTTCTAATTCTATCTTATTCTTTTTAATTCTATCTAGTTCTACTTAATTCTACCTAGTTAATTCTATCTAGTTCTATATATTATATTTAATTCTATCTAATTCTATTGAATTCTATCTAATTCTATCTAATTCTATCTAATTCTACTTGATTCTATCTAATTCTATCTTATTCTATCTTATTCTATCTTATTCTATCTTATTCTATCTAATTCTATCTTATTCTATCTTATTCTATCTAATTCTATCTTATTCTATCTAATTCTATCTAATTCTATCTAATTCTATCTTATTCTATCTAATTCTATCTAATTCCATCTAACTATACTTAATTCTATCTAGTTCTACCTTATTCTATCTAATTCTATCTACAAAAATACTGTGCAGTCTCAAGAAGAGGCGGCTGGTGGCACAACGATGATTGTGTTGATAGGTATAAGCGAGTGAAGAATCTTTTAGCAGCTCAATTCTAATTTGAAATCCTTACAGCACTTTGACTGGTTTAGATTTAACCTTTGAGCCTTCATTGAAACTAGCTGCTATGATGATACGATCAAGAAGGACCAGCGAATAAGAGCATTGACATTCTGATATTTGATTCCAGCTAATTTTTATAGAGGATTGATATAATTTTATGTATACACTCTTAATCAGCATCAACAGTCGATTCGATATAGCAAGATTCGTCGGTGTATATGCAAACAAGACTCTCAGTTTGAAAGCGATCTGAAGAAAACTTACTTTCTATGACTGAAACGGGCAATTCGAATCGTTTTTCAAATATCTGTTATTTGAATTTTTTATTTTGTCAACTCTGCGAGAGAATTTAAATTTCGTGTTTTTGAAATATATTTTATGCTGTCTAGATTTTTCTACCTCAAGTGCTAACAATAAATATTTTTCGATTTGTCTTTGCATATAAAAAAGTTTGTCCTTATTGGCGATTTCAGAGATTGAAAAGTGCAAGGCGTGTGAAATTTTTTTACCACGCCTTCCACCGCCCCCACAAATAAGCAAAGTCTGTATCTCTGTATCTGTATATCTATTAATAATTATATTATCAATGATAAGCTAGGTAACTGTACTTGCGAGAGAATTAATTTGATTCGGTGAAAAAGAATAAAATTTGTATGGTGTGGCTATTTAATATTGAAGAATTATTTTTTTTTTTAACTGGGCACCCCTAGATTATATCCTGAAAATGGCAAAATATAAAGTAAAACGCAACTAAATATGAAGAAAAAATCATGTTTTAATTTTCAGAGCAGAAAATCATTACAATTATTAGATCAGCTGCATCTGCTCACTGTCAAATATTATTCAGAGGTGCTCACAAGCCCTATCTTTAATCAGAGTTTTTAGATTGGCCATAAAAAGGTTTTGAAATATGTATGTTAAAAATAAATAAAGTCAAATATTTACAAGTCAACTAAAGTCTCTTATATCCTTACATTGTACAGGAAAAAGTGTTCATAATAAATTTAATTTTTAAAATAAATAAAAATGAATACAAAAATAAGATGAGTTGTGCATGCCATTTATTCTGATATCTTATGAAAGATAATGGTATGCCTCTCGCAAAGGATAAAATGTCTCTTGCGAAACGATGCTTGAGGAGGGGCCCTATGATCCAGCCTTAAGACGAGGCGTTTACAACTTGTTCAGTGAATGTCGACCGTATATCCAAAGTTTAAATAAGAAGAAAAAATAAAAAATAAAAATAAGATTAACAAAAATAAAATGAAAAATAAGAAGAGATGTGCTCCAGCCGAAAACTGAGAAGCTAATGAACTTATTTGAGTGCTGCTTTTGCTAGTCAACTTACAGTTTCAAGGCCTACTAAGAAAATATTTGAAATGACTTATTATGGAATTCTATATGTTACAAAAAAATAAATGCCTTATTAGTTACTTACTTGTGTGGCGGCTCAGTGGCGCTCTCTATCGTTGAAATGCAACAACCAAACTTGTAATTATTCGTAGACTGTGGTTGTTGTCCTTACTTAGGATAGTCTGATCAACAACCAATGAAAATTAACCATAGGCAGAGCCACTGTGTGCATTTCAAACTATTAGGTCAATTTGTTTTAGAAAGAAACACGAGATCAAAACATGGGTTTTTAGTCTTAAAATGTGTAGAGAAATGTGAGGGTGTCGAATCCTTATGAACGCAGAGACTACAAGTGATAGAGACACCAAACTTGGCATGAAGATTCAACAAATTTTAAAGACAGGTCTGATTTTTGGTTCACATATTTATCAATGTTTGGATTATAAACACCAAAACCAGTGAAGCAATTGTGCAGGCACTGCATACGTTGATTGCGTTGCTACTGAACTCCTTTTACAGCGACCATCGACCCCGGCACCAGACCATAACCATGTCCTTCGTGGCGTCGGGGCACTCCTCCTGCAATTTCTTCAATGAATCGTCATACGTCGCGTTCTTCACTCATGTTGCTCTTCTCCTTGGTCTTTACTTTCCAGAGTCATGGATTCATGTAGTAAATAGCGATAAATTTAGTTAGAAATTCTTCTGACTCCAGAATATTTAATTCAATTTTAAATTTTTGTGACAGTTGAAACAAAGCCGATAACAGTTTCGATACATATTTCCAAATATCCAAATTGTTTGATGTTCAACAGACAGTACTAAATTTGACACGACAGACATCGATAACACATGTTTTCACAGACTGTCTGTGTCGTCTAGGGGCCCTATTAGATATGAAATAACTGCTTAAGCTACAAAAATATTTACATGAAATATAGCCTTTTGCCTCAACTTAAATCAACAAAGACAATTATACTTAACTTACAAAATGCAATATATGTAAAATGCAATTTAAAAGTCATTTGCAAATTCACAAAAACAACAAGAAATATCGTGCAGCAAAAAGCGGAAACGGAAGCTGAAAGTACACAAACATTTTTCAAAGATGAGCCACAAATATTTGTTAAAAAAAAATGAAAAAAAAAAAAAATAAAAAAATGCAAACAATATCTATTGCCAGATTGATCGAATTTTGACGAAGCGGAAATGCAGATGTGGATTTTGTAGTCAACATGTGAATTTTGATATTTGATATTTGTATATGTTTAACTTCGGACCACTGAACTATGCCATGAATTATTGCAGCGTGAATGCAAATATGTATTTATATTTATTATATATAATACCACACATTGTTCACTGAGTAAACAAACAAATCAAAAAAATAATTGAGAAAAATGTTCAGTGTTATTTATTTTGTTTTTGGAGTGCAGCTTTCCAGGCAAAGTGTATAAACTTCATATCGACTCCAACCTTACTGACTCAAGCTATTGTTCTTATTTCTTCAAAATCTTTGTTACAATATTCTTCAATTTGGGTATCTCTTTAAAGATTGTTATACAAGTATCGCAAATCGTTTTGACTCTGTCACGCCTCATAATTGACAAAAGCTCGGCAATTTCATCATGTCAAATTTTGAAGTTCCTTTTTCTTTTCTTTTTTTTTTTGGTAAAAAAGTGAAACCTTTTCTGACAATAATTTGAAAGTGCAATGGGAAACTGTCAAAAACGTGACGCACAATGAACAAGTACAACAAAAGCGCTGTGAAATAACGTATAATAAAGTGGGAAAAGAGTTGAAATATACTTGACTTTCACTTTTGACAACAATATGTCAGAAAATAATTTTTCATTGAAACTGCCCTCAAAAGTTTTTGCAACAAAGCAAACCTAAACTTATTTTTTTTTTAGCTCTGAGTTATTTTTAGCCAGTGGAAATGTCAGTCGAAACATTTGAGAGCAAAGCTTATTTAAATATTAAATTTAAAGTACATTATTTTAAAAACAAGTTCATTTTTTGTGTGAAAATGTATATGCATAATAAATTGGAATATGACGAGTGTACCAAAAATAAAGAAGCCAATTCACATAATGTAAAATTGTAACCTAAAAATTGAACAAATAAAGTGCTTTGAACAAATTTCCAAAAAAAGAAACGAGTAAGAATGCTCTACTCGAGTGTGGCCGACTACCAGACTCCCTGCTCCTAACTAGCACTTCAAGCAGTTCAGCGGCAACCCAAGCAAGCAGCGCACTTAGCTTGTCCAGTGCCTGTCAAACTGTTGTTTCTGCCTGCTGAGACGGGGGTAATAGATTCTTCCATAACTTTGGTGTTATTTATCCGATCGTAATGAAATTTACGCAGCTGATCAACATTGATATAACATATATGTGTTTTAAAAATCAAAGCAATATCTTAAAATTGTGGCTGTGGGAGTTTTTTTCAATTTGCGGGGGTGCATCCAAAATTTGAAATAAACTTGATCTGCTTATGGTATACAGGAACCTACATGTAAGCTACCTACAAGTTTGGTGTCTCTAGCACTTATAGTCTCCGAGATCAACGCTTTCATACAGACGGACAGACGAACAGACAGACGGACATGGATAGTTCGTCTCGGCTGTTGATCCTGATCAAGAATATATATAGTTTATATACTCGGAAATGCCTCCTTCTGCCTGTTACATACATTTGCAGTACTCCTTTTACTCCTTTTTCCCCATTTTTAATGAAGACTTCAAATCAGGGATCGTTATCATTAAAATTTTGAGCGAAAAAAAACAACAAAAAATGTTAATAAACATTATTTTTGAGCTTTATTTTTTTTTGTTTTATTCAATAACTGAAAACTCATCATTATCATTGAAGAAAAACGTAAAAAATCAGAAATTTAAAAATCATGGCGGGGGTGCAAAGATTGCACAAAAATAATGATTTTGATGTGAAACATAAGTGGGAAATTAGAAAAAAAATAATACAACTTTTCTGTTTTTTAAAATAACTCAATCAAACTCACTTTATCTTTGTTTCAGCACGTTCCACACATCATGACTAAGTTTTATCAAGATCGGGCGACTATATCTTATAGCTGTCATAATCGGTGGTGTCAAGGAATTCTCTAGAGATTTTGGCTTTGTTTGGTCTCTAAATCTCTTGAAAAAACCGTAGGTGTACAGGAGTTCGGGAGATTTCATTTTTTCGAACTTCTGTGTTCGAAAGCAACATGGCTGCCTCCATAGGGTTGTCAGCACACCAAAGGAATTTTGTTAATATTTTTCCTCGGTTTTATTATTAGTTTTATTAAATTAAGTAAGAAAGTTTAAATCTTATAAAATTTGAAATTAAATAATTATATTTTTGGAACTTTAGTTTACATGTTACAAAACAATTTTTTTTTCATTTTAAGCCAGCCAAATTTTAATTATCGGTATGACAACTCTGTTGCCTGCACCAAAACGTATCGATAACATACTGAGTTGCCATCTTACAAAACTAATTTGGTAATTTAATCAAAATGCACTTTTAATCTGAGTTTGATTGGAAATTTAAAAATTAATACGTCGTTTAAATATTTTTTACTTTCATATAAAACATAAATAATTCAAATATTCAATGAAACAAAAGGGCCGATCAATTTAAGCTTAATTTGAAGCAAGTAGACAACTCTACTCGGTTGGTTTGCACTGTTGAATATTTAACTAGAGATTTTGTAAAATGCAAAATTAATAACTACATCCAATAAAATGTTAATAAAAATAAATGCAGATTACTTAGAAAAATTGTTTTCTTTTCATTAAAAATGTTGCTTTTATTTGTACAACATTTTTGGTGGGTGAATTCACCCAAATCTCTTGAGAAAACACGGGAGCTTTGAAACCAGCCCAATGAGATTTCTGTGACACCTAAGAATTGGTATTCGGTTGGAATTGGGTTAGAAGAGCTTTCCGTGACACCCCTGGTTGTAACATATTAAACAACCGGTGGAAAAATAAGTTTTTTTATGCAAAACTTTCCTGCAAGGGTATAATACCGTCGGCATGCCGAAGATAACTTTTCTTTCTTGTTTTATTTACCATTGAGATACTACACTTTATTAAAAGTTGAAACAATTTTGTGGTTTTTTTGCTGCTGCTGCATTGCCTTTTAACAGAGCCAAAAGAAGTTTAAAAATTGTTTGATGCCCTTTGATTATTCATACCTTATATATAGTACATATAAGTATGTACATATAATTTAAAAATGTACAAAGGACAGCTTGGTCTAAGTCCCTTGCTCTTCACTTAGCACTTCTTAAGGCGGAAAGTCCATGTCAAAGCTGTCAACGCGCGATTTGCCTAAGGGGAATATTTAAGTTGTTCTGATTTGATATGCACAGCTTGAAGGAAAAGCAATTTCCGGGCACATTTGTTTTAAATGTTTGCTTTAAGTGTTTATGCAATTGAAATAAGTAGACTAAAATTTAAACTAATACTAGTTAAATGGCGAAAATCTTTAATAGTTAAAGCTCATTTTTATACAGTGTGAGTCATATTTAAGCTTAAGTTATATTTTTTAAAAAGTAATTAAATATCAAATTTTCGTAATTTGTATTTTGTACTCGTAGCGCTACAAAATTAATACTGTTCATAAATAAATAAAATAGGAACAAAACCTTTTGCAATAGTTTTAAAATGAAAGTACATTTTAAGAAGCATAAGATTATATAACACCAAATACACCACAAAACAAAATTATATTTTTGAGTAATCTGCATCAAATGTTATTAATTGTAAGCACTTTATTAGAATAAGTTATAAATTTTGCATTTTAATACTTATATCTCTAGTTAAATCGCTACTAAAATAGTCAGCACAAATATTTTCCAACAGTATATCTGGCAATAAGTTTACGTTTAAAAAACAAAATAATTGTTAAATTGGCAAATATATGAAATTTATAGGAAATTGCCACCTGTTGTATTTTGAGTCTTTGTGCAGCATGTTGATAGCCACATTCTGGATGTTGCTAATGGCAACAGAAAATGTTAACAAATAATGGGATATTTTGCAGAGAAAGCCGACAACATTTTAAGCTTTGCAACATCAACAATGTGGCTGGCAACATGCTGCGCACAAGCAAAAATTTCCATGGAATACTGCAGACTTGCTTAGATTTAGCCTGATAATGGGAAATTTTTCAATGAAAGTTGCCAACTGTTTTGTTTTCAGGTTAGTTTACTGTAGAAGTTCAAAAGTGTTTGATTCGATTTGTGGATTTATTTATTAATTTTATGTTTAAACGTTTTAGAATGAACTAAATTTACATTCCAAACCAAATCATTTTAAGTGCATCAAAAATGAATGCCCAAATACATATATCAAAAGTTTGGACTTTTTATACCCTTGCAGAGGGTATTATAATTTTGTCACGAAATGTGTAAGGCATTGAAGGAGACGTTTTAAAAAAAAAAATTGTGTATTCGTGATCAGCATCAACAGCCGAGTCATGTCCGTCATATCCGTCTGTCTGTCTGTTTATATGCGCTTTTCAAGACTTTGCTCTAGAGTTATCTTGATGAAATTTGGCACAGATGCTTCTTCTTATTGCAGGTAGTACCTATAGTTGAATTGGCCAGATCGGACCACTATACCATATAGCTGCCATAGGAACGACAAGTTAAAAATAAATTTCTGTATACAAACTTTTGTGTTTTTTTTAAAATATCTCGACCAAACTCACTATAACAAAATTAAAGCATGTTCTACACATGTTGACCAAATTTTATCAAAATCGGACCACTATATCTCTGTCATAGGGACAATCAGTTGAAAAATAAGTTTTCTTATGCAAATCTTGTCTGCAAGATATATATATTTCTTCTACAGGTCAAAAATAAAATTTCTTTTTTATTTTTAAAAAAAACTTAAAAATTAGTTAAAACTTGATGTTTTATGCATTTTGTAACAGAATTTCTTAAAGTTATTTTTTGCCATGCCACAAATTTTGGCTTCGTTTTATCCTCTAAGAAAAAGCTTGCAATTTGTTGACATTGTTGTCATTTGTTTGCTGATTCTTTATGCTGATTGTTGTCGTTGTCGTTCTCGTTGTTGTTGTTGTTGTTGTTGTTGTTGACGCTGTTGCTGTTGTTCTTGTTGATAACAAGTTCTAATTTATGCTAATAGATTTGACCATGTTTGCAACAGCTGCTCTGGTTCATTGCTATCATGGCGAAGTTCAAGTTCAGGAATAAAGTTTGTTGTTTGGAATTTCCATAAACTTATTTTTTAAATTATTGCAAAATATTGAGATCTCTAGTTTTCAATTGATATACATGCAACTTGGTCAAAAGTTATGGCTAACGGTGCCCATAACCTTACAAAAAACAAATTTTAAATTTAACATCTTTTTTTGGCAGATAAAAATTTATAAAAGTATTTATTCAAATTTTCTTTTTAAACTTATTATTTTTAAAAATACTATTTACCATATTATTAACATATACAACTTTTATGAACTTAGATAAAATATTTATAAGTATTTATTAAGTTCATATGCATACATAAATCGACTGTATCCAAATAAAGTGTTTAGGAATTATTCAATTGGAAGGTTATTCGCCTTCAAGGATCAGTCCTTTATTGATTTTGTGCACAGTAATTGAATATTGGTCGCCTGATAAGTCCTCAACTGTCTAAAAAGGTATAACACACCCAGCATAATGCTTGTTATTTAGGCGTATGAGTTTTATAGTGTCTAAGCGTGAGTTGTTTGTGCCACGTGGCGTATGAGTAATGCGCAACGATTGACCTCACAAATTGACTTGATGAGTCGTCAATAAATCATAAATTGCGACAGATATTTTAAGCAAAAAAATGAAAAATCAAAAAGCGATAATGCAATAATTCAAATTTCTCGAAATCAACTTTGAAACAACTTCAATCGCAACTTCAATTTGAAATAATTTTCTCGTTATGTAAGTTAATGTAGCTTCATTTTTTAATCTTAGACCCAGTCTCGCTACTAACAAAATTCTTAAACACTATATTTAGGCAACTACAAAAATTTTTACAGCAAAAATCAGTTGAAACTTAGACGCCAACAACAAAGCAGCTATACTGTTGCCAAATGTTTTGGCTTACAACCAATAGGCAAAAAAGCAGCAAACCGCCAAGTCAGAAAAACAAAAAGAAAACGAAAAAGAAAAAAAAGAAAAACACCCCAAGGCGTACAAACAAACAAAACAAATGCACACACGAACAACTATAGAACAAACGGCAGCTAGCAGGAATAGGTTCTAAGGACAGATTCTAAGGACAGTCTTGTTGAACGCTGAAAGACCACAAGGACCAACTGCAAAATAATTAATTGTTTGTAAACAAATCTAGAAATTACAGCTAATTTAATAGAGCTGGGTGTGAGTTTTGCCCTTGGCAGCAGGAATTACAACAGCTTTGGCGTTTTTACTAAATAAAGCTAATTGAGTTCATCTCTGCCTATTTCACTAACATGAAACTACTTTGTTAAATTTGAATTAAACGGCTTCTGTTTGTGTTTATACTTAGTAATTGTGTTTAACTTATATCATGCTTGTGTTTTTATCTTTTATAGCAACTACTTTTGACATTCTTATAATTCATATGCTGATTACACTTTGCCACAATGAATAATTTTTATTTTTTTGCTTACATTTTTAGTTGGAATTCAATTTCAAAAATTTAGGAAATTTTTATTTGAGCATGGAGATTAATTCATAACATTTTCAATAAGTATCAATCGTTAAAATGTAGGGCAGAAATTCTAAGCTATAGTCTTGTGAGCAATTCAACCTTTTCCAAAACATGTTCTTGTCATGCAGGCCAACTTTTATCAAATCGAGTAACTATATCTTATAGCTGCCAAACTGAAACTGATTTCATTCGACTGTAGCCTCTGCTAGCAGAATGACTTACTTCTCAGTTTTCATAATCTTATTTATTTTCTAATTTTTCATTTTATTTTTTATTTATTTATTTGCGTTTGAGACGTTACATCCTTTACGAAGGCAACCGCTTTGTGGTCTCTTGGTTATGCATTATTTTCTTATTTTTGAATAGTTTATTTTTTTATTTAATCAAGTCAATAAAGCTAAGCAAAGCTTCTATCCTCGGCTGGTCCTATGAATATGTTGATAATTTTTATGCCATTCCCTTTCATTTCGTAATTTTTCAACAAATATATTTCAGAGCCCGTCGCATCCGCTACCTAGACTACTGAAAAGTTATTTCCCAGATCAACACATTATCAACTCCCGGTCAAATCGAAAGATAGCTTCCCAGACACAACTGTCGGATCTGAGGATGAGGCTTCTGGACCCTCAAAAATAATTAAATTAATAGTAGTTGTCAGCACTCATTATACATTTGCTATAATGTTTTGTAGTAACCATTACTTTCTACCCTTACGCCAGTCTTTGAACCAACTTCCATTTGCAAAAATTACTGAAAAATAATTAAAAGATGACGTTGACCAAGTAACCACATTTCCACTGGTTTGGGCACGTTTTTCATCAAAATGTATATTTTTTTAGATACTTTTACTTATTTAGTTGGACACGTTTGCTGAAATGCATATAGTCGACTGTCTTCATTAATAAACTTTTTAATTAGGTAATATATTTTCTAGCTACTTTTGCCAGCTGCTAAAATTCCTTGCGATTTACTTGTCTACCTTTTTGTTATTTTAAATGTTTCAAGTTAAAATTGAATTTATTTTGTTTTCGTACTGGAAAATGTAAAGAAAATACGTTAATGTTGAACTTGTATTCAATCATTTTCAGCAGCATTTATGGGCTAGTTAAATTATTATAACTAGCTAATGCGCAAAATCTGGAATAGTTATTCGCAAATTCTAGACTGACTATAACCGCATTATTGATAGCAAATGAGTTTTCATCAAAAACAACAACATGCACTACTCAAATGACATGAATGGGTAGTCCATAACAATAAAAAGGACTCATCCAGTTGGAATTACGTTCATTTCCGGTTTCAGCTGCCTACAGCAATAACAAGCTATAACAACAATAAGCGCAACCATTTTTGATAAAAAAAAAATATATAAAAAACAATAATAATATCAACGATTGGATTGGTAAATGGACACTGACCAAAAACAAAATCAATTTTCCAACAGGAAAACACATCAGCTTCGGTTTTTGGCCCCAGCTTGATTGATTAATATTGCGCATACGTTAGCTCGTATTAACAAATTTGATTTGGCTTCTGAATGGTAGCGCTTTATATTAATTAACCACATATTGGCAAAAGAAATGATGCCCTTGTAAATATTGTATGTACTGATATATATGCAAATAACAGGGATTAATTTCTTGTATTAAAGAATATATTCAAAAGTGGTTTTTATTTCATTTAAATTAAAACTTATACCATTCAATAATATTCTGAAATGTTTTTAATAAACCCTATGTTATTATGTGACATAAACTTAATAATAAGAAAATTAAGTTTTTTCAATGTACGCTTAGGACCAAAACACGATAAGTGTCACATAAGTGCTATGTGGAACTTCATCTCCCATATAGACTTACTAAGTGTCACATAAGTAAAAACAGATAATAAAATGTTGTCATTCACAGTGAATTTTGACAGTTTTAAATTGCCGCTCTTCATAAACCGTTTAAGCCGTGCAATTTATCTTCATTCTCTGGAAGATTCGGATAAAGACATAACTTCGAGTTACACTAGCCGAGTATACCATTCCAAAAAATGCAAAAATCAAAAGCCAAATTGAGTACAAATAGGTAAGTTGAAACTATTTAGAAATTATGCCATTTTTTCATTGGGTTTTTAAGCCTCTGGAAATATGGGATATGGAGAAAGAGGTTTCTAATGCCATTACTTCATTGTCCAAGTGCGGATATTTTATCAAATTTCCAGATTCCCTAAGATAATGGGGGCCATTGCTTGCACTCATCCTGATAAAATCACCAGGCGGTGATAATACTGATATATACCGGAACAGAAAGGGATACTTTTCGATCAATGTACAGGAAGTATGCAATGTAAATTTTGTTTTACAATATGTTTTTCGCATGACAGTAACATCTTTAACAACAGCCACTTAAAGTATCGGTTTGAAAGTGACGAGTTCAAAAAAAGTGCTCCAATAATGCTGTCACCCGTCACGAAAAATCGTTTGATTTTTACAGTTTTGTTGCCACCTCTACCAATTTTTTGCCATTCGCATGTTAACGTGACACATCAATTTAAAAGTTGATTGAAAAATTGAAATTGCTTATTTATTTTATTTATTTTTTTATTTATTTTATTTATTTATTGTCAACTAAAAACAGTCGACACAATTTAATGCGATTATAAAGAAATTAAAAATTTTAAATATAAGAAATTAAAATTAAATTTATACTTTAATTAAAATTATAGTTAAAATTAAAATTAACTGGGATAAAAATAGTAAAAATAGGTAAAAAAAAATTAATTGGGAAAACCCAGCAAAACCCAATCAGACCAAAAATAATAAGAAGAAAAAAGAGCTAAAAAGTTAAAATAGAGTTTTTAATAATAAGAAGAAAGGATTCAGAACTGAAAACACGAAAGAGTCTGTTATAATCAGCACAAAGTACTCGAAAAGGTTCATGCAAGGCATAGGTAGTAGTACAACGAGAAAGATTAAGTAGAACAAAGTTACCCGTAGGTCGAGAAGGAACTGAAAAATTTATTTGGCTCATCAACACAGAGGAGTCGATTTCACCATTTAGTAATCTAACTACAAACATTACACCAAGCATAATACGACGATTAGTTAAAGAGGGGAGGTTAATCAATAGGAGTCTACTAGCGTAAGCAGGTAGGTCAATGCCTGAAACCCAGTTGCCACTTAATATAAAACATAATCTAATGTGACCGATAGCTATGTAGGACTTTATTTGGACATTGAAAAATCAAACAAATTAATATAATACAGGTCTGTTCTGAATTCCGTTTCAGCTCGAAATTCGCATAATTCGAATTGATTGGTATTCTGTATTCCGCAATAGTCAAACTTTTTCGTTTTTAAAAGTTTTGCCTTGTTGTCTGTGGAATGAAAAGAATTGTCAAATAACTCAGGAAATTTAGACAAGAAATTCTTAAACACAATTTTCTTATATTTTTTGTATTTTATTTAGAAATAAATAAGGAACTTTATTTTTTGGAATAAAATCAAATTACATTTATAATTTAATACTAAAAACTATTTGCAAAGCAGAAACCAAAACGTGAAAGCAAATGCGACTGTTCTCGATTTAGCATGTGCCTATCAAAACTCGAGTTTGAACTCCGATTCGGAAAGAGAAAACGGAATCAGATCACTTATTCGTAAATTGTTTCGAATTCATTCGTTTTTACTTTTCAGAAACGTACGCACTGCGAAAAAGGCCTAATTAATATTCAATTCTTCATAACTTTAGTTCTATAGCTAATATGTACTTCGATTTGATTTGATTTTGTAGACACCAACTAAGTTGTATAGTTCTATTTCACTTGAAAATGCAATTGAAATTGAAATCGTCAAAGTTTGCCAATCATTTTCCGCACATGCAGTAGATTTTTCCAATTCGTTGAGACACTTATCGATTTGTTTTTCATCAGCAAGAATCTTTTCGCAGTTTTTGCAAAAACTATCAGCCATTTTTTTTCGATAGTAGAATAAATAACGTCAAAAATTTGAACTCGCGCCAATTGTATGCATTGTAATCGTTATCGATAAGTACAACAAGAGACGCTCTACAACACTAGACCAGTTGTGACAGCAAAAGTAAAGTGCGCGCTGTTAACAACATTTTAGCATATGTAAGAACAACAGCTGTTTTCATATGTTTGGCTGTGTGTGTGCAAATGTAAGCTGTAATTATTTTTGTTTATTATTTTTATGTTTTTTGTTTTTTATCGAGAAGTAAGTGCAGGTAAGAAAATTAAGAGATGTTTCGTATCTTATAGTGCTAACAGCGAAAGAGCTGTATCAAAAAATAAGCAATGTAAATTAAAGTTTGCTTGCTTTGGTGTTAAATGCCGCTTTTTAACTCAATGTTGAAATGATTCAATATTTGTAATGATGTATTTTATTTCAGCAACAAAATGGGAAAAAGAAAGCTAAAGCACGTAGCGATACCAAATTTGAATACGGATCTGGACAGAGATGAAACTTTAAGTGTTATCAAAACGGAGAACGACGACGAAGATTGCGAACCGTTATACATAGTGCCAAACCAAGTGAGGGACGTGGTGCTGGAGCAGATCAGCCCAAAGAAGGAAAGAGAAAATCAAATGTCTTTTGATATTGAGATTGGACCTGTTAAAATAGAACACGATCTGAGCAGTGAAACGTTCGAAATGGACAGCGAAGAGTCTGAACAAAAGCAGCAGAATTGGTGGCTTAAAACCTGGTATGAAATAAAGAAAGACGCAATTTTAAAGAATTTATAAACATTTTCTTCATATCATATATATTTTGTAGTGTTGACAAAAATGCCAAAAGGAAATTTTTCCTGGAATTTATAGATGCCTATCGCTCATGCACTGCCCTTTGGGATGTTAAGTCGCAGGAGTTCGCCGATCGAGCGCAAAAGGAAACCGAATACGAAAGGTTGCTAATCAAGTATCAGGAATACTATCCTAATGCTGATGTTAAGGAAATGCAGCGAAAGATTAACGCGTTCAGATCAAACTATAAGCGCGAGCAGAAAAGGCAGAATGACCTTAAAAGCACAGCTGGCGATGGTGAATCGATTCGTCCGACGCTTTATTATTTTGATGCTATGAGTTTCATTAATAATGATGAGACACCCACATGTTCATCAAAGGGCTCTATGAGTTTGGTAAGTAACATGCTAACAAGATACAAAGATTATCTGCGGCGTGCAGCAACATTTTTCATATAAAAACTTAGTTTTCGACCTATCGCTCCTATAACAGCTATAGGATACGGTGTCCCGATTTTGATTAAACTTAGTCAACATGTGTTAAACATAGAAACATTGAATTCTTGTGCGTTTGTTTGAAATATCTGCATAAGCAAACAAGACTTTCATGCAACTCATTTTCCAATCGATTGTTCATATGGAAAGTAGTGGTCCGATTTTGTTAAAATTTTGTCATCCAGCATGGATAATGCTAAAAATCGGTCGAGCTATCTTGTAAACATGCTTAGATAATGCGAAAACTCAATCTTATCCCTACGCTAACGAATGCAAGTGCCTGATTATTCGCATTTTTACAAAGCGGTTATTGAAAAAAAGGTTAATTTTTTATTGCATTTCAAATGTGTGTAACGTCACGCCACATTGTGAGTAATTTCCTTTATGTTTGCTTTAAATTTACATTCAAATTATGGTTTTTTGCAGATAGACGCTTTAACCGAAAGTAAAAATCGCTCCAAGCGCTACAGGGAAAAATTAAAATCAGATTTGCTTAGGCTGGAGGTAAGCCGTGAAAAGGCAAAACAAAGAGCATCGCGATACAGAAAAAAGTTGTTGGAATCAAACGATAACATGGAGAAAGTAAAAGAACAAAACCGTAAGAGGCAACAACAATATCGTTTGAAAAAAAAGAATGAAGCTGAAAAAACAGTCGGTCCGCCAGACAATCATCCCTACAGATGCAAACAAACCATAGGTAAGGCATTATGTAAAGCCAAGAAAGCATTGCCGATGAACACAGAGAAAAGAGCATATATCGTTGACATCCTTTATCAAAAATATGGCTCATCATCTTTGGTACAACAGACGCAGAGCTAGTCGACATGTTTTCTACTCGACTAACTGAAAATGGAGGGAGTTGCCGTAAATACCTGATATACATCAAATTAATTTTGTATCAAGCAGCGAAGACATGCAAATTACTATTACATTTTAGTATAAGATTTTTATATAATTTTCTTATTACTTTGTACGAATAAATATCTTGTTAATCTTATCTTCTTCTCCTAAGTATGTAAATAAAAATTATATTTTTATTAAGTGTTAAAATATATTAAATATATTAGAGCAAAAATGGATGTTTAATTTGTGTCAAATAATTTTTTGGAAACAAACTTAACTAAAAATTTTCCAGTTGAAATTTAAGTAACGTAACGCCATGTAACGTCACGCCAAATACTAAGGCTAATAAAAAAATGTAGATAACATTTTTGAATTTCATGGCTTGCAAAATAAACTTGTATTATTTCTTATCGTGAATCAGAAAGGTTTGTTTGTCTTGCCCAATTTGCAGTTTTGCAATTTTGTAATCCAAGCCAAAACCCACTTCTGTTTTGCTTATATCATCAAATTCTTATGGTCGATTGGGGTCATTTTGTTTACTGAATATAACGTTACTTAATTGCTTCGCGAATATACACAAAAATTGTCTTCTTAATAATATATCAAGAATATTTTTAATATGTTTTATTTTGTTTTAGCTGATAAATGTGTTTTGACATCCTCGTTAAAATATTTCATAAATTCGTTTCGAACAGCTTTTGCAGTGTCCAAAGAATTGTGGGAATGTGTACTTTGAAAGTAATTCAACTTTGACATTTGTCGCCAGGATCCATTTAAAATTTTTCAAATCTTGAAGACATGATGCCAAAAGTATTTTCAGCTATGCACTGTGCCCTGCTGAGAAGATATTTAAAAATATATATTTGAATCTTTTTTTTTGGGAAACGATTTCTTAAGTTTCTCTGTAAGTTGACAAGTAGCATCTGCAATGAATAGTAAGGTTAAGAGAAAAAAAATATATAAAAAAATTTAAATATACTTTCTAATTCTTTTTTTAGAAAGAAGAAGAAGCTGAGCAGCCCACAAAGAAGCAGAAAATAAGCGCGACCGAAAATTTAATGCGAATAATAACGCAAAAACTCACGCAACCAGATAACGAATACCAAAAGGAAGCCGAAGTTTGGGCTATGAAATTAAAGAAAATGCATCCCACTCAGGCACTTATTGCTGGCAAATTGATTAATGAAGTTATTTTTCGAGGACAGCTTGGGAATTTAACTTTAAGTACTGGCATCATCTCGAAACCTGAGCACCAAGAAAGACCTGTCAACAGCATGGTTGACTTAACACGCCGACCATTTATAATAAGATCCGATAATAGGGATATTAACCAAACTAAGAAGTTATAATCTTTTAAATATGCATTAAATACTTTTAAGTTTCGGTCTAAACATTAATTTACGATATAAAAACGTTAATTCTTTTTTGTTAGATAAGAATTACTTGGCCGCTATGGCTAGTCTCTGATTTTTTAAAAAAAAATTATGTTTTCTCAATTGAAAAATTCCTTTAAAAAAAAACACACTGGAGTGTTTGGTTTGTAAATAAAAAGATCATTTCAGTTCTATAAAAAACAAGTAGGAACGTTGCAGTCGGGTTCACCCGATTTCGATGAAATTTTGTAAACATGTGTGAAAAGTGATTAAACTTAGGCATAAAGAGTTTGGTTGAGTTATTTTGAAAAACAAAAAAGTTATTCATACATAAACTTATTTTTCAACCGATCGTTCCAGCCATATGTTATAGTGGTCCGATCTGGCCGATCTTAGCACTTTGCCTGTCTATGGTATTTTCCAACATGTAAACCAAGTTTGGTTGGTCTAGTTTCAAAACTGTGGAAAAAACTGCGTTAATACAGACAGACGAACATTTTACAGACCCAATATACTCTTATTTTCCATTTTGGAAGACAGAGTAAAAAATTTATGTGAAATAGAAGTTGTTAAAAATTGAAGCCATATCGTAATTTGTTATTAATTTAGTGGAGACCATTTTTTATAAGAATTTTGGCAATATACATAGGTTTTGCATTGATATTGTTTAAGTATAAATCAAAAATACTTTTTTTTCCAAATTCTTTGTGGTGAAAAGTAGTTAGGCAGTTTACCTTTATATTCTTGAATCTTGAAATTATCGCCGTAAATGTTTCCATTTTCAACTCAGCAGACAGAGAGCTGCTCTTCGTTGAAAATTGTATCGGTGATTGCTTAGTTGACCCGCGCCACACGCTGATCTATCGATAATGCATATCAGTGCTTTTTTGAGTTAACAGAGTACCGGGAATTGTTGACTTTGGAGGCGCTGCGCACGATTTTAACAAGAAATCGGTGAAGTGCCGCCAACTTAACAAACTGAACTCACTGTTAACTTTTACAGCGCTGTTAACGACATCATTGGCACAACTTAAATTGGATTTGTATTATATTTTCCGACATAAAAATCAGCCTCCGATGACGGTTTTGAAATCCTGGAGTTTTTCTGCATTTTTTGAGCCCAAAACTAGATTTTTTTGATGGCTGTTTCGCAGGGGTAGCTATTTCGAAACATTACCCTAAAAATTATTCGAAGTGCCGCCAACTTAACTCACTGTTAACGTTTACAGCACTGTTAACGACAACATTGGCAAAACTTAAATTGGATTTTTATTGTATTTTCCTAAAATTTTTCTGCATTTTTTGAGCCCAAAACCAGCTTATTTGATCGCTTTATAAGTGGGGTAGCTGTATCGAAAAATTATCGGAATTTTTATTTCGCGAGCAGTCCATTTGAAGTCTGCAGACTGAAGACCTGAAGGCTAAAATCAAAAACATACTTTTTTCAATGTGACCATTTAGCACTACACAATAAAAAAAAACTATCGATGTTATTTGCAGGGACAGCTGCAACATAAATAATCACCCCTAATAAGAGACTTCTCCGGCATTCATTATCATTGCAACAATAATTGCGAACAATAACAGTCTTAAAATGGCTCGGAATAGACGCAGCATAAGAAAAAAGGATGCCGACGATATTGCCGACTTAATTATATCCGAGGACTGGGAGAACAATAAAACGACAATGTCATCAACAGAGGGTCAACTGACAGTGGCGTATGATATTGAATTTGGACCCGTAAAGATAGAAAAGGATTTACTCGATGATCCGACGTACGAATTGGATAGCGATAACTCTTATCAAAGACAGCAGCCGGCAACCAAGTAGGCATTGAACATTCATACTTAAAATATTAGCACAGTGTTTAATCTGATTTTTGCTTTACAGATTGCTCATGCAAGGTAAGACTTAAGAATTGAGCCTGGGCGTAGCCAAGGGGGGTTAAAGGACAACTGCCGCACACTATATACAAAGGATTACAAAAGTTTTGGAACTAAATCTCAAAGAACTTCTTCCCTAATTTTTGATTTTAATCACACATTTAAATCTACATGGTTCTTAACTATATATTCTTGTTCAGCATTAATTGAAGAAACTAAGAGTGAAAAGAGATAGTAAATTAGGTATGCAGGTTCTTGTCAAACTCATTTTGCTTTAAGCTTACATTTTATATAAAAGGCATTGTGATGATGTTTCTTAAAGTACAACTAAGACCCTGGCTACGTCCATGACTTGCATGGTAATTTGTAAGAGGTTTATCTGTTATCATTTCTGGTAACTGAGAAGATCGTCCTTAAAGTTCATTCTCATAATTACTTTATTTTACATTAACCCACCCCAAAGCAATAAAACCAAATGACAGCTGCAATTTTAAGGACGATAGAAAATATAAGAAACACATATCTGGAGTAAGCCGAAAAGACAAAATTGCATTGATAAAAGCAGTTGAAAAAAGACCTGTTATCTATGATCTCACAAAAAAAAGTGATCATTCGCTTAGAACCGCTTGGGAATCCATTAGTGCTGAGATTGGCGAAGACGGTTAGTTAATTACATATGATTCAAAATGATTTTGTTGTTATTCATTTTATTATTGTAGTTAATTATTGTAGGGCAACGTGGAAGTCGTTGAGAGATAGCCTCAGGTACTATTCCAAGAAGAACGCAAAGACGAACATCCAGGCCGATTGGGACTTGGCGGAGCATATGTCATTTTTGCCTCAAGTGACAAGGTATGTAATATACAAGTTAATATCTAACTTTGTAGTTTAACTTGTTTCTTTATTTAGTAGACCAACTTCTACTCAGTTCAACGATAATCCCGAAGAGTCGAATAAAAGAAAGCGCACAGATAGTGAAGATCCTTTGAATCAGCTCAGCAATGGTGCAAAATCAGATGAAGAGGATTGTTCAATGATGTTCACCGATGATAAGGAAACTGCACCATATAGCATTCCAAAATCTGAGACTGAAGAGAGCGACTCTGGTGCAGCGTGCAGTTATCAACCCGTAAGCATAAAGTAAAAAACATATATATTTAAAATTAACCCATTCCTTTGATATTTGCAGAAAAAGCGTTATGCAAAACCGGATCTTGAAGACCCCGAAAGTCGTCCTTCGAGCAGTTATCAATTTGTATGTTTCATATGCTTTCAAATGAACATTTACACTAAATAATACTTTATTCTACAGGGAAAGAAAAGAAAAGTACCGAGCTCTTCAAGAGTTCAGGCAACTGATAATGATATTATGGATACCATCAGTCATTTAATGAAGCAATCAAAGAATTTACTAGCGACGCCAACACTCAAGCATTACGACATGTATCTGTTTTGGGACAAAATTATGGCCGATCTTCCTGGAGATGCTCTGAACGAGGTGAGATTTAGGGTTACTGCGCTGCTTCAGGATATCGTAAAAGAACACACAGATAAATTATCATAAAAATAAGAACACATTATATTAACCTTAATTAATTAAGATACAATGTCATACCTAAACTAGGAATTAAGTCAAAGGACCGATTTTTCAATGTATAAAATAAATCATATAATAGATAATGTCGCCCCCATAAGCAAATTTCAGGTATTCAATTTCAAATTTATGAAGGGTGTCAACAAAGTTGTTCAAAATCGCTGATTTTTCTCTCAAAAACAGGATCACAAAGTCGAAAACGATTCGAAATTAAAAGTTATCGGAAATGGGAGCGGGTCCTCTAAATAATCTGAAATATAGCTATTGGGACTTGTTTAAATCATTGCCTGTTCGATTTTGTAATCGTTTTAAAATGTAAGCTGTTTTGCATACATGTCCATGCTGTTTTACCCAATTTCAAAAACGTTTCTTTTGTTTACAGACAAACTAAAATCAACCATCTTAAGGAGTTTGGGAATTTTAGCACTTTAATTTCTTTGCGTTTCGGAATTTTTAGCACATTTTTTTCTTTGCGCTGCGAAATTTTTAGTACATTTTTTTAACATAAGTCTTTTCGGCCAAAATGTCAACGTTACTTTCAAGATACTTGCGCCGAATTATTTTACCATCTCTAATAACAGCGGTTGTTTATTTTATATCAAACAAATTTAAACATTTACTATACTCGACAATTTTAATTACAAAAACAAAAAAACACCTGAGTACAATGCATATACCAATTCCAATACCTTAATTTCCAATAATAGTTTTCAAATTAAATATTTAATTTAAGTCGTTTAACAGCTGTTAAGTTTAATTTCGAGTCTCATGTGCCATTTTACACCAATTAATCGCTAGAAATTTTAAATTAAATTAAAATTTATTATATTATTTAATAACAAGCACCAAGTATTGACAATATAATCAATTTTAGATCATAGAAATGCAAACCCAAAAAAAAAAAAAGGTTTACAGGTTTAAAGATAGTTTACAGACAAGCTGTCGCTGTTAATAACATTTTTTCAAATGTTAAATGTAACATTGTTTATTTCCAAGCGACAAGCCGCAGACCTTTTCGACAAATAAAATTTATATATATGTATTGTTAAACAGCTAACAATTGTGGCTAACAACAAAAACGCAACACATGGAACAACGACAGAAAAAGCGCAGCATTGAGGAGAAGGACGAATCCGGCGAAGCCCTATACATTATACCTGAACAATGGGATAGCAATAAAATAATAAAACTGGAGCCAAATGTGTGTGTGGAGGAGGAGCCACAAATGACACTGAATCCAAATGATTTTATTGATATTGGACCCGTTAAGATAGAAGAGGATATGATCAATGAAACTTTGGAAATGGACAGTGAGGAGTCTCAACAAAGGCTGCAGCAGCCCATAAACAAGTGAGCACAAATGTGGTTAACACAATATTGAATAAAGTCTTAACACTTGATTTAATTCTTTTCAGATTGCTCTCAAAGGTATGACGTAAAATTGTTATTATTTCGAATAACTTATATATCGAACATATGAAGACTTATATTGTTCGTGGAATATTACACAAATATTAACCACGATAGTTTTGTGACGTCAGCAGATTGTCTGTCTCTTTTCTTCGTGTCTTTTTTTTCGTGTCAGACTTGTGTGCCGTTTGTGAACAGTGTCGTGAAATGTTAAGAAATGCTAGTGAAATTAATGATGTTTTTATTATAAATAAACGAAAATATTATTTAAATAAAGTTCTCCAATATAGTAAAGGTAAGTACACATATTTATTGATAGATACAGTTTGAAGTTTTACAAGCATATAATTTCTACAAAAGAATCTTATGACAATACAAATTTGATAACTGTGCTATCTCATTCGTTTTCTAATTAATCCGGCCTGTTCCCATATCTATCTGTATCGGAAACGGTATTATAAGCTGTTCTGAATTACGAATATCAATTCAGTTTAAAAAGTTTTGCTTTTGAAACAGTAGAATGAGAAGTATTCAAATTCATCTTTGAAAAGTAGAATGATTTATATTTTATTCGAAAACAGGAAAAGTTCTCAAAAATGGGAACAGGCCTAAATGTGCGTATATTTGATATTCAAAAGTTTTTTTTTGTTTTAGCCAAAGGGAAAGCGATTAAGGCCAAACCCAGTCAAGAAGTAGACCGCTTCAGAAGAAAATGCACTCGTTGAATTTTTAATGGAGAACAGAAACTTTGAGGTTTGTTTGTTAATATATTTATACAAATTTTTAGATACCAACTGCAAAAACGTATTATAAACATTTTGAGAAAGTTTCTAATGTGAAAGTAGCTTGGAAAATCGCATGCGAACCAACTACAATAAAACAAGAGCTTGGGAAGACACGGCAGATGCGAAAAGTTTGGAAGGGGAGTCTATGAAAGGTAAGATGGTTAAAAAAAAATGCATAAAATAATTTGTACACAACTATGCACTCTTCGTTTAGCCGCCTTAACAAAAATGTGCCTTTATTACTTTGAGTTCTACGATATTTTTGGAATCAGACTGATGAAAAATGTAATAACTGCCAAGAGCTTAGAATCATTGTTGGCCAGTGATGTTCAAACGGAGGAAGTGGAAAACTGGATGACATCGCTGGACATTGATTCTTTGCCCTGTACTTGTCATGGCATATATACAGGAACTGCGGCATCTGACACAATGCAATATGAGTCCAAAATAATGCAAATGCGGATTTTAAGGAACGAGAACTAGCTCTCAAAGAAAAGAGCTCAGTTTAAAATAAATGTAGAGAAAATAAGCTGTAAAGTCAAGAGAGACAGTTAAGATTTTGGAGCTACAAATGAAAAAAAGTTAGGCAATGGAGGAACTTAAAATGAGCCACAAGAAAAAACAGAAAATAGTTACACAATAAATCAAAAAACAATTTAATTTATTAAGAAAATGTGTTTTTATAAATTATTAAGTTTTATCATTAATTTGGTTAAACTATTCCGAACAACGTTTAATGTAGGCAAATTAAAGATATATTTAAGTCTGTCCCGGTTGCCATTTACGGTATGATATTGCGAAAGTGATTTTTCCTTAAATGTTCCCATTTTCACTTTTGGTAAAATTTTGCTGATACAATCCACTTTCATTTGATCAAGAAATTGAATTAACTTGACATTGAGATAGAATTCAAATCAAAAGATGAAAAACAAAATGCAAATTGTGATCCTTTAAAGGAATTTCAATTTCGCAAAAATTTGGTCAAAAAGTGGATACCGGAACAAGCATGATTATCGTATTTCTTCTGCATCGTCTCATTGTTGAAATTTAAAAGAATGTTATGGAGAATATAACACACGATAATCAAGTCGTTGTATTACTTTATTTTCCGACTTGACAGTCTACAGTTCAGCCTTAAGTATTTGATATATTTCGGATATTTAGTCGCATGCTTATCAACTTTAGTTTTTAAGTCTTGCTTTCGTTTTTGTAGCAGTGCTCTCAGCAGCTAAGTATTTTGAATACGACTGTGAAAGATAATTAGTCATAATTGTCGTATTTTAGATGCTGTAACTTAACTACAGCTTGTGATACCTCAAAAATATGTGTTTACAATTAGTGAAACTGTGTCTTGAGTGCAAGTTTGGAATCATCAGCAAACCGCTTGATGTGCTGTTTTATTTGTGTTTTTCTTAATTTAATGTTTGATTTCTTCCTTTAGGCAATTAATTGGAAAAAGGAATCAGTGCTGCATTTAATAGAACAGTATGAGAAACTGCCCATTTTGTATAATCCAAAAGACGTTCTTTATAAGAACAAACACGCACGTGTAGCTGCAATTGAGACCGTTACAAGATCTCTAAGAGATTTCATTCCAAACATCACAGGAACTGACATTAAACTCAAATTACACTCGCTTCGAGGCCAGTTCACTAGCGAATTAAAGAAGTTAAAACAAAACAATCTTAGCGGCATACCACCTGATGAGAAGTTAGAACCGTACTGGTTTCACAAGTTGACTTTTCTGCGTGAGCACGTTAAAGAAAAGCCACCCAAGTCCTATTACATAGTAAGTACTATTAAGTACAATTATAATTATTTTTATATATATTATTAATACTTTGAAACATGCAGACAGACAACGAAGATGTCGAGGAAGATATGGATGACAATAGCAGCGCCAGTGTAATGATCAATCCTAAACGCAACGTTGCTAAAAAGTTTAAAGCTGAGAAAAATGAGGATGAAACGGATAAACTTTTGGCCACAACGCTTGCGGCCATCAACAATGTGGTTGGTAACAATAAACCACACTACTCGAATGAAGTTAACACATTTGGAGAGCATGTTAAGGCTGAATTGGCAACTATCGATGATTTAAATCAGCAAGCTGATTTGCGTCATCAAATTATAAACGTGATATATAACTTCAAGCGTAATAATCGCAAAACCTAATACATATATATTTTATTTATTTAAACGAAAATAAATTCGAATTATTTAATATACATATATAATGTTATTATCATTTAAAAGCTAAACTTTGGTGGTGTTACATTTTGCCAAGGCACAGCACCTGCATTATTTAAATATTTTGTAAATTTGTTTCGAACAACAACGCCAGTTTCTGTACAACTATTTACAGGTATTTCAAGTGGCGTATTTTTATAATTTTTGCGCCATTCTCCTAATTTTATTTGATAATTCGCTGTGTCCTCATGGTCAGCTAATTCCAGCGTTGGTCCTGGCTCTTCCTTACGCAAAAAGTTGTGCAGCAAACAGGCTGCAAACACAATTGCCTTCACCTTCTCAGCACTCTGATCAATTTCCGTATGCAATACTTCAAATCTTGCACTCATTATGCCAAACGCGTTTCCAACAACTCGACGTGCACGACTCAAACGATAATTGAATATTTTGTGCTCTGGACTTGTGCTTTGAGCATGGGAATTGATAACACGTCCTGTCAGCTTAAATGTCATGTCAGCGAGAACTATGTATGGCAGCTCCTCTTGCAGGCCAGGCAGTATAGCATCTGGCGGAAAATTATATTTATTTTTCTCAATTTCCATGGCCAGGCTTGTGGATGAGCTGCCAACGTGTATATGTATGAAATTGTAATTGGCATCCACAAGCGCTTGAAGCACAATGCTATTGAATCCTTTATAATTGATGTATGCTTTTCCATCCTGCTTTCGTCCTTTGAATGCAATATGATTGCCATCTGAAAGTGCGAAATTGTATTAAGTTTTACGTTTCTTTGTTCGCATTTAGAAGATGTTTTTCGAACTAAGTCCGCATTTAGACAATGCAATCTGGACTTAGTTCGCATTTAGACTATAAAGTACGGACTTATACCGCATTTAGACGATGAAGTCCGTACTTAGTCCGCATTTAGACGATGTAATCCGTACTAAGTCCGCGATTAGACGATGTTATCCGTACTAAGTCCGCATTTAGACAATGAATTCCGACTAAGTCTACATTGAGACGAAGTTGTCCGGAATAAGTCTGCATTTTGACTATAATGTCCAGACTAAGTCCGCATTTAGACGATGACGTTTTTTTTTTATGTCTTAAGTGCTTGTTTGTTATGAAAAGTTGAAAAAGTCTTTTCTGTTTCGCTTCAGCTCTTGCTCTCAAAAACTCTACAAACATGAACTTAAATCATCGTCTAATCGCGAACTCATTTGGCAAACATTTTACTTACACATTGCGCCAAGACATAATGGAAAATTCCACTGTTTTTCGAAATCATTTGCTATTTGCAGCCAATCCTCGACTGTTTGCGGCTTCTGCATAATGTATTCAAAGATTAAATACATATTGTTATAATATATGTTTTTTGCAAACTTACTTTGAGATAGTCTTTTTGCAAGACTTGGCCAATAGCTTGAACCGTTTCTGGCACAATGCTGACAATTGATGGCGTTGAAACTTTAAAATAGCTTGACAAGCTAGAAAATGGTTCGCCTGTTGCCAAAAACTTCAAAGTTAAGAGCAGCCTAAATATAATAGAAAAACAAAACTCTTTTATCAATCAACAATTATTATGAATTCTTACTCTCACCTTGTATTTGTTGGTATGGCTTCCCTTAAAGTTGTATCCTCTTTCTTAATCAATGGGCCCACAAACTCAAGTAACTTGTGAAATGTTGTGGGTGACATCCTGTAGAATGCTCTAAAACTGGCAACATCCTCATACTGTATACGTCGTCCTACCCCTTGCGTCCAGTCGCGTCCCAAGCCCCGACGCTGCAATCGATTGCGACAACAAATGTTGCGTGCATATTTTTTGTGCTTGTGCATTGCCGCATTTCGCCTATTTTTTTGTTGAATTTTTCGCGCAGCTGAATAAATGGCTAAAATGGCACAAATTTTGCGAAGCTTCTCAATTCGATCCATTTGACTGCACCACCAGTGTTATAAACGCAACTCAGCTGGCGCTGTTAATACTGTAAGAATGACAGCTGTCAAAATAATTGCACACTAATTTGAATGCAAAATAATATTTTAACAGCTGTTAATGTCATTGCTACTGTTAATGTTACAGTGCTTCATAAACTGCAACCAGCTACTATGAGACTTACTTTTCAATTATATTAAATTTAAAAAAAAAAAAAAATTTCAAATTCTAAATATGTATAGCTATATTCTAACCATTCAAGAGGGTTTTATACATGCGAACTAGTCCCTCAGTTTTAGAGATTCAAAATCGGACGACTATATCTTATAGCTGTCATAGAAACAATCTGTTGAAAATTAAGTTGTCTTATGCAAAAGTTTTTTGCAAGGGTATATAACTATTCTTTATTATTTTTTTATTTATTCACATTCCACACAAAGAGATTTTTAAACAATATTCACAAATATGTTTTCCTTTTTTTTATAGCTGAAACAAAAGGAAAGGTCAAGGCTATGGCGAGAGGAATTAAAGAAAAATCCACTCAAGTTAATGGAGTATCGTGCCAGAGAGAATGATAGAAAGCAAAAATATCGAAAGCGTTTAATGCAATTAACAGAAACTAATAATGATCTGCTCAAAGAAATAAGGGAAAAAGATCGCATAAGGCATAGAATAAAAAGAGAAAGAGAGAAAACTGAATCTCAGCTAGCTGAATTCTGTGCAAAATACAACTGCAACAAAACATTGGAAGAAGAAATCTTAAAAGTAGAAAAAGCACTGCCAATGGATCTTAATAAAAAGGTCAAAATACTTGACATTTTATACAAGAAGTACGTTGAACCAACAAATGATCCACTTCGAGCAGCTTTATTCACTCTTAATGAGGATATTGAAGCAGCAAACGATAATTTTCGAACAAATTTCCCCACAATTATTGGGGAAAGTGTAACAACAACAAATGATATGCTTGGAATTAATTTCGCCACATTTCAAGAGGAAAGTGGCAACTAAATAAAGTAGCTCATTTAATAATTATGACTGTGGACGGCAGTCCACGCTAGTGACGAAGCATCACGACGAGTGATTTCGACGAGATATGCCAACTTGAACTATTTAATCATTTTTATTATTTAAGAAAATACTTAATCTAAAATTATTGCTTAAAATATACACTGAATCAGTGGAAGCAGCTACGCAAAAGAAAGATGTCAGTACCATGAAGATAGACGCCAAAACTAAAGCATTTTATGGAACTAAATTAACCAGATCATGATACATAATTTAATTTTTACTTTTATTAAAATAAATATAACTTAAATTTAAATCTTTGCCGTTTCGCCTTTATACTTTATCAGAGCATAGGTAAGTCCTTAACTTATCGCGTATAATTTTGGCATATTCCGAAGATTGGCCTTCATATTTCTGTATATCAATATCACCCATGTCAATTTGTTTACCCAATTCAAAATCTTCTACGTAGTCACTTTTGCATACACGCAACATATAATTTTGCAGCAAGCAACAAGTTTTTACAATTTTTTGAGCTCTCTCGGGTTTGCACAAGTTCAAGGTTTGTAAGCACCTCCATTGTAAATTCAGCAAGTCAAATGTATTTTCAAAACATTGACTAACTTGACTTAGACGATCATTAAAAACACGTACACTTGACGGAAATGTTTTTGAAGTATACGGCGTCATAAGCCGCTTATGTAGCGGAAATCTATCGTTACCCACAATAAAATATGGTATTTGCATGCCATTAATATTCTTATCATCTGGAAAATCTAGACAATCGGCTAAAACTTCTACACCAAAGTCTAAATTAGCAAAAATATTTCCATCGTCTTTGCTGCCACACGTTCCAATGTCCACATATGTAAATTTATATGATGCATCGCAAATAGCCATAAATACAATGGATTGAAAACTCTGAAATAAACAATTGTTATATAGTTAATGGCCGATATCAGCAATCAACAAATACTCACATTATAATTATAGAAAACGGAGCCGCTCTCTGTTGGTGCTCTTACAGCAATATGTTTTCCACCTATAGCTCCAATACAATTTGGAAAGGTATACTTTTCTTCAAACTCCTCAGCATACCTTAACATAGTATTGCTTTGCCATTCTGAAATTTCGTCCTTCAATACAATACCGATTGCAGCACAAACACCATCAATAATGCGACCCATGTGCTGTTTGCTTATCCTATAACTTGATGTTACAATTTGCTGATCATTGCCGCAGGCAAAAAACCTATTAATATCAAGATTATAAGAATATATATACATATGGTGTTTATATTGTTCAATTATTTACTCAAGCACAACTGCAAACTTTGCTAAGGGTGGTATAGCGTCTGGACGGGTACTGCGCACTGGCAACAAATGCTCTTCCAACATTGAATATAATTCCAAAAATGTGTTGAGGCTCATGTGAAATTTTTCAATGAAAACCTCCGGTGATTTCATCAGGTTGGCAAACTATATAGATTAGAAAGAAATAAGTTTTTAACAAGAAAAAAAAGTTATCCTTGGCGTGCCAAAGCTATACATATACTCGGTAATTCTATACTTTATCAACTTTTCCGACAATCGAACCAAAAAACCTGATTTTGAACTCCAAAAAATTCGAAACAATTTAAATATGCAATTTCCAATGGTATAGATTTACCATATACTTTTGCATATAAGTTTTTCGTAAGAAAACTTAATTTATGACCGATTGTTCCTATAACAGCTATAAGATATAGTCCTCCTATTTTTTCAAATATTACTAAAGTATACTTTATCGGGTCGGAAACTTCATGCTTCAATGCCATGTACATATGTAAAAATACATCAAATTTTCCAATACTCAAGAAAATTGTAAGAAGCTGAGATTAATTTCGGGTTACCGCCCGGTTTTTTTTTAAACGTTTTTCGATCTCGCTCGATCCCGAAGTATGTTTCGGTAGCCATGGGATTCGCGGGATTCGACTCCCGATCAATTATTTTCATGTGCAACTTACATCTTTGGCATACCTTCCCTTGGAATTGCGGTCTTTTAAATATGGACAAACCCAATGCCGGTGGCGTCTTTTATTATTCCCGTTCTGTTTTAACTTTAGCAGCAGAGCCGAAATTAACAAATTGTTGTTAGCTAATTGAAGTCTTGAGTTCCTGTAATTTTAGAAATATAAGTACTGTATTATGTACAATTTAAGGGTTTTTTTTATTAACTTACCAAAGATCCATGTTGAACTAATAAAAAACAATTACATCTGTTTTGTTTACAAACAATATAAAGAAAACAACAATTCACAGGCGCTATGGCATTTTTAGGACATGTTTTCGACGCGTTGCGCCATTTTTAGCACATAATTTTAACAGAAGCCATTTTGGGCAATTCCAAAATGTTACCTTAAAATTATTGTGAGCAAAAAATGCCACAAGTGTTTTACCATCTCTAACAACAGCTGTTGTATAACATTACAGCATTAAGAATAACATATGTTCTTGAGACCAAATCGAGATCGGCTTGTTGACAAAATACGCATATTTAAATATTAACTGGAAAAGATAAATAGATGGTCTCAACATGGCAGAAAACCTGGATGAGTGTTGCATTAAAGAAGAGCTTGAGGAAGAGGATATCGAATTTAAATACATACAACCTAAACAATGGAAGAGCAACAATATAAAAGATGCCCAACCGCAGCAGCATGTGAGTGTGAGGGAAACAGAAATACATGATTATATTGGCTTTGGATCCGAAATAGAAAAGGATGGATTCAGGGAATTAAAGAGCGAAGAGTTACAACAGATGTAAACAATAGCCTTACTACATCTATAAACAAATTATAATGCTTATTTTATGAATTACAGCAGGTCGCATACAAATGAAACAAAACAGCAACAAAATGCAATTGAGGAGGAAGCTGAATTTTTACCAATTTCTAATGATAGTATTGAAATGGAACCGGTTAAGATAGAAGAGAATATGATCAATGAAACTGTGGAAATGAACAGCAAAGAATCTCAGCTAACCATGTATGAAATATGACGACTTAAACTATTAACAAACTATAGAATCCGTTTTTATGCATTAATGAAGATTACTTACAAATGATAACAACCTGCAGCCGAATGCAAGTATGGAGGAAACCGGAAATAAACCGATTCCGAATGATAGTATTGACATTGAACCGGAAGTGAATATGATCAGCGCATCGAGGCAATTGAACAGTAAAGAGTCTCAGGATGCAAAGCGTTCAGTTACCATGTAAGAAATACACATAGAGTTGGAAACGGCAAAGAAAATTTTCTCCCGTCCCGAATCATCAAAAAATCGCAACAATATGCGGGTCCCGCGTATTAACCGTTTATTTGTTGTACTACAGAAGAACGCTGGACCGGAAGGAAGCAGGAATTCCACCGATGCCGAACAAAGCAAAGAAAGCAAATGGCAAAGAATCTCAGCAAGTGCAGCCTCCAGCTACCAAGTAAGACATATCCATTTAAATATAACAACAAAGTATTAATCAAATTTTATGCATTACAGATTGCCAGAAGGTAAGACGTTAAAACGTAAAAAACAATAATTATTTTATCATAATCAAATCCTTATTTTCTCTTTTGTTACAGTAAAAAAGTCAAGGAGTGCGATAAGTAGCCAGAAATGCTGCATTTCACACTGTCAGAGCTCTAGACGCGACTTTCCAGACTTAAGACTTTTCAAGTTTCCAAAAAGTCATCCATCGATTTTAATGCAATGGGCTGCAAAATGCAATTTTAGCGAAGATTTTGTGATTAACTCTTCTGCCCTTTTCTTATGTCAATATCATTTTTCGCCCGATGACCTTGGACTAAGATATCTGAAGCCAGGCACAATACCAGATCGAAACTTGAATGCTGCTACAAGTACTTACATTATGGAAAAAAAGAAAACTAGTGGCGATGATGTTGACTTTTTAAGTGATTTAAGTCTTCTAAGATCGCCGCCACGAAACAAGGTGCAACCAGTTCCCCGTTGTCGTCAGTGTAAGAAAAGTACAGAAGCCCTTAAATTTTTTCAAGAACAGAATTCATCATTAAAAACATCTGCGGAAGCAAGAAAAGCAAGAATTAAAATGCTTAAAAGAGAAAGAGATAATCTAAAACAACAAGTTAGACGATTACAAGTTAAAGCAAGTAAAACCATAATTTCTGAAATTGATGATAATGTGAAACTTACTGAAAATGAAAAGATTTTAACGAAAATGCTTGTGAAAAAAAAACAAGGAACAAGTACAAAATGGAGTGATTCCGAAAAACAATTAGCACAGATCATTTTTGGCAAGTCACAAACAACTTATAAATTTTTACGAAACTCATTGGAACTTAATCTGCCACATCAGTCATCATTACAAAAGTGGAAACATAAAAGCCTACAACCGGAAAATAGTGAATCAAATTAAATGGGCTTCGCGTTTTTTCATGGAAATAACACCGAATTGATTTGTGAGCATCTTTTTTAACTCAACATTAAAGCAATTTGTAATTTCTTCAATCCAATTGTATTAATTTATTAAAAAACCAAGACTTGATTTTTGTATAAAAGGAAAATACGGAATGTTAATTAGCCATGTGTTGTCCTTCATTTCAATTTTCATAATGTTTAACTGTCATTTACTTTTCAATTAGAAAGCCTGTCGTTTCACATAAGTTTTTCTGATCGATAAAGAATAGACAGTCAGCTATATGTGAAAGGTGTGGACACATTGTTTCACAATTTACAAACAGGTGGCAACGCTGTGAACTGTCAGGTGATGAAAATGTCTAAAAAGAAGCTACGCGGAAAAAACTTTTCAAACACGGAGGATATTATTCTTGTGGACCTTGTGGAGGCACAGAATCAGATATTGCAAAGCAAGAAAAAGGGCACACTCACCTGGAGGCTAAAGAGAGTTACCTGGGAGCAGACCGCTGTCAAGTTTGCAACTCGGTCGGGCGTCGAGCGGCCATGGACAACACTGCGGGATAGATATGATACCTTACAAAGGCAATCCCGTATAGAATACGTAACATTGAATCAGGATCCGCAGAACATTGCGACAACTTCGACTTTTTCTGTCAAAGAAAATGGTGGCATTATCCAAGTCTCTGCATTTGCAATTCCTAACGTGCACGATAATAACCGTGAGTATCTACTTAATATATATATTAAACAGCTGTTTGCATTTCTCCCATCAATAAACATTTAACTGTCGCTCGAGTCTAGTTTAGCGATTGAAACTATAGCTGGAAATTGAGAATATGATTAGACGATGAAAGACCTGAGTGCAATTTCTTTCAGCTGAAACGTTAACACTTTATCGAGGATAGAAATTTCAACTTGATTTGCCAAGTTTGGTTTCTCTAAAATTAAGATTCAATCTTTCTACCATGGAGCCATGACAAATAATAAAATCGTAGTGGCAAAATGCAAAATCATTATGCAGAATCCTTCCTTAGCAAAACTCTGACCAGAATTTTAGATTTTTTAGATAATTTGTATGAGAGTCTTACAAAGTCAAAGTTTATAAACGTAACACTTATTCAGGAATGAACATCAAAATTAGATTTACACATTCAATAGTTTCTAAATATATATATTATGTATTCGTATAAAGATCTTAGTCAATATGACTGCGACTGTGTACTGTAAGTTTTGGTTGACTGGCAAATGTTTTCGAGCAGTTTAAACATTTATAAAGAGTTTCTTCTTTATGAAAGCGAGAGTGTCCTTTGAGTTCTGATGATCTGGAAAAGGCTTCCGAGCACTTTGAACATTTATAAGGACGTTCGCCAGTATGAATGCGTGTATGATGTATGCGATTGCCACTTTGGGAAAAGGTTTTTGGACAGAATAAACATTTATAAGGACGATCGCCAGTATGAATGCGAATGTGTCTTATGAGTGTTGTTTTAATGGCAAATGCTTTGGGGCACTCTGAACATTTATAAGGACGCTCGTCATTATGAAGAATGAGCATGTGTGCTTTGAGATTTGATGCTCCTGTTAAGTTTTCCGAGCAGTGTGAACATTTATAATGCTTTGATTTGTAATTTTTGCTTTGGCTTTGCTGTACATTTGGAATATAGCTCTCAAGATCAGCGCCAACTTGAGACTTATTTTTAGAAGTTAACAGATTCTCTTTCTCGTTAAATAGCTGATCATCTTTAACGATCGTATCTAAAATATCTTCTTTTTCACTCTGCTCCTCTTCAATCGGCTCGGAATTATGCTCGAGTATATATGTTGACTCCACATCCAAAATGCAGGGTCCGCATATCTTTTTGGGCAGTGTATCCTTTAGATTTACTTTGAAGCTGGCGCAATCGTTTATCATATCCCCCAAACTGGGTTTATCCTGCAGCAGTTGCCTTTTATCGAATATATCCAACAAGGACTCTGAACTGGCATTGCAAATGCGACAAACTTGATCCATGTTTCCTTTTTGGCCTTCGTATGCAGCACTGCAGCAAAAGTGTTTGGCAAAAATTAATTTATTTATTCAGTATTTATGCGTGTTAACATTACCTATGTCCTATTTTGAAATACTTTGAAATACTGCAGTCCTTCAATTCCGGCTTAGGTAGTTATTTGTGCGGTGGCACAGCTCGATCCTTTCACGATCGGCGATTTATCGGAGTGCTTTATAGACGAACACAGTCGACTCTTCAGTAGGGGAAGCATTTACTTATCACATACATTTAGAGATGACAAAATTATCGATACGACATTATTATATTGCTATATTTGAGTCAAAGTGCGATATTAAAATGAATTCGATATTTGCCGATGTATCGCTATTTTATGTGATATGCAAAAATTCCTATTTATACTCTTTTTTTAACTTTTTTAAAAAAAAAGGAAAAAAGAGTATATTGGGTTTGTGAAATGTCCGTCCGTCCGTCTGTCTGTCCGTCTGTATGAACGCAGGTTTTTTCCACAGTTTTGAAGCTAGAGCAACCAAACTTGGTATACATGTTGGTATATACCATAGGCAGACAAAGTGTCAAGATTTCAAGATTATCTCGACTTTACCGAAGAATCGGAATTTTAAAGCTATCTTGATGAATATGAACACAGATGATTCTTTTTGCTGCAAACAGTACATATGTGGGAATCAGCCGGATCTAACCACTATAACATATAGCTGCCATAAAAAAATCTTTTTTGCTTCTCAAGCTATCTTATCCCAAGTCATATATTTCAAATTGTAGTATTTTTTTGACATGCTGCTCAAATTTGATCAAAATCGAGCGCTTACATATGGTAGCTGCCATAGGAACAATCGGTGGAAACTTAGGCATGCCGTAGATAACTTTTCTTTCTTGTTTTCTCTTACTTTAAAAATAGTATACAGTAGTAAATGTATAAATTTACTTCTTTCCCGATATTGATAACATCGATATTAAATCTGATATGGGATATAGGTTTGAATCACAAATCAGCTAACCAATTTATTTCGACCACATTGTAGCCAAATCAGCCGTTGCTTCGAATGAAAGTGGTAAACTGGATGCAAAATTAACAAGAAGTCGTGGAAAAAACTTTTCTCGAGAAGAGGAATATGTCCTTATACATTTGGTGGAGGCGCACATAGATATATTGGAAAGCAAGACTAGCGATGTGGCTACTTGGACACAAAAGCGGGATGCATGGAAAAGACTGGCTGTATATTTTGCTACCCAATCTGGAGTAAATAGACCATGGACTGCACTTAAGGGTAAATACGAAAATCTAAAGAAAAAATCGCTAAGCGAACTCGCAACAAATAAAGATGAAAAATTTATCATTTCGGAGAAAATTCGTGCTCTTATTCAATATGCAGCCAATGAAGACGAGGATGAATATGATGATGATAGTAAGTACATCTATTAATGCTTATGCATATATTTATAATAATTTAATTTGATTCGTTTTTGTTCTAATTTTAGCAAGCAACCAATCGATGAATGAATCGAATATTTATAAAGATAACTCGGAAGATAGTTTACAGAAGGTAAGATATTTATTACACATTATTATTATTATTGTTTAAAAGTTTTATTTATAGGAAAACATTCAGGATTCCGAGGAGCCGGCAGAGAGTGAATGTGCATTGGCTAGGGGAAATTCGAAATTACACACAGAAAAAAAGTCACCGAAACATTCGTTTGGCAAAAGAAAACGAAACTCTGAAAATGAAAATTTAATCCTTACCAAGTGGCAACAGGTTTACTACAGGGACGAGAATAATAGAGCTGCCGAAAAACACCAATTTGATATGGAAAACTAGCAACTGGATTTAAAAGGCATGTGCTTAAAAAACGAGCTGCTGGTGTTGGAAATTGCAGAAAAGAAAACAGTTGTTAGTTCTGTATAAATAATTTTATTTTTAATTTATACGCAAAGAAAAGACTGCAAGTTAATATTTGTATTCGAAATATTCACATAGCTTAACAAAAAAAACTACCAACTAGCAACGAATGCTCTAATAACTCAATTGAATTTATGTATACTCAAAATTTTTCTGCTGGTTTGAAAGATTTAAAAAAAAAAACAAGTGAGAGCGATATACTCTTTTTTTCGCCTCTTTGCGGAGTCAGTGGGCGTGGCAATTGAATTTCTGCTCAAATCTTTCAAGTTTTGCCATCAATTAAAATTTGGCTGGGCCTGTTCTACAGGTTTGGGAGAAACAAACATTGCTTGATTGCAAGGGCGGGGGTGGGCGTGGCAAAAATATTTGTATCCAATCTATTAAATAGGGCAACAGAATTCAACCTGCAAAATTTGGTGATTCTAGCTAAAGGGTGGGGGAGATACAGACTTTGCCTATTTGTGGGGGCGGGGGTGGGCGTGGCCGAATTTTTTTTTTTGTCAGATCAATGAAGGATGTGATAAGTAGCCCTTGTGCCAAATTTGGTTACTCTAGCTATAAAACTGTGGAAGATATAGGTTTTTGCGGTTTGTGGGGGAAGGGGTGGGGGTGGGGGGGAGATCTTGACACTTCGCCTATGGTACATACCAACATGTATACCAAGTTTGGTTGCTCTAGCTTCAAAACTGTGGAAAAAACCTGCGTTCATACGGACGGACGGACAGACGGACATTTCACAAACCCAATATACTCTTTTTTCCTTTTTTTTAAAAAAAAAAATTAAAAAAAGAGTATAATGACTTCAGTATACATAAACTTTTCTAAACTTAAAAAGTAATATAATTATGTTAACATAATTAACAAAACAAAGGTCCATGCTGTGAAATATCTCATATATGTATGTTTATGATGTGATCAACAAGTACAAATTTAAAAATTTAAATTAAATCCAAAATAATAAATTTGTAGCATATATTTCCATGAAGAATGGAAAAGCTTTATCAATTTTTCTCATATATAATATATATATACATTGTTGTCATATTATTAGATGGTATCCCGGTGTTTTCCGCTTTTTTTAAGGCTTCAATTTTTCAAAACAAGACTCAATGTCGAACGTCTTTTTGATTATATTTTAACATCTACATTGATTAAGCATTGACAGCTTTGAAAATGATTTTGATGCTAATGACACGAAAACTTAACTTTCGCCCATACAACCTTGACAACCCACTTTCGACTCAGGGGTGAATTTCCTGGAAAATTGGAATGCAGTAGCTGTTGCATTTTTATATAGATCATTGAAAATGAGTTTGAACACGATCGAATGATAAACATGAAAGTTATCCACATTTCCCGACAATCTTTTCAAAATCTTAGTATTCACTTTGAGCATAATATAAAGCTACTGGAAAAATTCAGCTTTTTATCTCTTATGTTTTGGATATGCATAAATATCTATAAACAATAAAATTTGAACGTAAAATTGTTTATTTTTATAACATTTGAAAAAGTGACTTTCAATTTGTGCCAAAAGCTTTGGGATACTTGTGATAGGTAACGGCTTTGTAAATAAAATACCATCACTAATAACAGCTGATTTCTATTTTCACATCTCAAAAACATTATTTTATTATAGGGTATTGTTTGTATTTTTATTAAATTAACAAGATAAACAAATTTAACGCAGATTCCCATTTTATAGCACACCAAGTGACTAAGCATAGGATGGGACCACAAAAAAAGATATCAGACAATTCAAAGCAATCTGGAATTTTATGTCGTGTTCCGTGCTGTGGAAAATCAAGGCGAAAGCATTCCAATATACGATTTTTCAGAGTTCCTCGATCGGATTCAACATTTGGAAAAACTTGGCGGGAAAAATGCAAAATGCCGCTTAAGGACTATAACAAAAAATATATGTACATATGTGAAAATCATTTTTCAAGCGAATGTAAGTTAAAAAAAAGATTAAAGAAGTGCGCCATTCCAACTTTGAATTTGGATGATGAAGATACTTCAAGTACAAATGTTCAAATGGAACAGAATGGTGATGAGACGGAGTACGAGGTTGACATCGAGGACGATTATCCCCATTCTCTAAATGGTATAAGCGAGCAATCTGAAAGCAACGATATATATCTGGAGCATCATACTACTTTGAAGGAAACAAATAATGTACTGTTTATAAATGATAGTATTGATCTTGGACCCGTTAAGATAGAAGGCGATATGATGAGTGACACTATGGAAATGGACAGTGAAGATACTCAGTACAGTCTATTAAATAAGTGAGAAATATTAAAAAAGAATTATACAAAAGTATTATTATCTTTATTTATACTTTACAGATTGGATGCAGACGGTAAGACCTTGAATTTTGTACACTCCTGACTAATTACATATATACTAGCTGAGATTTTGATCAATTTTTGTGAATTCTAAAATATTTTTAATATTTTTAAGGCAACCCCGATAAGTTAGCAACAGAGCTCGAAAATATAAAACTGGCTGAGCAAAGCGATGACGAAGCTTTTCTTCAAAGTATGCTTCCATATATTCAAAATTTGGACATGAAACAGAAAATGCTGCTCAGAATGGAGATACAAAGAATAGTATATAATCATACATATCCCAAATAATGAACGGAATAAATTTAAAACTTATTAATAGCTCTGTAATCGTGTAAATATGCCACTTTAAGAAATAACAGGTTAACAAAGTTTTAATTTTAACCAATCAGATATAATTATAAGAATATGACAATATTGTATTACTTAAGTTTGCAAATAAAATATAATTATTTTATTAATATATAATGTATAATTTTAAAAATGTATTGACAAAGTCGAAAACAATTTAAAAGAAATTTTTTGTAATATGTTAATAAAAGTTAAAACTTTTTTTTTAAGAAAGAATATGCAAGCTGTGTTTTTACTTTAAAATACTTGTGACAAGTAACGAGTACCAAATTTTGATGCCATCTCTAATGACAGCTGTTCCATATAAACAAATATCCAAGAGTATTGTTTGCTGGCATCTTTCTCAGCTATTTTTTCAAGTATAAACTCCAATTTATTTAAGTGTGGAAATCTATGCTTAACTCTAATTGGAATTATGAAGATGTTTTCTTTAAGTTATTGATTATTCTAAATTTTGTCAAAATTTGGATTAGAGTATTTTATGAAAATAAATTGATTGAGAAGAAATACATTTTTCAAGACAACAAAATGAGCAAAAGAAAAAGTATGCAGCAATCGAGTCCAAAATTAAATTTGGATTCCAATAATAGTTCAATTGCCGCTGTCAATATGGAAAAAAATAACCAGCAAGGAAACTACGATCCCTTATGCATCCTGCCTGAAAAATGTGAGGATAGCCAAGCAAAAACCATAAAATTGGAGCTGAATACAAGCGCAGAGGAAACAGAATGTCAACTGACTGTGAATGATATTGATATTGGACCCATCAAGATAGAAGGCAATGAAATCAATGAGTTACTCGAAATGGCCGGCCGAAGCTCTGAGAAAAGGACACCGCCATCAAGCAAGTAAGTTATATTATTATAATCAAAGATCAAATTTATAGTTTTATCTGCATTACAGTGCTGACGTAGATGCCAGAAGAGAAGGTTTATTGAAAAATCAACTACAATTAGAAAAGAACAAATTTCGTTGGTCCAAGAATCTGGAGGACAAAAAATTACTTAAAATGCTTAAACTGGAAAGGGACAAGTTAAAATGGCGAAAGGAAGTTGATACACGCAAATTAGATTTAGAAGAAAGAAAACTTACATTAATGGAACAAAGATTTGAGCTTGAGTTCGAGCAAAAAAGGAAAGAATTAGAATTTAAGTACAGAGAAGCTTGTCTGCAAAGAAAAACTTAAAGTTCATGGGACAAACAATGTCTCAACACTGCATACGGTTCCTAAACATCTTTTTTTAGCTCTGCTTCGAGCCTTGACTCATTGCAGTCAGTATTCATTTAGTTAAAATTTACCTATTTACCTATTCCTAGTGATACAAGTATATATCTATAATTTTCTACACTATTTATGTTTGATATTCACATGTTTTACCCGAAATTATATATATATATATAAATATACATACAACTTTTTTTCTAGAACATTTTCCTGAACATTTTTAGGATTTTGGAACTAAGTTCAATTGCATTTGGTAAAGGATTGAATAAAGTTAGTATTCAATTCAATAGCTCATCAAAAATAATGAAGATTTCAACATTTATTGAAATTTCAATTTAGCAAAATGTTGCCGAAAATGGAAACCAGAACAGGTCTGATAGTAAAAAGTGGTGTTTCAATACTGTTAAAACTAATTTTAAATTAAATAACTTAAAAGGTTTGAATCATTTTTAACATAATTTTAATATTAATTCTTAATTCTTTATTTAAATCCGGTTTCAACATAAAATAAATACGCAAATGAATAGTCACGCTTTTGTCGTGACTCGTTACTTTGTGAAAAATAATGTTTTACAGTGCCCTCTCTAATTCCAGCTGTTTGCTAAATACAGATTTTCTAACAAATGTTCAAGTATATGTTTTAGTTTGTTTATTTTAAAACGAACAACATTTGAGGAACATATCAATGTCTGTCAACGTCGATATCAGCTGTATTAAGAATGAGTATGAGGACGAGGACTATGAAGACGGATATATTATAACTGAACAACAGGAAAGCTACAGCGTTGAATATATATCGACAAAGGAGCCAGAACTGACTACTGAAATTGAGATAGGACCCGTCAAGATAGAGCAGTCTCAAAAGAAAGCATTCCAGCTGCCAATACAGAAAGGTATTAATTCATTATTAGCTATCACATTTCAAGGGTAAGTGTATAAAATCATAGTTGGTCTGTTTTTTTTTTCTAATTCTTTGTAAACTAGTCCCTTAGCTAACTGAATGAAACTTGGCACAGAAGCTTATTATTGCTAAAGGTGCTTCTAATGCCCGAACCGGTCGAATCGGTTCACCATAACATAAAGCTGCCATTGAAACAGTCGGTCGAAAATTGTATCAAATTTGGGTCACAATTAGGCCTGAGTATTTTTCATTCCGAATCGTTTCAGATGTTGTGTTCGAAACATCTCGAGTACTCGCGAACTTCTCATGCCACTGTTTCAAAAGCAAAACTTTATAGGCCGAATATTCATCAATATTTGGAATTCAGGACAGCTAATAGTTTCGATCAGAATCGGAAATGGGAATAGGCCTGTATATCTTATTGCTGTCTTAAGAATCGTTTCAATAATTAGTTATATGAAAAACTTGTTTTGTTTTTCCCCAAGTTTCATTAAGCCCCATCTCAAAGGAAACCATTCAAAACGGTACAATTTCAAAAACCGAGCCTATTGGCCAAAGGGACGGCTTTCAAAAAAAGATGCCTCTGAAGCGTAAAAGGGATTGTGAGACAAAGAAGTGGCAGGAAGTGGAAGTTTTAGCCATTCTTTCGTATATGCAAGAGCACAGAAACGTTGAGGTAAGAAATGATATTGTTCTGTTTAGATTTTAATACACGTACATACAAATCTTGCATACAGAAACCAACTGCCCAACTATACTACAAGAAATTAATTGAAGAAACCAAAATTGAAGCAACCTGGCCGCTCATCAGATACAAAGTGCGACATTTAAAAACCAGTTTACAAAAGGCTGAGACGTACAAAAAGACAACGGGCGAAGAAATGGAAGAAAGTGAAGCTGATATAGTACACAGTAAATCAAAAATATTTAAAACAAATAATATTCTATATATATATATATATATATATATATATGTATTGTATTAATTATGTTCTACGTTTTAACAGAGAAAGTCCTGAAAATATGTCCGCATTATGTGCAATTGAGCGATATTTTCAGTGCACAAAAGCAAATGAAAGTTGTGGTATGCGAATCGCAGGATTATGTCGACAATGATGCCACTGTTGCGTCGCACTGCGAAGAGGATTCCTCGATAGATGAATCAGATGTATCCTTTGCGGAAAAAAGCATGCGAAAAGCACAACAGACTTCCACAATGGAGGAACGCGGCCAATATCGTCAAGAGCAGCTCGAATTGGAAAAGGAGAAGTTCTTGTGGGCCAAGGAGGTCGAAGAACGAAAGTTAAGAATAGAGGAGACGGAGAGTGATCAAAAAATCAAATTAGAGGCAAGAAAAGTTGAGAATGATTTTTTGCTCAAGCAGCTAGAACTGGAGCAGAAGGAGCGTTTATCCAAGCTCGAATTAGAAATGAAATATAAATATAAACAATAAATTAACGAAACTCAAATGAAAAAAGCCAAATAAGACAAACATTTTATTTAAATATAAGGTAGTAATAGAAACTCCCTAAACACATATTGTATATACATATAAAATTGGATTGCTTCAAAACTGTGAAAACAAATTGAGTTCAACGTTTAAAGTCAAATAGTATTTAGCGTACCTCTTTAATGCATCCAAAAAATATATGTTATGTATTTTAATCATGGTTTATTTATTTGAAAAAATAAACAGACCTGTTTCCATATTCGAGAACTAATTCATTCCAAATCTTTTCCGATGAAAAAGCAATCGTTATTCACTTTTAAATATAAGTTTGAATACTTTTCATTCCACTGTTTCAAAAACACAACTTTTTAAACCGAATTTCCCAAAGATATTTGGAATTCAGAATAGCCAATAATTCCAATCCGAATGTGAATGGAAGTGGGAACAGGCCTGAGTAATTTTGTAAACATTTAAAGAACATAATTTATCTTAAAAAAGAAAGTTTTTCATATAAAAACTAATTTATCAAACTATTGTTCCTTTGACAGCTATAAGATATAGTCGTCCGATTTTAATAAAATTTAGTCAGCATAACAGGAACATACTAAAAAGCAGGATAGGCAAATTTGGCTAAGATAGCTTGAGCAAAAAAAAAATTGTTCATACCAAAACTTATTTTTCAACCGATTGTTCCTATGGCCGTTATAAGATATAGTGGTCCAATTTTGATGAAATTTTGTGCATATAATGTTTAAATTTAGAATTTGTAAGAAAACAAAAGATTAAATAAAAACTTAAATAAAAGATATAGCGGGTATTGCTAAAAAAAAAATATTCATTATGGTTTTTCTATTAATTATTTATTTATTTTTAATTTTTGATATTCTTTTTATGCTAAAGGAATTTATGTGCAGCCCTTATAAAAAATTCAACAATGCTACGCTTTTATTGTTGAGACCGAAGCTTAAAGCTCCATATTCATAATAAAAGTATTAATTATGCATAAACCTCCCGTTGTGCCACAGGAGGAAACCCCCCCCCCCCCCCCTGACGAATGCAACACCACCAAAAAGCTTTGAGACACAATATAAGCTTTGCAAATGAATCTGAGAGCAAAGAGCAAACTAAACAACCCCCAAAAAGGACGCATTGATGCGGATGTATTAGTTGCCAGAGCAATTTGTGGAGTCAACAGGAAACTTTTCAGTTAGCTTTGACTCGCAGTAGCAACAGCCACCCGCAGGAAAAAACAAAAAAACAACCGGATAGAGAATTTTTCAGGTGTAAAATGCGTAGTCGCACTGAATTGGTGACTACCACATTTGACTTGGATTCCGATGAGGAGGATTACAGTCCCGATGACGATGACTCCGAGGAGGACTGGCGGCCCAATAAAAAGAGCCAACTGAAGCAACCACGTGCCATGGTCAACAGCAGCAGCAGCGATGCTCCCGTTGGACGCAAGCGCAAAGCAGTTGCATCGGCTGCATCCATATTGAAGAGACGTGCAATATCTAGCAAGGTAAACGATTTGGATTTTGAGTCCGACGACGACGATGATGATGATGATGCAGAAACGGAACCCAGTGATGAGGATTCTTCCGATGGCACTCCAACGCCGAGCACATCACGGCGTGTGTTTACACCGCCGCCCGCGAATAAGTTTGTTAAGACCCAGCTGGATTTGCTGCTCAAGAAACAGGATCTGTTGTCTAAGGATTGGCTAGAGAACTGTCGGCTAAGTCTCTGGCTCAAGGATGAGGATGCAAATCTATTGCAGAAATATTTACCAGTTAAAACGTTGCGGGATGAGGCTAAGCCCCGTGAGCAGCAGCTGCAATTCACATCCACTTCAGTGGTGAGTTAGGTTGAAAGCTTGATGTCATAAAGAAATTAATTATTATTACATAAGCATTATTTGCTGTGTTATATCATTTTGAAAGCAGAAAGAAAAGTTATCTTAGGCGTGACGAAGATATATACTCTTGCAAATAAGTTTTTCATGTGAAAACATAATTTCCAACCGATTGTTCCTATGGCAGCCATAAGATAATGCGCCAGCTGCTCAGAACGGATGTCATAAGCAGCTCAAAGTGTTTAAATTTAGTTCCATTTGGACAAAACCAAAAATTAGATAAAATAAGATAATTTAAAAAAAGATGTTTAACAGGACATTCAAAAAAAGATGTTGCAGAAAAGTTTTTCATGTGAAAACATAATTTCCAACCGATTGTTCCTATGGCAGCCATAAGATAATACGCCAGCTGCTCAGAGCGGATGTCATAAGCAGCTCAAAGTGTTTAAATTTAGTTCCATTTGGACAATTGATAACCTTAGTTTTTGTCGGGAAGGAAAAACTTAAAGATAAAATAAGATAATTAAAAAAAAGATATAAATAAAAAGAAAAATTAGAAAACTTTTTAAAATAAGGAAATTTGAAGAAACGATGTTGAACAGACCGCTGCCACAGAGCTACTAAAATAATTTAACTTTTTCCACATCTACGCAGCCAGTTTGTGCTGGCAAAAAAAGAAAAGCACACTTCTCATATCAAAAAGTAAACCAATTTACCAAATTAAACCCTTTAATTCTTATTTTCATACAAAAACTAGTTTTTCTACCGATTTTTCGTATGGCAACTGTGGTCCGATTTTAATAAAATTTGATTTGTATGACAAGAACATACTTAAACGCGAAATAGGTAAATTTGGTAAAGAAAGCTAGAGAAAATAAGTTGTTCATACAAAAACTAGTTTTTCCACCGATTGTTCCTATAACAGCTATAAGATATAGTGGTCCGATTTTGATGAAATTTTGTTAACATGTTTAAATAATGCTTAAACCAAGTATTGGTAAGTTTGGTCGAGTTATCTTAAGAAATAAAATTTTCGACCGATAGTTCCTATGACAGCTATAAATTATATTGCCCCGATCGGGCCTATTCTGACATATGTACTGCTTGCAGCAAAAAGAAGCATCTGTGCCAAGTTTCATAAAAATAACTTTAAAGCAAGGCTAGTTCACATAGTACAGTTAAATAGATGGATAGTCGGAAATGGCTATTGATGATCAAGATCAAGAATATATTTATTTTATAGTGTCGAAAACGTCTCCATCAATGCGTTACACATTTCGTGAAGAAATTATAATACCATCTTGAAGGGTATACAAAATTTTATTTTGAAATAAAGATATTTTCCATCTAAATATTTTTGTAATTGTTAATCTTGCTCTCTTACAGTACTCCAGCTGGGATGAGCAGCACATAAGCGATTACATTGATGTTAAAGTCAATTGTTTGGATCCTAACAATCGGCGAATTGAACTGATTGATCTGGAATCACTTATTAAACTATCCGAAGAACTACAGGAGGCTTCTGATGAAGATAATCAAAACGTAGACGATAGTGATGATGAAAATGATGAAAATCGGCCGGATTTGGAGGCAGTGTATCTAGATGCTGAGCATGAGCAGGAAAAGGACTTACATGAGCATGACGAATTGGAAATTCTTGGATGAACTAAAACACTATGTATTAATATATACGAACAAAGAGTTTAAAACATACTAACTAGTAATAAATTAGAAGGCCAAGTTAGCATTAGAAATCAAATTAAAAATTGCTGCAATGTGAAAACGATTTTAAATTTAATTTAGTAAAAAACAATTACAGACATCAAATCAACTTGCATTTGTTGCTTCCATATTTAAGAGTTGAATAACAAAAGATTATTAACTATAATTTTTATACTTTGGTTGTTTTACATTTGCAAATATGAGTTGTCTCTATATATATATCTATATATATACATAGAAATATTCTGACTGATATTATATTCTCTGATCTGACGGACGGCTTTTGAGGGCCGGTTACCGGCGACGCTCGCCTTTCACGGTTTTGCGTTTCTCTTTCTTCTCTTCGCGCAATTGCTTCTGCTTTTCGCGATCTTCCTTGTCCTTTAGTTTCTTGGTCGCACTCTCCATGCGTGCCTGCTCTCGCTTCTCCATGGCCAATTTCTGCACATCCGACTTGTTGGTGTTGGGCGCCATAACACCAGATCCGCTGGGATCAACGCTCTCTCCATCCGATTCCTCGTCTTCCTCCTCGCTGACAGCAGTCTATGAAAAGAAATTAAGAAATTTATAAAAGCTATTCTTGTTGAATTTTTATATTTAGTTTATATCAAGGCTGCAAACCAAAAAAAAAGGTTTCGGTTCACAATTCGAACCAGACTCTGACTTTTAGATTTGAATTTTGTACCAGATTTTGAAGTCCCAATTTTTTGTTATGAAATTTCTCTTTTATGTTCCCATTTTCACTTTTGTTAAGATTTTGCAAAATGAATTCACTTGCATTTGCCATGGAATATTTAAGGACGTTTCGATTCCGCAAAAATTAATTTTTTTTACAAATTGTGGGAATTTCTGTTATAGATTGTAAGCTTGATTTCTTGCATTTCCGATTCCATTCTAAATATTTGTAGCCGTTCTGAATTCCAAATACCGATAGATAATGGGATTTCAAAAGTTGTGCTTGTGGCATAAGAAGTATTCTAACTTATTTTTGAAATGGAATGACGATTGCAATTTCTTTTAAAAATAGGTTCACAAAATCCAAAACGATTCGCAATGAAAAGTTCTCGGAAATGGAAAGAGGCTTGAATGTCCATGCTATTTATGTTATGAATCAAAATTTTCTAGAATTAGAAAATATTTTATACAAGCCTGTTCTTTAAAGAAAAAATGGATTCATGTTAATTTATAAATTTAAAATGCGTTTAAAATAAGTTTAAAAAGAAGTAAACATTTTCCTTGAACAGAACTTTTGTAAGGACAAAAAGTGGTACGGTTTGGCTGTACTTTGACATCTGGTACTGTTTAAGGTCCGGTTAACAGTAGAGATGGGATAGGAGAGAGAATTCTACGGGATCGGGACAGGAATCCTTCAGAATCGGGACGGGTATGCCACGGAATTAGGACAAGAATACTTCGGAGTCCGAACAGGAATCCAATAGAACCGGGACAGGAATCCTACAGAATCGGAACGGGAATCCCCCAGATTTCATGGAAGGGAAAAAATCGGAACGAGCGGGATCGAAACGAAACAAATTCCTATTCCAATCGCAACTCTAGTTAAGCATAAGATGGTCAACCTTTCGATTACAAAACGGTTTGCAGCCTTGATTTCTATGCAAATAAAAACCTGTGAATATTGAGCGAGAATCTGTTGTTTAATGCGACGCTCCTCCTCGGTGTATTCACGCTCTTTGGCGGCAGGTTGCAGCTTCTGTTGCTCCAGCAACTTGGCTAGCTGAGCATTAACATCAATGTCCAGACCCTTCTTGGGCGGCTCATCGGCACTGGGATGACTTTGCAGCCACTTTTGCAATATGCTATCCACCAGCTCTTCAATGTTGGACACCTGCAACGTTTGTTTTATCAATCTCAATGAAATGAGTAACATGTGTGCTGAGCATCATTAAAATTAAAAAAAAAAAAAAAACAATAAACTTACGCCCGTGTCGCTGAGTATGCCTTCGAGTGCCTCAACTTTTTCCTCTTGCGATTCCTCTTCGCCTTCGAGTATGCCAATTATGTAGGCTCCAAATACACTTTCATCTGTGTTAAGCAGCCGTAGCTGATCGTTCAGCCACAATTGGAATTCGTTCATTTTAAATGCAATGGGCAACAATTTGTATTCCACTGACAAGGCCAACAAATGCCGCAATGGCAGCTAAATTTGTGACAGCATGTATTTAAGTGTTGGTAAACGTTCAAAATATAAAACAGCTGCTTCAACGCGGTACAGTGGGACACAGTGGGTTTGTTGTGAATTTAAAGAATGTACAATCAATTCACAGTTTGGAAGAGATAAAATAAAGAACTCTTGTTATTCTGCGTAATTAATGTCGATTCAGATACGTTTTTTACCTGCCCCTGCACAAGCGTGAGACTTCAGTCATTGTGAAAAACAGTTCTTAGATATCAAGACTAATAGAAATGGAGATGGAACGGGAAAGCAAAATTTAAAAAATTTATTGTCCCGTTCCGCCCGTTTCGTTGAATTCTAAGTTTATACCGCTGATCCCGATTCCCACCCAAATTTACTATATCTTAAAAAGTTTAAGTAATTTTATTGTTTTTTATGTTTCCTATGACTGACATTTATTTTAAGTTTCCTAAAATGTTAATCAAATTTTATAGCCATGAATATTTTATAATGTCAAAATACAAAAAAAGGAAAATGCAAATAAATCTATTAACATATAAAACTAATTTAGATAAACAGGTATATCATAGATGTTAACCAAATTTAAAGCCAATTCACGCCAGCAAACACTACAGAGATACGCATTTTAGCTGTTGCATGAAATCGAATTTATTTAGACAAAATTTCATTTGAAATTTGAAACCAGTTCTATTTTAGCAGTAAAAATTATATCAACTAAGATACACAAATACAATTATTATCTTTAATTTATTTCCTTTTTTTCTAAAAATGTTCTCAAAATTCTCCACATTTTTCAGCTACTTTCTATTCCCTTTAATCGAAACCAGCTAAAAAAATAAAATCAAACGCATATTTTGGCCTTAAAAAAGCCAACTATCGTTTTCTTATTAAAAGCCAACTATCGATATTGCTCAATGTCTATCGATGTTCAGCTCAGCTGTGCGCAACAGTTGTGAACGATTAAAAATCCGCTAGTGATGCAAAACGCGCGACTTTTTATTGTTATTTATATTTTGTGCTGTTTTGTTGGTTTTGACTAAAAACGCGATTTTGATGGCCAATTTGAAATGCTTTAAATTATAAATCTATAGAAAGTAATTCAAATGAAATGTGGGAATTGCAATTGGGGAATGCTCGCACACTCACCAAATACCGCCAAACAGCATGAGTATGCAGCTGTTTTGTGTGCTGTGCTGCATTGTTGTTGTTGTTGTTGGTGGTTCTGCTCCTTGCTGCGACAACAATAACAATTGAATTTGCATAAACAGAAACAAATTCCCAAGTGCATAACAATCTTTTTAAAGTTTATACAATTGTTACGGCTCGTGCGTAATTAAAAGTGTCTCTGTACATGTGTGTGTGTGTGTGTGTGTGTGTGTGTGAATGAGTGCTTGCGTTGCGCTGTAAGATTTTACCAAAAACAACAACGAAAAGAACCTCAAACGACACCTGCGTTTTGTTTATTTGTTGTTGGGGCGTCATAAGCAAAAGCAACAACAACAACATACTCAACACACGCGCAGTTGGCAACAAGTGGATTGAATGAATATTCGAGTAAACCAACTCTCAAATATGCTCGTAGAACAAACCAAAACAACACAAACCAAATTAACAACTGATTCTTCTTTTTTTTTTATTTACTTTAATTGCTTAGCTTTGCAGGTGAGTTATTTATTTAAGATATTTTAATTATTTCTATTGTCATAAGCCAATTTGCAAGACAATCAAAAAAAAAAACAAAAAAAGTTAATTTTTTCAATATAAAAACATTTCATTTTTAAATACATAATTATTCCTATGACAGCTATCATATATAGTCGCCCGATTTTGACAAATCTTGCTCAACATTTGTGAAGCATAATAAAATTGAGCTCTAGCAAGTTTGGTTTAAATATCTGAAAAAACAAAAAAGTTTTCATATGCAAACTCAGTTTTTAAAAGATTATTCATATGGCAGCTATAAAATATAGTCGCCCGATTTTAATTAAATTTGATCAGCATGTTACAAACATACTAAAACTAAAATAAAATGAGTTTGCTTAAAATAACTTGACAAACAACAAAGTTTTGAATACAAAACTAGCTCAAAAAATAGCCGCGATTTGTTATGAATTTTCCTGATAAAAAGTCTCTTGAATCCATTTTGAACATTCAATTAAAAAGCATTTATTCAAATTATATATTTCTTGAATATTATAGAGAAATAGTTTAACTCTTTATACAGTTGTTGCTTGCCCTGAAAAGGGCCGATGATAACGAAGCTGTCAATGCAATTGACAGGACATTAATAGGTTGGCCTGTCCTTCCTTCTGTTCATCCTATTGCTCTTTCCTGGACGCAGCAGTAGCCGTTGATAGCCGTTGTTTTTGAATTGAGACGCTCTCCGAAATGTTGCCCTTTTGAGACTGAAACACTTAACTATAAAAATTCTCTACTTTGCTTTTTGGCTTGCAATTGAAAATTTTCGCTTACTTTGATTTGTTTTTTTTTTTATTTTCAAAGCAAACTAGACGAATTCTCAAAAGAAACAATTAAGAATGCTGTAGTCGAGACTAAGAGACACTCTGCAGTCAACTCTGAAAAAAAAGCAGCTTCTTTGTCTTACAAATTCACACAAATGCAGCAAGCAGTGCATAACTTGAACTTCAAGCAGTTCAGTGTTAAAAAGCAGAGCATATCACGTACATAGTAACAAAACTGCAAAACTCACCAACCCAAAAAATTAACAATATAAAATCCTAAGATTTATTGTAACTTGTCATCAATTTTCATATTGAAAATGTCTTGAAAGTATCTTTTGATTTGTATGTTTGAAAATTGAATTGAAAAACATTTATTAATCAGGTGAGTTTATGAAAAACTCTTTGAAAAGTTGTTGGTATCCCCGAAAAAGGGCCTAATTTCCAAAGAACTAATTCTATTTGAATTGAATTCATTTTCAAAAGCAATAGAATGTTTCCCAAAATAACTAATTCTCAAAGAATTGATTCTATTTAAATTCAATTCTTTATTAGAACTGTAAAGAATGATTTTCCTTTCCTTAATTCTCAAAGAATTGATTCAATTCTTTAACAGAGCTGTAAGGAATGCGTCTTTTATTCTTAATTCTCAAAGAATTAAATCAAATTTGAACTCAATTCTTTATCATTCAAAAAAGTATGATTCACCAATCTTCAATGCTTTGGGCATTAAAAATAAAAAAAGAATAATTTTTGTACAACTCAGTAATACAAATTGGTTTTATACTCTTTTTTTAAAGTTTTTTGGAAAAAAAAAGAGTATATGTAGTTTGTGAAATGTTCGTATGAATGCAGATTTTTTCCACAGTTTTGAAGCTAGAGCAACCAAACTTGCTATGCATGTATAAACCATAGGCAGACAAAGTGTTAAGATCTCCGGGAAGGTCACTCTAGTGACGAAGCAACACAAAGAGTAAAAGAATTGAAAATTTGAGAGGATAGTTCGATTAGCTCGTGCTAAACACCTATCAAAAGGTATTATTTTAACTAAATATCAAATCTACAGCAGTTGGAATCATATAATAAAAGAAAATATATTTACGTAAGAAATATAAAATTCTGTTATATAATATTTCAACTTGATTGACTTTTCTTTTAATCAGTCCGATTTCAGATTGTTTTTCATTTACCGCTGCTTGATTTAAAAGTTCATTCCTTGAAGCCGTACTCATCAGATAGAGCCAAAGAGCTCAACTTCATTGACTTTTATATGGGTAATTGTTTTTTTTATTTAATGGTCCACACGGCGGGCGTTATTTATGGGCGTGCGTTTTACACATTTCCGTGTCCGAGTGCATAATAAAAGCCATTAAAATTAAGTAATTGACGCAGTCAGTCCGAGACAGACCTACGTAAGCTAAGAAACCGGAAAATTCACGCACAAAGGATATAATATTGTCATAAAGCATCGACTCAAGAAATATACTCGAGTCTCTTTTCAGAATCTCTTTTTAGCTTTTGTGATTGTTTTTGTGTTTTTTGCCTGCGTTTCTGAAATTCTGTAATTTATTTAGCAGTCTCCTTTCTGCTGTTCTTAGCCCGTTGCATTGCCCATTAAATTGAAAGCCTCTTAAAATTTCAACCAGCTCATAAAATTCACACGTTTAGTCGCTCTGGACACTAAAATCAACGGACTTGCGTGTCGTTATTAACCTGATTTTCTTGGCTTTAGTTGTGGGCAGCATTTTGATATTTTATGTGTCTACGTGCAGCGTTCTTGTATACTCTGTTTTTTTTTTTTTTTTTTTTTTTTTTTAAGAAAACGGGTATAAGCGATATTTCAAATGTCAGTTAACTATTTTAAATGTTATATAAAAAACGATCAGGCCTGTTCTACATTCCGTACGCTATCCCGAACGTTTAACGAATTACTGTTCTGCTTTTTTCGATGCCGAGTTCGAACCCGAGTTCTGTTAGAATCAGGAACAGTCACCTTTGCTTTTGCGTTTTTGTTTCTGTTTTACAAACAGTTTTTACTCCCTGTTCCCATTAAAAATGGGAAAAAGGGAGTTATAAAGTACTGCAAATGTGTGTAACAGGCAGAAGGAGGAATTTCCGACTATATAAACTATATATATTCTTGATCAGCATCAACAGCCGAGACGAACTAGCCATGTCCGTCTGTCTGTCTGTATGTCCGTCTGTCCGTCTGTATGAACGCGTCGATCTCAGAGACTATAAGAGCTAGAGACACCAAACGTGGCATGTAGGTTCCTGTATACCATACGCAGATCAAGTTTATTTTAAATTTCGGATGCACCCCCCCGCACCCCCGCAAATCGCAAAAGACTCCTACAGCCACAATTTTAAAGATGAAGCTTTAATTTTTGGTACACATGTATGTTTAATCAATGTCTTTCGGATGTGTAAATTTCAACACGATCGGATAAATAGCACCAAAGTTATGGAAGAATCTATTACGCCCGTCTCAGCTAGCAGCAACAACAGTTTGACAAGCAGTTTACGAGTTAAGTGCACTGGTTGCTTGTGTTACGCCCGTATCAGCTGGCAGCAACAACAGTTTGACAAGCAGTTTACGAGTTAAGTGTACACTCGGGCACACTCGACTAGAGTATTCTTACTTGTTTTATTTTGGTATTAGAAATGCAGTTTGACTTCAATACAATGAAAAACTTAACTAATTCCGTTCTGAATAAGCTGAAAAATATCGTTTATAAAACGCAAAAGTTGAACGTTTTGAGGAATTTAGAACAGCAACCAATTTCGTTATGAAAAGTTTTCTTTGATTCCAATTTTGATATGTTATAAAGCATATTTGAAATTAATATGTGCACAATATGTATTTTTATGCTTCCTATTAATAAAAAAGATTATCAGACCTGTTCTGAATTCCACTTTGGAATCAATTCCACAGAAAAGTGTTTAACATACTTTTTAAAGCAGAATAGAATTTCAAATCTTAGTTTTTTTGTACGCTCATTTAGTTTCTAGACAAAAGTAAAAACATGCGTTCAATATTCTTGCGGAATCGATTCAAACGTGGAATTTTGAACAGGGCTGCATAAAAGATTTGGGAATTGTTCGGCTGTCTGTCCGTTCGTCCGTCCGTATAAGCGCAGTTTTAAAGCTAGAGCAACTAAACTTGGCATATATGCTGGTAGACAAAGTGCTAAGATCTTGGACTTGTCCGGACCGAATCACTATAATTTATAGCTGTTATAGAAACGTTCAAAATCTTGATTTTCTTAAGAAAATTTGATTATACTCAAAAATGCAAAGTCTAGTAATGCGATTTATGTACATGTTCTCTATTACAATCTAGTTATGATGCTTGTAAAATAAATCGTTATATAATGAATACTTGTTTGTTTTAGAGATATTTCAATCAATTCCATGCTTAATGTAGTTCAATTTGTTAAAGATCTAAAAACTATAGTTCAAAAATTATAATTTTTTTGTAAGAAAACGCTTTTGCTTCTATTTTTGATTGTTGCTAATGATCTAACTGAGTTCTTGATAACTTGCTCAGCCAGTTTTTCACGTTTTTCAAAATTAACTTAATTGTGTTATAAACAATAAAATATGCTTTTTGAAACACTTTTTTTTCATGTCTAAAAGTAAAGTTTAGTTTATTATTTAAAATTAAGAAATTCGCATATTTATTCTCAAAAAAAACTTAGTTTTTTCTGATCAATTGATTGTTAAAATTCGAACTGGCTATATCCAAAAAAACTCTATCTTTTATATACTTTTAAAAAGGTTTTGTTTCCATCAAATCAATTTAATATGCTTTTTGAAACACTTTTCTTTATGCGTAAAAGTAAAGTTGAATTCATTTTTAAAATGTATTAATTTGTTTTCAAAAAAAACTAATCTTTGTTCAATCGATTGAAAAATTGGGAACTTGCAATATCAAAAAACCTTTCTTTATATAATTTCAAAATGAGTACATCTATTTTAAAAACCTACATTTATTAATGTTTCAAACGTTTTAAAATTGGTATACTATAACCAAATTTCAGCAACATATCCAAAATATTTTTTAAAATACACATGTGAACCTTTATTTGATCCACTTTAAACATGTATTTTGATCTCATGAGCTTATATACCAAATTTCAGCATCATAATTTGATTTTTTTTTAGATATCATTTTAAAGGATTTTTATAACTGTATAATGCATAAGCCTTCTTATACAATTTAAGCAACATGATTTTTTTTTAGATATTATTCTAAAGGATTTTCTAAGAATTTTCATAATAACATTAACAGGAGAATGTTGAAATCCTTAACAATGTAAACGAGAAGTCGTATGAAGTTAAAAAACATAATTTTGACTAAAATTAAACAAATAAATAAATAATGAAGATAATAAAAAATAAGAAAATAAATTAAAAAATGAAAACCAAGAAGTTGGTTCGTCCGTTAGCAAAGGCTGGAGTCAAATGAATTCAGTTTCGAAGAGCCTCTACTTATAGTCCCAAATGTCAAATATTTGACAACATTATCGATAACTCGAAAAAGTAAAACACTCTAATCAATATTATATTGTTATCGATAAGAAAAAATACAGGCCTGTTTTTAAGATTTTAATAAGAATTTCAAAGCTTAACGAATTTGTGGGTTTTTACTTTGAATTTAATAAAAAAGAAAATTGATTATTGCTTGCAAATTAGAATTTGAAAACTCTATTTCTACTATTTTCCTGATTTTGTTGCAATCAAAACTTTATCAATCCTGTTTTGGTTTTGTATTTATGGCAACTTGAATTTGAAAGTTGCTTCATTGTTCCAAAATTTCTTATTGCTGTTAATAAAGTGCTTCAACAAAGGCAAGTGAATTCAATTCTCGTTCAAATCAAAGTGAATTCAAGCCGCAAAATCTTTTTATTTCTTTTTAAAAATGCACTTTTGCAATGTTTGTATGTGTATTTTAAAATAACTATTATTTTATATTTTCAACTAAAAATCTAAAAAATTAGTTTTTTTGTATGAAAACCTTTTCTGACTTATATTTTTCTTAACTTTTCACATTTATTTTATTAGCCCCAACATTTGTGCTTAGTTTTCTAATCAAACAAACTTTAGACAGGCATATTTAATAAGTAATTCAAACTCGAGAAACTGTTTAACTGCAGCATATTTTGATTTAATAAATTTCTTCTTTTTTTATGGCAGACTTGTAAAATTTGACCCTGCAAAAAGTTATGACGCTCTTCGAAAAGTATAAATAACATGAATTGATTTTACTTATCAAGTGCGACTTCAAAAATACAAACCGAACAATCAACTGCAAACGCAAACGCAAAACGCAACAAGTCAAAAACAGAAGTATACACATCAAAGCGTAGCAGTTTGAAGAAAAATACAAAAACAAAAAAAAAGAAGGAAAATAGCAAGAAGGAAACATAAGAAAATAGGGTGTGGGCTTTTCCTTTCTTTTCTTTTTTTTTTTTTTGGATAGGGACTACGTATTACAACAAAATCCTTGGAACAGCGGGTGGCGGTAGCAACTTGTCAAGGATGCCACAGAGTGCTCCCTCTATAAAGTATTTTTTTTTTTTCTTATTGTTACTCTGTTGGAATTGCGCACGGACCCCCAACAGAGTTTTGGGTGGTTGGGTTTGGGCTTGTGAAGGGGTAGGAGCATATCATTAGGGTGGCTCTCAGTGTTGGCTGAATGGTTGAGAACATATGTTGCTTGTTAGGACAGCAGGTTGGTTACTTAAAAGAGCTGTAATACTTAGCAACGAACAAAATGAGAGAGCTATAATACTTAACAACAGGCCAAATGACAAATAAAATATAATTAGTTGGAACGTCTGGCGAAAAAAGGAGAAGAATGTTGTGGACAATTCAAGTTTTTAGCTCCTAATTGAGTTATTCTAAAAGCTTGTTGCAAATGTTGCTTAAAAATTTGGAAATAGTATTAGAGTAATATGAGTAAAAATTTAGTTATGAGCTTGTATTATAATTTGTTAACTTTCAATTTAATATCTTAAGTTTTTATATCTCACTCGTATTTGGTTCGATCGATCATTATTGTCATTTGAGTTCCATTATAAAATGATTCGAAATGAAAGTTTAGTTCCGAAGCAAATGAACTTATGAACTAATGCAATGTATTGAACTGCAAAGTACATGTCTATGACATGCATGTAACTATTCAAGCTACGCAAGTAATCTTTTTATAGCATTGATCATATCATGCGCATATTGCATCCATGCGTAACCTTTTCCAACTAAGTGCATAACCCTCCGCTTTGCCACAAAACGTATGCGTTGCTGTCGTCACAATTTGAGAAACTGATTGAATACGTACGTAAGTAACTCGTGACTCGTGGCCTGACAACTGTCAGCTGGATGCCATTGCACCACGGGCGGTTGATGGATTCCATTCATGGAGGGTGTACTCCCTTTACCGCTTTGATGGCTGTTCCCTCTAACTGCTTTGGTGGGTGTCTTCGCATAACGCATTGGAGAGCGTCCTCCCAACCCGCTTTGGTGTGTGTCCTCTCATCTTGAATTGGTGGGCTTCTTTCCATCTTAAATTGTTGGATGTTATCCCATCCTTCATTGGTGGATGTCCTACCATCCTGTGATAAATGGTGTCCTCCCATCCAGCATTGGACGGTGTCCTCCCATCCTGCATTGTTGGCTGTTCTCCTATCCTACATTGGATGGTGTCTTTCCATCCTGCATTTGATGGTATCCTACTATCTTAAATTGGTGGGTGTTCTCCCATCCTGCATTGCTGGATATCCTCCCATCTTAAATTGGTGTCTATCCGCCCATTCTACATTAAATGCTGTTCTCCTATCCTACATTAGATGGTGTCTTTCCATCCTGCATTCGATGGTGACCTCTTATCTTGAATTGGTGGGTGTTCTCCCATCCTGCATTGTTGGATGTCCTCCCATCTTGAATGGGTGCCTGTGCGCCCATTCTACATTAAATGGTGTCCTCCCATCCTACATTGGATGGTGTCTTTCCATCCTACATTGGATGCTGTCCTCCCATCCTACATTGGATGGTGTCTTTCCATCCTGCATTGTCCTCTCATCTTGAATTGGTGGATAGCCTACCATCCTGCATTGGTGGATATGATCTCATTTTGTTGAGGTGTGTGTCCTGGTAAGGAACAAGTCGTTGTTGTCTTTCTTGTTGTCATTGTCGTTGTCGGCTTTGACATTTTAATTTTATAACTGGCTACAAAAATTTGTGCTGCTATCATTGTCCATGTCGTTGACAAATTGCCCGTAAAGTCGCTCGTCTTTTGTCGCTCCTGTCAGAGCAAAAGTAGCTCCGAAGAAAAAAGTATGTCAATAAATGTTTGTAGCTGTATGTGTATGTGCGTGTGTGTGTGCTAAAAAGAAAACCGTTAAGCATGACAGGCTAGAGCCATAGAGCCACTCAGATAGGTCACTGTGATATATGAGAGGCTACTTTAGACGCTTTTGCTGAAGATGCTGCCGAGCTGCAGCTAACCCAACTAACAAACAAAACTACCAACAACAACAACAAGCAAGTTACCAACAAACTGCCGATTCCTGTTGCGTTCTCAAGTAGCTGCGTCATGTGCGGGCTTTTCAAACAATTTTCAATTAAGCGCACAATCACGATAAATAAATCTTATTGTGCAGCGAACTTCATCTTGTCCAGAGCTTACTCTTTTCATCTCCCTCTCTCTCTTTCGCTTCGTCTCACACGCTGTATAGATTTTATAGCCGTATAGCTGTATAACAATTTCTGCGGTTTTTCTTCCCATTACCGAGGGTGTGCAGTTGAATTAGTTCGCTTGTAGCTGGCAGGGGCGTACGAAGGGGGATTAGCGTGGCAACGTTGCGTGTAGCGGCATCTTTGGGCTCCACCCAGGTAGCGGTTGCCATGCTGCGACTTTATTGCAATTTTCAAGCTTCCTCTGTGCTGCTAACACGCTTTTGCTTCTAGCCAGCTGATTGTTGCTAATGCTCTAACTGAGTTCTTTATAGTTTGCTCAGCTAGTTGGTAACGTTTTGAAAAGACAGCTCTTCAAAATTAACTTAATTGTGTTGAAACAAATTAATATGTTTTTTGAAGCACTTTTTTTCGTGTTTAAAAGTAAAGTTCAGTTAATTTTTTAAAATTAAAAAATTCGCTAAATTATTCTCAATTGATTGTTAAATTTCGAACTGGCTATATCCAAAAAACCTCTATCTTTTATATACTTAGTTTCCATCAAATCAATATAATATGCTTTTTGAAACACTTTTCCTTATGCTTAAAAGTAAAGTTGAATCCATTTTCAAAATGTATTAATTCGATCTCAATTAAACTTATCTTTGTTCAATCAATCGATTGAAAAATTGGGAACTTCCAATATCAAAAAACATTTCTTTATATAATTTCAAAATGAGTACATCTATTTTAAAAACCTACATTTATTAATGTTTCAAACGTTTTAAAATTGGTATACTATAACCAAATTTCAGCAACATATCCAAAATATTTTTTAAAATACACATGTGAACCTTTATTTGATCCACTTTAAACATGTATTTTGATCTCATGAGCTTATATACCAAATTTCAGCATCATAATTTGATTTTTTTTTAGATATCATTTTAAAGGATTTTTATAACTGTATAATGCATAAGCCTTCTTATACAATTTAAGCAACATGATTTTTTTTTAGATATTATTCTAAAGGATTTTCTAAGAATTTTCATAATAACATTAACAGGAGAATGTTGAAATCCTTAACAATGTAAACGAGAAGTTGTAAGAAGTTAAAAAACATAATTTTGACTAAAATTAGTTGACGTTAAACAAATAAATAAATAAATCATGAAGATAATAAAAAACAAGTAAGAATACTCTAGTCGAGTGTGCCCGACTACGAGACTCCCTGCTCCCAACTTGCAGTTCAGCGGCAACACAAGCAAGCAGTGCACTTAACTCGTAAACTGCTTGTCAAACTGTTGTTGCTGCCAGCTGAGACGGACGTAACACAAGCAAGCAGTGCACTTAACTCGTAAACTGCTTGTCAAACTGTTGTTGCTGCCAACTGAGACGGGCGTAATAGATTCTTCTATAACTTTTGTGCTATTTATCCGATCGTGTTGAAATTTACACATCCGAAAGACATTGATTAAACATACATGTGTACCAAAAATTAAAGCTTTATCTTTAAAATTGTGGCTGTGGGAGTCTTTTGCGATTTGTGGGGGTGCGGGGGGGGTGTATCCGAAATTTGAAATAAACTTGATCTGCGTATGGTATGCACGAACCTTCATGCCAAGTTTGGTGTCTCTAGCTCTTATAGTCTCTGAGATCTGTGTGTTCATACGGACAGACGGACAGACAGACGGACATGGCTAGTTCGTCTCGGCTGTTGATCCTGATCAAGAATATATATAGTTTATATGGTCGGAAATGCCTCCTTCTGTCTGTTACACACATTTGCAGTACTTTATAACTCCCTTTTTCCCATTTTTAATGGGAACAGGGAGTAATAAGAAAATTAATTAGAAAATGAAAACCAAGAAGTTGGTTCGTCCGTTAGCAAAGGCTAGAGTCGAATGAAATCAGTTTCGAAGAGCCTCTACTTATAGTCCCAAATGTCAAATATTTGACAACATTATCGATAACTCAAAAAAGTCAAACACTCTAATCAATATTATATTGTTATCGATAAGAAAAAATACAGGCCTGTTTTTACGATTTTAAAAAGAAATTCAAATTCTTATTGCTGTTAATAAAGTGCTTTAACAAAGGCAAGTGAATTCAATTCTCCATCAAAGCAAAGTAAATTCAAGCCGCAAAATATTTTTATTCATTTTTAAACATGCACTTTTGCAATATGTAGCATGTGTGTTTTCAAATAACTATAATTTTATATTTTCAACTAAGCGATATAAGTGTATTTTAGCTTCGTGTAGAAAACTATCGTTAACAAAAAAAAAGCTTCTAACTTGTTTATGTTTCATTTCCTAGCCATAAATTGTGCGGTTAGAGAGCCGTGTGTGTTTTTTTTTTATAATGTTGATATATGCGTTTGTATTGCAATTTATGAGTTACATAAGAAACATTTCACCAGCTATGGCTTCGCAAATCTCACTTATTCTGGCTGCGTGTGGTCAGTTTTAGAATATGCTTTGACAAATATTGTACTATACACGATATATATATATATATATATATATATATAAAGTTGATAAAGCAGATGCCGCCAAAACAAATTCAATCAAGCGAAATTTAACAAGATTTCCATGAAGAACGCCAGGAGGAAGACTTCTTTCGCTCTCTCTGTCTTATTAAAGTCCCTGCAAGACACAAATTAAGCAAAAATCGCCCAAAAAAAGAAAGAATATATATACATATATGTCTAAAAACATAAACACACACAAACGATGAGAAAATAAAGATTCGTAATCGAGGCTGTAGCTAAAGTCAAAGCCAAAACCAAAGCTGAGGCATTTGTTTTTTTTTTTTTTTTTTATAAAGTAAATAATAAATCAGCGACGAGACGATATATGAAAACCAAAGCACATAAACAGAGAAACACACACACACACACACACACACACAGATAGATACAAACACATAGATACACATATACTACTACCTATAGAACTACCTATAGAAGATTTAGTGTCTGTCTTCTGGTTTTTTGCTTAGGTAGCTTAAAGGAAGTAAACAGGATTTCGAGCTTTACCAGGAATTTCTTCTCTTTTCTTTTTTTTGGCTCTTCATTTTAGCTGTTGTTCTTATTATCGCATGCCTTTGACCTACGCATTAGGTTTTATATAAAATAGTTTAAGCTTTTTTTTGTTTTTTGGTATATTCAAGTTATACTTCACAGAAATTCGATATATTTAAATATGTAGTATTTTTGCTTGGACCCCGTTGTATGTTCTTTAATGAATTCCATGAATTTTATTAAATGATAAGCATTGTAATTTGAACACATTGTACATCATTTCTTGTTTGCATGTGCACGCTTAGAAAATTATATAGGTTTATATATATATGTATATCTTATACATATATTTACTTATATTGTATTTATAACAGAAAGTCACTTGATGCCTGCAATACGCGGAATTTTGAGTAGCACAACTTCAACTGGAAGTTCATATTAAGCAAATCAAACTTTTTAGACTTGTTTGTATATGTGTATTCAAATTAGCCTGGGGGTCAATTGTGAGAAATTTTTGAATATCTTAAATGCTCTTACCAAATTTTGAACTCACAAACTAAATAGATATCATGCAGCATGCTTTTTTTTGTTTGGTCATGACTTGAAATCTAGATGAATTTGGCTTTTTAGTTTTTATAAATTTCACAAGACTAATTTAAATGCGACTTATACATTTTTGAAAATAAATTTTCCTTGCCAAAATCCCTTAAAGTCTTCAGAATAGAAATTGCAAGGTATTCTTAATTTATATTAAAGCTGAAATTTTAGTTTTATAAAGTTTCACTTTGATTTACTTGAATGAAAACTAATTGAACATAACTGCGAATTGAGAAATCGTTGAGAAAAACGTCTCGAGTTTAATTTGAAAACGAAATGAAAAACAAGTAAGAATGCTCTAGTCGAGTGTGAACGACTACGAGACTCCCTGCTCCCAACTTGCATTTCAAGCAGTTCAGCGGCAACACAAACAAGCAGCGCACTTAACTTGTCCAGTTCATGTCAAACTGTTGTTTCTGTCTGCTGTGTCGGGGGTAATAGATTCTTCCATAACTTTGATAGATCAACATTGATAGAACATATATTGGTTCCAAAAATCAAAGCTATATCTTTATATCTATTTCGATTTGCAGGGGTGCGGAGGGTGCATCCGAAATTTGAAATAAACTTGATCTGCGTATGGTATACAGGAAGCTGCTTGCAAAGTGTGGTGTCTCTAACTCTTATAGTATCCGAGATCTGTGTGTTCAAACGGACAGACGGACATGGCTATATCGACTCGGCTGTTGATATATATATAGTTTTTATGTTCGGAAATGTCTCCTTCTGCCTGTTACACCCATTTTTAATGGGAACAGGTAGTAATAAAAAATGTTTTAGAATCAAAAGCAACCGAAAACGGGAACGGGCCTTTCAATTTAGTTTTCAAACATAATCACAAACATAACAAGTAAGAACGTTGCAGTCTCTAAACTATCGAAGAGTTTAAATAGAGTCATACTGCAAAATTTGGGGTTTCTAGCTATAAGGGTGTAGGAGATACAGGTTTAGCTTATTTGCGGGGGCGGTAGTGGGCGTTGCATTTTTTTTTTTTTTTTGTCAGGTCGGTCAAGGATGTGGTCAGTAGTCTGTATGTCAAATTTGGTTACTCTAGCTGTAAAACTGTGGAAGATATAGGTTTTTGCGGTTTATGGGGGAAGGGGTGGGGTAGGGGGGGAGATCTTGACACTTTGTCTGACTATGGTATATACCAACATGCATGCCAAGTTTGGATGCTCTAGCTTCAAAACTGTGGAAAAAACTGCGTTCATACGGACAGACGGACGGACGGACACAAGCCCAATATACTCTTTTTTTCCATTTTGGAAAACAGAGTATAAAAAATCGGTTACAAAACTTTTTAGCTTAAAAATCGATCAAAAACCATGTCCAAAAATACCAAATAATTTTGACAAAGTAATCTTTTTTAAATGTTCAACCAAAACTTTGTCAGAATTGAACCAATTTTCATGCGGAATGTCTTTTTGGTCATAATTTGTCACATAAATTAACTTTGCATTCAAATTTTGATTAAGTTAAGAAACTTTGACTCAATATATAAATATTTTTCAAAAAATTGAAATCGTGGTTTTATACTTTTAGTCGATTGTGAACATAAAAATAAGTAAAAAAAAAGAAGCTTTTAAAACTTTTTCTGAGCTAATTCAAAAATCGTTCAAAAGTCATATCAAAATGCCAAATAGTTTTGACTTGTAAGAAAAGTGATCTACCTAAAATTTCGACTTCTTCATAGCTTTGTAAAAACTGTACCGATTTCCATGCGGAAAGTCTTTATTATCATAATAAGTCACCTAGATTGACTTTGCATACAAATTTTAATCGATTTCGAAAATACCTTATACCTTTTTGAAAAAAAAATATGCAGTTTATGTTTTTATTTAGAAACTTTTATGAAGGCTGTTTATGTTAGATACAATTTATATAATTTATTTGTAACAATTAGGATAGTTACTTTCAAAATTAGTCTGACAAAACAACATATGCAACTTATTTGACTGCTTTATTTTTTAGCTTTTTTGAAGTCTCTGGCAGCAGTTTTTAATTAAAATGTATTAAAAAATGTATAAAATGCACATGTAATCAATTATTCAAATTGCATTTTGGTTGCCCATTTGCAATTACAGTTATTGTTGTTGTTGCTATTGTTGTTGTTGTTGCTGTCGTTGTATGTTGCAGTTGCATTATTTGCTTGGCTGCCATGTTATTCCCCACAAGTGAGCAATTATTTGTGCAACATAATTAAAATTTTATTAATTCATAAACAAATGCAGCGTTAAGCAACAACAAAAGCAACAGCAGCAACAGCAACATCAGCAACAACAACAATTGCAGTTGCTTTTCAGCACTTCATCAACGCTAAAACGGCAATGTTTGCAATTGTTGTTGTTGTTGCTGCTGCATCATTCATAAAAAATTCCATAAACGCAGACACACAACGGCAACAGCAGCAGCAGCATCAGCATCAGCAATAACAGAAGCAACAACAGCAGCAACAACAAGAGCAACAACAAGAGCAGCGGCAACAGCAGCAACAAGAAGAGCAGTGGCAACAGCAGCAACAACAAGAGCAGCGGCAACAGCAGCAACAACAAGAGCAGTGGCAACAGCAGCAACAACAGCAGCAACAACAGCAACAACAACAGCAACAACAACAGCAGCAACAACAACAGCAGCAACAATAATAGCAGCAACAACAGCAACAGACAGACGCTATGCCAATGCATATATATATTCCATTTTCACACCGGCTTACAACATTGACACCCTTCCCCTGCCTCTGCCACTTTGCTACCCCCCGTTGCCCATCACATTGTCCACCTGGCTTTTTGAATTTCGTTGCAAGCACGTGTCGCTGCTCGTGTGCGTTTCTTGTTGCCTCTTTTGGCGCTGGCAAATTTGCTAAAGCTGCCGCTGCTGACATTGCTGTCGACTTCCAAACGACAACAACCAACGATCACAAAAGCTGCCATCAGCTGTGGTGTCTAATTGGCAGCAGTGGGAAAGGGGTTGAAAGGGGCATTTGAACGCTTCAGATTTGAGTGGCTAAAATAGCAACTTCCGCAATCACAGACGGACTTGGCAACATAACACACAAACAATACAACTGTAAATGGTTAGAAAAAGTACACACAAATATGAAGAAATAAGAACAATCGAAGTCAATGAACGACTTGCAGATTGCTCTGTTGTTAACTTATAAAATAAATAAATTTAATTAATATTAATTTAAATTTAAATGACACTAACTAAATATGTTAATGAATTGTGCAAGCAGAAAGAACGTTTGAAAATTTCAAATCAGTTGAAAACTTAAGCTTGTCTTTTCAAATGAAAGCTCAAAAGCTGAAGCTTTTAGTGTTAATTGAAAAGAAATCAGGTGCTTTTTAAGTTAACGCGAAAAGTTAAGGCCTGTTCCGAATCACGAATCACGACGTCAAACCTTTGCAGTTTCAAAAGCCTTACTTTTAAATGTTCGAAATGAAATGTGAACACTTCTTAAATTCAATTTTCTTATATTTTTGAGCTTATTCAGAAATGAAATAGGTACTTTATTTAATAAACAAAAGTCAAATTACATTTATAGTATTATATTAAAAAACTGTCTGTGAAACAGAAACAAAAATGTGAAGGCAAATGTGACTGCGCTCGATTCTGTTCAAAGCTCGGGTTCGAATTGCGTTCCAAAAAAGCGAAAACAAAACGTACGGAAATTAGTATAGTAATTTATAAATCGTGCGGAAGTTATTTATTGAGCTTTCAGCTTAAAGCTTTTAAAACTTACTATTTTTGTTTATTTTGAAAAAAAAAAATCAGTTTTGAATTTCAAAAAAGTTTTTATAGTTTATAAACTTTATATTTTAGATTTTAATTTTTAAAAGATACTTTTTTTTTTGCTGTTTTTTAAAAGCAAAGGGTATGCACAAAGCGCAATAGAAAACGATACAAAAAAATATTAAAAAAAAAGTGTCATCGTTGTTATTGTCATCCATGGTTGCAACACCTGTCGAATTGTGGCATCAGCATAAAATAGAATGAAATGAAGTAAAGTAAAAAGCGATAAAGCTTAAAGCGAAAGCAGTCAAGAGGCAGAGGCAAAAAAAAAAAAAAAAAAAAAAAACAGAGAAAACCCAAAGCGCACAGTGCAAAGAAATGTTTATTAAATGATATACAAACAATATTAAAAATATATATCATGAATTTGAAAGTCATACAAAATGCTATAATATTTGAAAAAGTACCACACGCTTCAACTTGAGCAAATAGCAAATTAAATAAATTTTTAATATTAATGCGAAGAGTAAAACACGCGCAAAAAACAAACATTTTTAAAATAAACTACAAATTAAAGTAAAACATTGTATTGTAAAACTAAAAAATAGTTACAAAATATTATGAAATTCAACATAAAACTAAATATACGAAACTTGAACTTATGTTCAAACATCTTTAATAGTTATATTTATGCGCATATTATAAAGCCCCATAATTATAAGAAACATTAAAGTTAAGCAAATCAAAATAGTTATGAGCTAATGCCAAAAAATGAAAAAATAAAAAAATTATTAAATAATATTCATTAAATATTATAATAGCGATTTATTCACCATGCCAAATCGCATAAAAATGATTTAATCAGCAACTTTTGCAGCGGAACACCAAATAAAACAAAACAACAAACAAACAAAAAAAAAAAAGAAGCAAAAAAACGATCTTAAGGTCTCTCCACCAAAAGACAACAAGAAAAGGGCAACAAAAAAAGAAAAACAAAAAGTTGTATATAATAGTTTTTAAAACAAAAAACCACGAAAAAAAATTGCTAACAAGCCATAAACCAAAAAATACAAAAATCTTGAAGTAGCCGCAGTACAGTCACAAAAAAACAGTTCTCCAGTTAACCAAAGAATACTAGAACAGAACAGAACAGAAGTTGGCAACAGAACTAGAAGATATTGTGGCTTAACACTTTTTTGTTGTAATATGAGCATGCAGCTTTTCTTATTGGCAATGGTGACTCAGTTCTTATTTGAAGCATAAGGAATTTTTTAACGTTTTTTGCTTGAGCAGTTAAAAGAAACTCTTTTTTTTTTTTTTTAAATATTTTTGGTTTAATTTTAAATTATATCAAATTTAAAAATATTGAAAGTATAGAAAATAATTTAAAAATAATAAAATGGATTAAGTATGAAAAGCTGTTTTATATTAGTTTCTAAATCATACATTTTTGTTTCTTCTTAACGTTAGCTTTGCGCATTGTTTTTCTAATAATAATAAGTAAAGAATTGTTCTAAGCCGACATACGCGTCGAATGATACCTTGATCATTCCAAAAACTCGCTCAAAAGTATTGAACATTTGAAATTTTTAGTGCTCTTTTCAAAAACAAATGGAAAATCACTTTTATGGGCTTGTTTATTTGTTTGTATCAAAGCGTTGGCTTAGTTTTCTCAAATTTTGTGCACTCGTTTCCTATTATAGGCCAAAAAATTATTGTTCTACTAATTTCATTCAAAAAAACCCGTTAATTTAGCGGGAAAACGCTAAAATTGACATGAGCACAGTTTCCAAATTAAAGCAGCTACAGACACGTTTTATATATCGTTATATAGGTATTTTTCAGAGCCCTTAAGCTAAGCTTGACTTTTTTTTCTTAATTTTAGAATTTAAAAGAAAACGGCGCATTAGAAATTCCACAAGTTTTGGCATGCAACGCATACCTGGCATACTACGTGTTTTCCAGATATAATATTATAGCTTAGAAAAACTCATTTGTATTAGCTGAGAATAAAATATTTATTGTTTTTGGATTTATGATAAAAGTTTAAAAGAAATTTGAAATACGACAAGCTTAAAGCTTTATATATAAATTCTTTCAATTTATTTTTTGACATAAGTTGGCTTACTTTCAACTCTCCACTATATGCTCTTTGAAAACTGTTCAACATCAGCTTTTCTTCAGCACAAAATAAAAACCTTCATTGAGTTCTTTTCATTATAACCAAATCACAACTCAAGGCAATTCTTTGGCAAAACCCATTTTCGTTTCAAACTTTGTACAACGTTTTTGATTTCGTTTTTCTTGGTCTGAGATTATGTTGTTGCTCTCTTGTTTTTGCTTCTTTTTTTTTTTTCTTTTTACCTGTTGGCTGCTTGTCTGCACAGACATTGATTTTGATTTTTGTCTAGCCCAGGGCTTTGGCTTTGGCAAGACAAGGGGTCGGAGGGTCTACGAAAAACCCAAAAAAAAAGCGTCCATAAACTATACAACGAAATTAATGGCGTCACGTTGGGAACTACTGGTTTTTATTTTTCGGACTGTTTGCTTTTGGGCGCTTGGCTATTTTTAGTTGTTTTTTTTTTTTTTTTTTTTTTTGCTGTTGTATCAGGTACAAATTGCTTGAGACTTGCAGCAGCATTCAATGCCAAAAACAAACAGTTTTTCCAACGAAAACTTTGGGAAATTGTGTGTTTGTCACTTTTTTGAAGTTCTCCTCTTGGTCATCAAATTGTTATGCGCTTGAGCATTGTCTCTTGTCATTTTGTCTCTAATTGTTTGCAACATTAAAAAAAAAAGATAGCAAAAAAAGTAAATAATAATAACATAAAAACAAAGCCAAAGTCAAAGGAAAAAGACACAAAAAAAAATATATAAAATAAAATTTTAATACTGTCAGCAATTAAAGTAGCACATTTGCCATTTGCTTTTTGTAGTTAGCAGTTTGGCAAGTGTTTTAGTAGTTAATGTTGTTGTAATTCTTATTGTTGCTGTTCTTTTGTGGTCTTGTGAGGTAATTATGTGCATACAATCAGCAAACTTAACTGCATTTGTCATGCATAATTAAGGCTGAGCAACAACAACAACAACAACAAATATAGAGAATCTAACCAAAAATCTTAAGTGTCGAGACAAAGATTTACAAAATGAAGATGTATGAAAATGTTTCTTCTTTTCTTGCCAAAGATCAAATCAGTTTTGCTTAGCACGCTGAATGACTTCATGGTAAATAACGTTTATAAGCTTAGAAAGATTTCAAATGGAATGGAGTAGGGCAATATGAAACTTGGTTTCAGACAGTTCAGCTTGCTCTTAGAATATTATATTAATTTGGTAGAATTAGTTTATTTCTGAGGTACAAAAGTACAAAATAATATACTTTTATATTTTATGGCTGCAGGAAAAGAGAAAATGAAATAAGTATACAAATTTTAGGTCTTACTTCAAAATGAAAAAATACCACAATTTCCAATATGAAATAAGGCCCCACTGCGATGAAACAAGGACCTAATGCGATGAAGAAAGGCACCAAATTTTATAAAATAACACTGCAATTCCAAAAATGAAGTAATTTCAGTCAATATATTATCTTCAAAATATATTTACAATCTTTTTTTATGAAGTTCTTGAATTAAATTTCATATTTTAGCAAAAATAAGAAAAATGAAATAAAACACCAAAATATTCATCATACAAATTTGGGGTCTTATTTCCAAATAAAAACTTAATAAAGCCCAAGTAACTAGGTTGAGGGTCTTATTCCATTTCTTCTTGTTTCATAATGAGATAAGAACCCATTTTTCAATATAAAATTAAGCCCCAAAAAGGAAATAACATACAAAATTTTATTAAAGATCGTTGTTGTTGTTTCCTGTATAAGTTTTTGGAGTTTTATTTCACTTTTTGTTGGCCTTATTTCATTGGATCTTTATATCGCAAAAAATCAATCGTTTTTGAATTGAAAAACTATTCAAACTGAAGAATAAAACGGGATGAACTCTAGCTGGATATTTCCAGAACTAGCACGTCCTTTTTTTCTGAGCGTATGCATATTTAGAAAATTTCTTCAAAATTTCATTAAATTCAAATGACTCTATCTTAGAGTTGTCATAGGAACAATCTGTTGAAGCTGAGATTTTGTTGAGTGTTACTCAACATTATTATATACCACATATGTTGAAGAAGTTTGATCAAATCAAGCGACTTTTTCTAATTCTCAAAGAATTAAGTCAATTTGAATTCAATTCTTTATCAATAGAAAAAGAATGATTCCCGAAATGCCTAATTCTTAAAGAATTATTTCAATTTCAATTCAATTCTTAATCATTAAAAAAAGAATGATTCCCGAAATGCCTAATTCTCAAAGAATAGATTCTAGTTGAGATCAATTCTTTAATAGAGCTATAAAGCATGATTCTTTTATCCTCAATTCGTAAAGACCTAAATCAAACTTCAAGTCAATTTTTTATCATTAAAAAAAAAGTATGATTCACCAATCTTCAATTCTTTGGAAATTAAAAATAAAAAAAGAATCATTCTTTAACAGCTTTGGTTACAATACTACAAAGATTACGTTTTTTTTTAAAGAAACTTATTTGTATATAAAAGCAATTCTCAACACTATTTTTGTCTATGTATTTGAAAAGAAAATTGAATTGACTTTTTTAAACTTGAAGATTGCTTATCATATCATTTCGTTAGTTCTTATCAATTGGCAGCATTTTACACATGTGTTCAATTAAAATTAGTTTATTATTTAACGCTTAGTTGGATATGTTAGACAACTTGGCAGAAAGCTTTATAGAGAACTTCGCAAACGTATTTTTGTATTTTTTGTAACTGCGCTGAGCTTTATCATGTTTAATTATCTATCCAACTAAATTTTTTGTCATATATGATATATTTGTTTTTTTTTTTTGGTTTTTTTTAAAGTAACATTTTATACTGAGCAGTGGGGCTTGTTCAATCAGAATTTCAGTTGTTAGTTTGATTTATGCAAAGATTTTTCTAAAAAATTAAAAATTTTTGTTGCTTCTTAAAAGTTCAAACTAGACAAGACCTAGGCAAGACTATTATCATATCATATTATTTGTCATAAAATCAAACATATTAAAAAAATTGGATGCTGCTGCTTTGCCTAAAAAAAAATAAATAGCCATTAAAAGCAGCAAAATAGCTGACAATAAAACAATATACATATGTGTATGTTTGTATGCATGTGTGTACTTATGTATCTGTGCTTAGGAGCAGCTAGTAGCACCGAGTGCTATTGAAATTGAAGGCGACAGTGACGAAGACGACAACGACGTCGACGGCGACGTCAACGTCGAGAGCTTTTCCATTTTGTTTATTTTTGTGCTTAATTTTTGTTTGCCGTTTGCGTTGAGCGACAAAGCTACAAATGAGAGCGCTGCTTTTGGCACTCGCGAGCGCCGCTCTCTAACTCTCTCTCTCTCTCTTTCTCTCTGTGTGCACTCATCACAAACACATGTGTTTCGTCATCAATATTTGTTTTTGTTGCATTTGCCCGTGTTGTGTGTTTGGCAGTAGAAATTTGTTTTGTTTCATTTTTAGCGATCATTTAATTTTTTTTGTTTTTAAAATAAATATAATTATTAAATATTAATTACCTAGATAATGCATTTTTTTTATTAATTTTAATTTTTAAACGCTTTGTCTTTATTATTAATAATTAATTATTATTTATTTATAATATTTTAACATTTATAAATAATAATGGAATATAATTAAATAATTTTATTTTTATTATGTATTTCTGCAAAATCACAAACAAAAACAATGCTTTTGGCAGCAGTTGTTGTTTTTGTTTTTGTTTTAGTTTTTTGTTTTTTCTTTGCGTATCGTTCTTGACGTATTCGTTGTCGTTTGCTGTCGTTAAGCGCCGCGGATCTCTCAGATACGCTAATTGTGGGGCCAGCACGCAAAATGAAAACGCCGGCAGTGGCCTCCACAGAGAGCGAGAGAGCCACAGAGAGAGCGCCGCGTGCACAGAAACAACACAAAGAGAGAGAGAGAGAGAGCAACACAATGCATCTCCTTCTGTTTGGCTGCAGTTCAATGCGGGTGTAAGCAGTGGCGCACTATGCACAAGCGTTGCGAGCGGGCAGCGAAAACAAAATATCTCGCTCACGACCAGTGTTGCCCATTTAGCACTTTTCACGTCAGATCTAGGTACTTAGAAAAGTCAGAAACGGGAAACTAATGAATCTGGCAGGTGCTTGTAAATCGGACTTTTTCTTTAATAAACCGATAGATCTATTTAGTTAAGTTTATAAAAGTATAGCTTAAATGTTTTGGTAAAAGTAAATGTATTTTCTGCGTAAAATGTTTTAAGACCATTTAAGACAGTACCATACTTTTTGCTATCCTTTTCCAAAAAATTGATATCATCAAAGGAAATAATTAATTGGATTTTGTTTTTTAATACGCTTGTCTGAGTTTTGCCAATAATATTAATGCCTCGATTGTCACAATGATTTTATCACTGACAAGGTCGAACGAAAAGACAGAAAGGTTGTTCAGCCAGGTTATTTAAATAAATTTGGGAATAGCATAGATCAAGAGCGGACACGTAGCGCAATATTGAGCAGTAAGTAAAGAACAAATTAAATTCGAAAAGGTAAAAATGTAGCATTTAATTTTTTCAATTTGTTATTTTTTGCGTTCAGTGTACCATTTTTTCTCTCAGCGAATGGCTTTTGACCCAATAATAAAAGCAATCTTATTGTTATAAACAAAATTAATTTTTTTTTATCAAAATCAGTTTTAAATTTAGCATTTTACTATATTTCAAAGCAACCAAACATAGAGTTGAATAACTGCTTTAAATGAAATGGAAAATTATCTGGAATAGTTAATTTACTTATGTTTTATATGAAAGTATATCAAAATTCAATGACGTACTCACGTATTAATTGTGCATTTATGCAAAATAAAATAGTGACAAAAATGTAACAAAACTACTTTTGTGAATTGTTTTAATTGAATTCCTTTTGATATTCATTGTTGTTTCGAAAACAGAAGTTCGAAAGAATGAAATCTCTCAAACTTCCGTAACATTACGGTTTCTTTTGAGAGTTTTTCAATCCAACCAAAGTTAAAATATCTAGTTTTCCGTAGCACCCTTGAAACCTTGTATTTACATGGATTCGAATCAAGCCATGAACCATAAAAGTTGTTATAAAAATGTAACGACCACTTGAATTGGATACTTTTAGTTAAAGTTAGCTAATTGTAGCCAATTCAGCTATTTTTGGCTATCGATAGTTAGCAACACTGCTCGCAACACTTGACACATGGAGCGACAGACCAAAAGAGAGAGAGAGAGAGAGAGCGCGCGCGAAACAATGGAATTGAAACAGACAGTGAATCAAAGGAACAACACACAGCTGGTGTATCTTTTGAATGCGTTTTCAGTTCGAGTTTGTATTTCGTTTGGTGAGGTTTGTTTGCTTGGGCCCAAACACAACAGAGCAGTTATCAAGTTGCCAAAGTGCCTCTGCCACTGCTCTGCTTCTGCTCTGCCCACTGTCGACGTGTCTCGTTCGTGCGCCGTTTTTAATATATATTTTTTTTAATGTTTTGAGATTACAAATATATATATATTTATTTAGTGCACATTTAAAAACTAAAGGCTAAACAATTGTGTGTTTGAATCTAATAGCTAAATATGTGTTATACAAATTTTTTTTTTAAAAGTACGCCCAAAAGAAAGCAAGAAAGAAGCAAAGTGCGTGTGTGTTTGTCTGTGTGTTGGTGTGTGTGCGTGTGTTTACGCCACAGCGTTTTGAAACAACGCAACTGATTTTTTGTTTTGTTTTTAGATGAAACATTTCAATGTTTGTCGAAACATTTCTAGTTGAAACTAACAAAATAATAACTGCAAAAAATAAATATTTGCTTCCACAAATTTTTCAACTCGGTTACGGAATTTTTGTATCGCGTTTCATTGCCAGCGTTCCACAAGCGCTCTCTCTCACGCTCTTACTCTCTCTCTCGTGTCGCTTTGCCGCTTTGTCGGCCGCGTTTCATAATCCAATTGCCGTCACTCGCTTTGTGTTCGTCTTCGTAGCTGTCGCCGCCTTCGCGTATCTTTATTTATATTTTGTTTCGTTGCCATTTCGTTCCGCACACTCGCGCCTTCTTAGATTTCCCCCCTCAACCCCCCACCGTCCATTGCAACAAAAACAAAACTATTTTCGTTAAAGTTTTGACTTCTTTTTCTTGTTACTAATTGTCAATTTTTCCATAATATTTTGTTTATTTTTCCTTGCAACCTTTTCTTTGCTATGCAGTTCTGACTTCTACGACAAGTACTATATAATTTCTTGAAGAAATCCAAAAATACTATATATATATATATACCCCCAAAAAAAAAATATATATATATAAACATTTAGCTATTGTGAGAAAAAAAAAAGCAACAAAATATAAAACAATAACAAAAATATATCAAGTTTGCCTTGAAAAAAATATACATAAATGATAAAAAAAAGAAATCAAATTATTAGAAAGCAAATTTATAGCTACATATAACATAGAGTTAATACATATATACATATTGATATATATATATATATATATATATATATATTTATACACGCAACGGTTTCACTTTGCAAATTGTATACAACAAACAACAAACACAATATTTACAATCATCATTCAAAACCCATATTAATTGTTAGGCCAGAGTTGCCTAAGTGCCGCAAAATAAGTGCAAAACCAAATTCACAAAATGTGCAAAATTAAATAACATAATTATAATGCATTTTCAAAATGCAGCTAAACAAACTGAATTGAAATAATTATAAAAAAAAAAAAAAAAAAAAAACTTGGATTACAACGCATTTAACATATTAAGTTTGAAAATAGTTTTCAAATTGACAACTTTCATTCGTAAAGAAAAAGGTAATTGAAATATTTCGATTAAGACACAAATATTATAAACAATTGTCAGTTATTGTTAAGAACTGATATATTTTTCTTCTTAAGAAACTATAATAGAAATGTTGCAATTGTTTTAAACCTTTTTTTTTGGTTTTTGAGCAAAATTGTATAAACACAAATGAATTTGAGCAAAAGAAAATAAGAAATACATACACATTTTGGCCCACATACAATCCAAAGCGTACATCGGAGCTTCTACACTTTAACAAGAACAGAGTTCGGTTGCTGATAGCAGTAATAACGGTTTGACTTCACTCACAAAGTCTCCAACATCTTCTCTGCGAATGTCCTGCACTTATGAGAAGACGCAACCGTTTCCTCGGAAGACCCTTCTTTGTAGAAATGGACAGTGGGGGTACAGTGGACAATGGGGATTTGGCTCTTTTTTGTGGAATCCGCAGAATGGTTCAATTTTAGTTTTAAAAAGTTTCGCTTTGATTTAGTTGAATGAAAACTAATTGAACATAGCTGCGAATTGAGAAATTGTTGAGAAAAACGTCTCGAGTTTAATTTGAAAACGGAATGAAAAACAAGTAAGAATACTCTAGTCGAGTGTGCCCGACTACGAGACTCCCTGCTCCCAACTTGCATTTCAAGCAGCTAAGCGGCAACGCAAGCAAGCACCGAACTCAACTTATCCAGTGCCTGTCAAACTGTTGCTTTTGTCTGCTGAGACGGGGGTAATAGATTCTTCCATTACTTTATTGGTATTTATCCGATCGTAATGAAATTTACGCAACTGATCAACATTGATAAAATAAATATGTATACCAAACATCAAAGCTGTATCTTCAAAATGGTGGCTTTGGGTGTGCGTATTGTAGTATTATAGTCCATTTGCGGGTTTGCGAGGAGGTGTACCCGAAATTTTAAATAGATTTGATCTGCGTATGGTATACAGAAACTTGCATGCCAAGTGTGGTGTCTCTAGCTCTTATAGTATCCGAGATCTGTGTGCTCATACGGACAGACGGACATGGCTATATCGACTCGGTTGTTGGTGCTGATCGAGAATATATGTATATACATATATATATATATATATATATATATATATATATATATATACTGTATAAACTAGTCGGTAATGTCTCCTTCTGCCTGTTACACACATTTGCAGTAGTTTATAACTCACTTTTTCCCATTTTTAATTACAACAGGAAGTAAAAATTGAAATAAAAAACAATTATCCGCACTTTTTGAAAGAAAGTTTTCTTTACATTGCTTATTATTTATGATTTAAAAACTAATAGTTTGTTGGGCACTAACTTCTTGATTTTTAGAACGCGATCTAGTTATTATTTTTAATTTCTTTTTATTTTTGCAGCGACATACCGTTTTCTCGACTCTCTTCCTCTTCCCTTCCAATCAATTGTAGCCAACTTCAAGTCCTTCGCAACCACAGCCAACTTCAAGTCCTTCGCAATCACAGCCAACTTCAAGTCGTTCGCAATCACAGCTAACTTTAGTCGATCGACGTAACTGTGCAGCCATCTTAAGTCTAAAGTAATCGATAACATTTGGGGTGTTCCTCAAGTATAACAGTATTATTTACCATTGGCTGAATTACTTAATTCTTACAAGTTATACAGTAGAAGCTCAAAAATAATAATTTTCTGAAATTCGATAGAAAATTGTGGAGATATTTGAATATTTCAGAAATTAGAGTTACCTTAAAAACAAAGTGACAACTTCTGCTGTATTTCATACAATTTTATAAATTTAAAGGCATATTTCTTTGATTTGGAATCCAAATAGGCAGGCTTGTTGCGAATTCCGAAAAAAAAACGTATTAAATTCCGTAAGCTTTTCAATTTTGTGTTTTAATTGAATTTTGAATTCGATTTGGAAAACCTAAAAGTAAATAAATATTAGAAATGCATTTCTTTGATTTGTATGTTTTGTTTGAAATGTGATAGATTGAAGGCATTTTAGTCGTCTTTTGATTAATGGATTGCAATTTTAGACATACGATCCATTGTCAATTGTTTATTGTGAATTATGAACTGTCTGTTGCTTCAGCTACCAACGCATTTATCAGACTTTTGCAAGGCGCTTATCAGTTTTCCAATTGCAGTGACAAAATGTTGTGTCTTACAAAAATATACATATACATATATACAAAAATATACAAATCAAGAAAAACTTAAGTTATATACATCATCCTTGTTTTCCAAAAATAAGCGATCATTCATAGTTTTTAACATTTAAATATCTAAAGTTTTCATTTCAAAACACTAAAATCAATGTGAATAAAATTTACTTCAAAATTGCGGAATAAATCAAAAACTTTGATTTAATCTTCAAGTTTTATAAATATTAATAATTTATTTGAATAAATTGTTATGAATACAAATTATAAATAACTCTTAAGATTTGAGTTGCTAAATATAAATCACTAATAAGAATTATTTTGTAACTTTTATAATAAAAATCAGAAAGAAGTTTAATTTCAAGAATAATAAAAAAAAAAGTTAAGATAAAATAGTATTATCAGCGGTGTCACGGAAAGCTCTTCCAACCGAAGACCAATTCTTTGACAGAAATCTTAGAAACCAATTCTTAGGTGTCACAGTCATCTCTGGTTTGGTTGGTTTCAAAGCTCCCGTGCTTTCTCAAGAGATTTGGGTAAATTCAACCACAAACAAATTTTTAAAATAAAAGCCATATTTTTAATGAAAAAAAAAAAACTATTTTTCTAAATAATCTGCAATTATTTTTATTAAGATTTTATTTGATAAAATGATTAATTTTGCATTTAATAAAATCTCTAGTAAAATATTCAACAGTGCAAAGCAACCGGGCATAGAGTTGTCTACTTGCTTCAAATTAAGTTTAAAATGATCGGCCCTTTTGTTTCATTGAATATTTGATTTATTTATGTTTTATATGAAAGTAAAAAATAATTAAACCACGTATTCATTTTTATATATCCAATCAAACTCGTATTTATAGTGCATTTTTATTAAATTACTAAATTATTTTTGTAAGATGGCGACTCAGAGTTGTCATACAGACAATTTAAATTTGACGGGCATAAAATTTAACAAAAATTGTTTTGTAACATGTATGCTAAAGTTCCAAAAACATAATTATTTAATGTCAACTTTGAAAACATTTAAACTTTTTAATTTAATTTAATAAAACTAATAATAAAACCGAGAAAAAATATAAACAAAATTACTTTGGTGTGCTGAGAACCCTATGGAGGCAGCCATGTTGCTTTTGAACACAGAAGTTCGAAAAAAAATTAAATCTCTCGAACTCCTGTGACATCTGCGGTTCTTTCAAGAGATTTTCAAACCAACCAAAGCCAAAATCTCTAGAGATTTCTTTGAAACCCCCGTATATATCCGTAATATGGATTAGTAACGAGTTTTATTATTGATTTTGAAAATAATTTTGTCTGGAATAAGATTTATTTTTGATTTTTATATTTACACTTTTATTTCTTATTTATTTAATCGAAGTTACAAAATAATTCTGTAAAGTAATTAATATTTTAAAAATTCAAATAATAATTCTTGTTATTGATAATAATCAAAAAAATTAGTTAAAATTGTAATTTTTATTATAAAAATTGTAAGTTCTGTAAGTTTGGTCATGAATAAGCATGTTTCAAAGCTTTCATGTGCTTTGAAAGCTCACGAAATTGAGCTTTTGACCAACATAATTTTACGATTGTGGCAAGTTAAATTCGATGGGTTTTTACTTTTTTTGAGTGTGCAACATTTTCTTTATGTATAACTTGAACTCCAAAGATAGTAGCTTTTGTTTTCAGTGTAGCTAGTTGATATGTATTTGTATTACATAATGTCGAGCAGTCATTGTTCGAGTTGTGGCCTGAGTTTCAGTCAAGTTCTAATTCTTGAGCTAATACAGTGGTACAAAACTGCTGCTAACTAAACTCAAAAGCAAACAAAACGCAGACAGAATTCAAGTTGGACAAACTGACAAACTGATGAACTGATGAACTACGTACATATCGTATATGTATATAAAAATATATGGTCAAACGCTTTGGAGGCGCGCGCTTTGTGTCATGTGAAGTGCGAGTATTTCACAGATACAGATACATTTGCAGCTACACATACATATATAGATACAGATACATTTGTATCTCACAAGCGTGACGGCCAATTTGTTTTGTTGTTGTTGTTATTATCAACTTAAAACTCGCACATTTTTGCATATGATATTGAAATATATATTTTTATTTTTGTTGTTGTTACTTGTATATATATATATACATATATAAATATATATATATTTAAGCATTTTATTTATAATTTTCAATGAACATTTTCTTTGGCTATTTTTATGTGCGCTCTCTTTCGCGCTCTCTCTCTCTCTCGCTCTGTTTGTGAGTACTTTTGCGACGTATTTTGGTTTGATTTAATAAGTTTATTGTTGTTATATTTGGTGTTGTTGTTGTATGATTTTTGGCCCACAGCTTTTGACAACAGGTTAAACCCGTTTTGAGTCCAACAAAAGCCACCAATTTCTTTATAAATAGTTTTGTTTGTCAGTTTTTTTTTTTATAAATTATATATATATTTTTTTTTTGGTTGCCCCTCAACTTAATTGCCTGCCTTATAATTTAATAAAAATAACTAAACACTGTGCTCAGGCTTATCGCCTAGGCAAGTCTCTCACATACACACACACACACACACACACACACACATGCACACACACGCACACTGTGGCAGCGATTAGATAATAGCATTTTAAATGTTGTCTCTACTGTACTCTGAAAAATTGACCAACAATAACAAATGGACTTTGTTTTTAAACTGCAAATATGTGCGAGCGAGAAAGACAGAGAGAGAGAGAGAGCGAGAGAGAGTGAACAACTGATAAGAAGAATGAAAGAGAAAGATTGCAAAGAAAATCATACAGAATGTTGCCTTTTGAGACAAAAGTAAAACATATGAATAACTTGAATAGACAAAGCAGAGATACTTTTTTTTTTTTAATTTAAATTACAATTAGAGTTACGAAATCAATTCAATAAATAAACAAATAAATTATTATATATTTAGTACGTTATACATATACAAAACTATAAAATATTAAAAAAAAAAAAAAATCCGAAATTTGAAATAAACTTGATCTGCATATGGTATTGGTGCATCCGAAATTTGAAATAAACTTGATCTGCATATGGTATACAGGAACCTGCACGCCAAGTTTGGTGTCTCTAGCTCTTATAGTCTCCAAGATCTGTGTGTTCATGCAGACGGACAGACAGACAGACGGACATGGCTATATCGACTCGGCTGTTAATGCTCATCAAGAATATATATATAATTTATATAGTCGGAAATGCCTCCTTCTGCCTGTTACACACATTTGCAGTACTTTATAACTCTCCTTTCCCGATTTTGAATGGAAACAGGGGGTAAAAAGTCCTAAATTTATAAAATATACTAAATAGTAGAATTAATTTTAGTAATACTGATAAATTGCATAAATTATAAGTCTGACTTGTAACACTTTTAAGAAAAGTTAATAAATTACAAAAATGCAATCAAAACTTCAAAGGAACTTATTTAAAAATTAGAAAAAACTTTAAAACAGAAATTAGTTAAACTCTTTTACTTGCTACATATTGTCTACAATACAAACAAATATAAATAATACAGAGCTGTTCTGAATTCCTCAAAACGTCAAACTTTAACGTTTTTAAAAGTTTTTTGGGTGCGAAATGATAAGTATTTTTGCCAGATTGTTCGGAAAATTCAAATAACAAATTTTCTTCATAGTTTTCAACTAATGTAAATGATCTCCAAAAACAAAAACGAAAACGTGAAGGCAAACGTGACTGTTCTCGTTGCCGCAAAATACTCATCGTAACTCGAGCTCGAACTCGGTTTTGAAATAGCGAAAATCATAATCAGTCAGGTCTGTTGCCATATTCGCTTCCAATCAAAACATTCGGAATTGGAATAAGAAGTTGTTCTGCATTCCGCATATCGTTGAAAAATTCCGCTAAAACGTTGTGCTTTTCAAACTGTTGAATAGGGGGTATTCAAACTTATCGTTAAAAGGTGCTTTTGAAACAGTTTAATGAGGGGTATTCAAACTTATCGTTAAAAGGGAATAACGAAATGAATGAAAAGTTTTCAGAATTCGGAACAGGGAACAAGCAAAACTCTCTCACGAATTTATTTATAAATATTTATTTGATTAACTTGGCTTTAACTTTGTTGCAAGCTCATTTTTTGATATGTTTATAAATAAAACAAAAAATATGTAACTGTATTCTTTATATGTTTATATAAATATATGTATATATATATATATATATATATATATATATATATTTATATATTTATATACTTACATTAAAACGATATGCAATGCATGCGCCATTAAAAACTTGTTGTCGTCGTCAGAGCTTCAACTGACCTTTGCGTCAATGTCCTCAGAACCTTGAATGTTGTTTTTTATTTTTATTTTTGTTTTACCATTTTTTTCTGGTATTGAAGGAAAATACAACATGCACGTTTTTCGACTTACATTCTGCTGCTAGCTTTTCTTCATTCCCATTAATATAACACAATTCGATGTGAAGTGCAAATGAATTTTGTGTCTCAAAAAGAACAAAGAATCAAAAAGTTTTCCATGTTAATTGGGAAATTAAGCGTAGCCCGTCAGTCGAGTCGAGTCTCAGTTTCCAGTTCTTAAGACCTTTTTTGTAGGCCCAAGTTTTCAGTTCTCAGTTCTCAGTTACATTCTCCCTGCTCAAATTGGCATATCTCATTTTATTTTTATTTTTTTTTGTTGCGAGCTACGTTTATAATTACGTTAACTTCAATTACTGCTTACGTACAATATCATACCAATTTTTCTTCATCTTCTGCTTCTGCTACTTCTTTAGCTTGTTTGTTGTTGTTTTCCAGCTAAAACTGGTTTTCGGTTTTATTTTTGTTGTTGTTGTTGTTTTTGTTTGAGCGCTCCACGATTTTAATTTCTTTTTGAAGTTCTTCGCAAATGTTATTGAAGGTCTCTCTCTTTGCACGTTTTGCTCCACAGTTGTCTCACAGCTATTTAAATACGAGTATTTAACAAATTTTTCAAACATCTTAAATTGTTAAAGTGCTAAATTAAGTTCACTGCATAACCAATATGTGGTTTCAAATGGAGCAAGTTACTGTAAATAGGTGCACGTTTACAGTAAATGATCGTTGGGAATGCAGCGAAATATGTTTTGAATATTTTTTTAAATTTATATAAATGTTCTATGTAATTTATAGTTAAATAAAAAGTTGTTATATCGAATGTGGCTATTAAATCGATTAATCGATAAAATAAAACTTTTGACTATCAAATTAATACTCGAAACTGATGCTTTTTGGCTTGTTACGTTTTTCGATCATCGATATTTTGCACAAAACATCATACTAGAATAATGAATTACAAAAATTGGTCAAAGAAATTAAAAAAAAAAATATGTGCAGAATGTTTTTTAATAAAAAAAATGTCGATCTTTTTAATATAAATATATGTAAAAATAAAAATGTATTATTGTTTAAAGTGTTTATTAATTAATCGATTTATTTTACACGATTAATCGAAATAAATATTAAACGTTATTTTTTCCCAATTAAGGTTTTTGTCTTTGAATTATCGATTAATCGTTTTATTTTACACGACTTATCGATTTTAAATTTGTAAATTCGGCTATCAAACTAATCGATGCATCCTTAATATTTTACTAAGTTTTATCATAAAAATTGTCAATATAAGTCAATAAGTAATCGAGGGATTTAATTATCCAGCTATTAACAAATAATTATATAATTCAAATGTTGTTATTAGATTGTTCTAAGTAATAGCTATTAGTATTAGAATTGTTGTTCAATGTAATTCCTGTATACACTATGCTTGTTTTGTTATGCTAGTAAATCAATATATAAAACTTGAGGAATGACAACTAAGTATATAGGAATTAAACACGCACATTTCTCATTAATATAATTTGGATGCATAGAGAACTTACATAACAGAATGTTGAAGCGCTATGCATAGCTGTATACTAAACTGAGTGCAAGATTAGAATAGATTAAGCACAATAGAAAACATTGATAAAATAATGTGCAACAAAACAGCTAATCTGAATTTGATTTAACTCGATTTTTCCTGTTATAATGAGAATTATTTTTTAAAGATTTTCATAGCTAGTGAAATATATAATACAACAGATTACTTTCCAATTCAATTTAGTGAAGTAGTTCAATAGTTCATTTTCTTTTGATCGAACTTATCCATCATTTGTTGTCTGTCTGAACGACTCAAACGAAGAACTTCAATGGACGACAAAACGATTTCGAATCAGTTCAACTATATTGGAACTCAAATGATTTACGGAACGATATTGGGACTCAAATGACTACAAAACAGTTTTGGAATTCGAATCAGTTGAACATGAATAGAATAGGATTTGACTATAATGAATGATAATCCGAGATTTTGTTCACTCGTTCATTTCATAGAGAAGGTCATTCAATGCGATACAACTTTAGTTTTTACATAGTTCGTTTTTCTGGGTTTTTCCCCAATCCTTGCAATATGATGGATCAATTTTTTTAAAGTTTATCTCACAGTTAATTTTTCCTTACTATTATTATTATTATTATTATTATTATTATTATTATTATTATTATTATTATTATTATTATTATTATTATTAATATTATTATTATTATTATTATTATTATTATTATTATTATTATTATTATTATTATTATTATTATTATTATTATTATTATTATTATTATTATTATTATTTTTATTATTATTATTATTATTATTATTATTATTATTATTATTATTATTATTATTATTATTATTATTATTATTATTATTATTATTATTATTATTATTATTATTATTATTATTGTTATTATTGTTGTTATTATTATCATAATTATTATTATTAATTTTATTATTATTATTATTACAAATCAGATATCTTTAATTTTTATCGGCTCTATTTTGATCTGGTCTGTTTTGTTGTGTTTTGGTTACATTTTTATCCGCACATCTTTTGTATCAACAAAATGCAAATGATAGTGTTTGTTGGAGTAGTGTCAGATTGTCATTGTTGTGTTTTGGGCTTACTATTTCCTCCAGCACACACATGCACACCTACACACACACCTACACACACACACACACTCGCAACATATTTGTTTTGTTTTGTTTTTGCTTTGCGTTTTGTTGGGTTTGCCGCATTTGAATTTCATTTTTAGATTTCAATTTATTTTCGGCGTAGTTTATGCCAATTTGGTTTTTTGGGTGCGATTTCTTTTAATATTATGTATGCCATATATATATATATATATATATACTATAGTATACTATAGTATATATATATACTGCGAGTGCTTTTTCAAACGAATTTGATTTGATACTCATTTTTTATATTTCTTTCGTTTTTTTTGCAGCAGCAGCAGAAGCAGCTCTCTGTTATTGTATAATAGCTAAAATTGCAATCGTTTTCGAGCCGTACTGTACGCCTCGATTATAATGCTTAGTTCCTTGTGTCATGTGTTTAGTTATAGTACATATATATATGTATGTATATGTCTACTATATATCTTTGAAAGCATATTAACTAATTGACGTCTGTGTTTATCTAATATGTATGTAAAATGTTCTTTTACTTCAAAATTTTTCAACAACAAAACTGACATTTAACGTCACGCCACACAAATGTTTCAACTCAAAAAGTTGCGTATATATATATATATTGTAGATATATATATATATATATATATATATATATTATTTTGTTTTTAGCTGGCCATAGACATTGTTACAAACGTTTTTTTGTTGTTTGGCTTACTACAATTATCTTAATTAAAAATCTCCAAGTCAAAGTTGGACTGCTCTTGTCCAAAACAACAACAATAAAAGATTAGCTCATCTGTTTTTCGGTCGAATTAAGTAATCATCTTCTCTCCAAATAACCAAAGCGCAATCTTCTAAACAGGGCTTAAAGCAAACTTCAACTTAACTCAAGTCTTTTTTTGCCCAACTGCCCTGTAAATTGCTAAATAGAGAATTCAAATCATGAGACTGAGCAAAAGTATACAAATTTCGACTAAGACATACCCTGTATTTGATTAATTAAATTTGATTGAAACACTGGAAATTTTAGCTTTTCTGAATATCGAATATCGATGGTAAATTTGTTTTTTTAAAGTTTGTCTGTTGAGAAAGTAATATGAAGTTATGAAAAGTTTTCGCCTTATTCTTAAATAATGAAGAACGAAAAAAAGGACTGAACTTTCGGCAACATTTTGCGGAATTGAAAAGAAAAGAAAATTTGAAAAGATTTCAAATTTCCATATTGCAAATTGAATCCGTAAAACCTTAACAAAAGTGAAAATGAAAACATGAAAGTGAAAAAACACTTTCGCAATATTTTTTACTGAAAGTAACAACAAGAACAGGGTTGTAATATGTTCTAATCATGAAATAATTGATTAGTTTTATCAGTTATACAAAATTGGAAACGATTGTGCTTCGATTTTTTGCAAAGAACAAACCGATTAATCGATGAAATAGTTTCTCCTCATCAATCGATCTTGTTCCTTGTTTTATAATAATATCGATGATCGATAATTATCGATTACAATCGCACCAATATCATTTTGCATTCAAAAAACCAAATACATCGATTTCGATTACTCATTTTGTGTTCAAAAAAGTAATTACATCGATTTTTAAAGTTCTTTTAATTTTTTTTAGTTTTATTTCGTTTTTGTGAAATCATAAAGCTGCTTTAGAAAATATTTCAATTTTCAAAACAAATTTCAACTGCATATATGATAAAATATATAGCTTTATTATAACCATTTAAAAAGAACAGGATAACAGTACAATTGAATTCATTTTATACTAATACATATATTGTGCACAATGTATATAGTATATTTAAAAAATTTGTTTGGCTTTTTGTCTGAAATAATGTTGATGTCATAGGTTCGGTTCGTTAGCTGGCGTTAAAAAATGTTTATGGCACGCACTCAGTTTTAAAACTGTGTGAGCTAATGCAGGCTGATCAAATCGAAATCGAAGGAATGCGATTAAATGCCAAATACAAATAAATAATCAAAATGATGATGATGAAGAAGCTGTGAGTTAAGTGAAATAATTGAATTCACATTCAGATTCAAATTTATGTAGCTTTCGGAGTAGAGTGCTCACAAATGAATCATTGTGAATACCTTTTATTTCATTCGGAGTGCTTTCGGAATTCAAAAAAATATATTATGGCTACTAAACTATACATTTCAAGAGCTTTGCTAAGCATCATAATCAATTCGAAGTAACAGCAAATTTGTTTTCGGAGTGCATTTTAGTTTTTTAGCTCATAGAGAAAGAAATCTGAGTAATTTGAAGATTTTTTTTTTCATATCGAACAAATCATTCGGAGTTCAAAGTTGTAGCTGATCAGAGTTACAAAGATCGTTTAAATATTTCGACTGTGAACCTGTTAAAAAAAATGGTGTTTTCGGAACAAAAGCTAGTTAGTTTTTATTGAAAGTCAGAAAAACTTCTTAATAAAGTTCGTGTAAGTTTCGGAACTTCAATCAATTAGGTAATTAATTATGTTAGAATTGTGAAGAGTTTTACTTTGTTCAACTTTTTTCAAATAATTTTCAAAATCAAATTCGGAGTAAGGTTCGGAGTTAGTTTCGGAGTCTAATCTGGTTGAATTTAAATAGTTGTGTAATGTTGATAAAAAAATAATCTGAGCCAGAGTTCCAACTGACAATTAGTTCAAATGAATGGGTCATGAAAATGAACGAGTAAACTTATTCAGTAAACTTATTCACATCAAAAAATTCTTAAAATTTAGTTGTCTTTTTTATACTCTTTTTTTAACTTTTTTGAAAAAAAAGGAAAAAAGAGTATATTGGGTTTGTGAAATGTCCGTCCGTCTGTCTGTCCGTCTGTCCGTCTGTATGAACGCAGGTTTTTTCCACAGTTTTCAAGCTGGAGCAACCAAACTTGGTATACATGTTGGTATATACCATTGGCAGACAAAGTGTCAAGATCTCCCCCCATCCCCACCCCTTCCCCCACAAACCGCAAAAAACTATATCTTCCACAGTTTTAGAGCTAGAGTAACCAAATTTTGCACAAGGGCTACTAATCACTTCCTTGATCGATCTGTTAAAAAAAATTTGGCCACGCCCACCTCCGCCCCCACAAATGAGCAAAGTCTGTATCTCCCACACCCCTTTAGCTAGAATCACCAAATTTTACAGGTTGAATTCTGTTGCCCTATTTAATAGATTGGATAAAAATAATTTTGCCACGCCCACCTCCGCCCTTGCAATCGACCAAAGTTTGTTTCTCCCAAACTTGTAGAACTGGCCCAACCAAACTTAAATTGATGGCAAAACTTGAAAGATTTGAGCAAAAATATAATTGCCACGCCCACTTCTGACTCCGCAAAGAGACGAAAAAAAGAGTATATCGCAGTCGGGCCCATCCGACTGCAACGTTCTTACTTGTTATGAAATGAATAGTTGATTATGAATTTTCAATTTACATTGATTTTGCATCGCTCATGAATAACTGAATTACTGAAATTTATGACACTGAGCGACTGAACTTATGAATCAAAATTGAACTAGAAATCGCAACACTGATCTGGTCACACTTTTTACGCGCTTCATTTTAATGGCGGCTCAAAGCTCAGTTGACAGTTAAATGGCGACGTCAGCTGAGACTGAGACGTAAGCTTTGAAACTGAGTTCAAACAGCGAGCAACCATTTTGATTTCTGCACAAACAAAAAACAACAATTTTGGACTCTGTTGTTGAATTGCTTTGGTTTTGTTTTTGGTTTTAGCTTTGGCTACCTGTTGCCTGCTCAGCACAGGCCGCAAACAACTTTGAGTAGAATATTGTGTTGTTGTTGTTTTTGTTTTTTTGGTTAAACGCCGCTAAACTCTATTACCACATATGCAAGCAGAAAGAGCAAAACTAAAGCAAAACATAATACAAAAAAAAGAAGAAGAAAAAAACAACAACAAAACACATCACAAGAATCTAGAATAATTATAATATGCGGTTTTACGCAACAACAAAAACACACACACACACACACACAACTTCAGTGGTCATATCAAAGAGCGAGACACATACACACAGGCGCAGCGCTAGAGTATGAGCGAGATAGCGCAATGTTGGGGCTTCAAGACTTTACCTAACGTTCTGCAATGCGTATGCATGTGTGTGTGAGAAATATAGGGGAAATATTAATGAGCATGTGTGCGACAGAGGCTCTCAGCATTTGTATTTTATATATATGCCTGTGTGTGTGTTTGTGTGTTTGTTTGTTTGTATGTGTGCTTATAAAGTTGATTGCACTCGATTTTTAGATACAGCTTTTTCAAGGTCATCAACGAAAAAACGACAAGCTAACCAAAAAAGCTAAAACGCTCATTGCTTAGTTGCTGCTTCTAACAGCAACAGCATCAGCAGCAGCGGTGCCGACTGAGGCAGCGAGAGAGAGCAAGAGAGAGAGCATGTAACAGCAGCAGCAGAGTGCGCCCTTTTTTTTGCCTTCTGCTGCTGCTGCCGAAACTTAAGCCGCTCTTCGTCTGCGTTTGCTGCTGCTGCTGCCGCTGCTGCTGCCGCTGCTGCTGTAGCTGCCAATGCCTCTGCCACTGTCTACCACTGCCGTTGTCTCTGCCGCTGCTGCTTGACCGCTGCTCTCTTTTGCTTCTGCTTCTGCTGCTTCCTCTTCTGGCTCGCACATTATTAGAGCGACGCGCGCATTTAATTGAAAAAAAAGAAGAAAAAAGCTAAACAAAAAAAACAACACCAACTATGCGCCAAATGCTTTCATTTGAACTTGAAGTGATTCTCATCTTTGTTTTGCTCTCTTCTCCCCCCTTCTCTGCCTCTCATGCTCTAACTCGCCGTTTGCTGCTTTCAAAATTCACAAATAAATAAATCAAAACAAGACTTATGCTTCTGCTGCAACGCAGCCTATTCAAATTTGAGACTCAAAATAATGCTAGAAATGCCCAACAAATCTCAAAAAAAAAAAAAAAACTCGAGACAATAAGTTTCAAACAGCAGCCGCATCTTTCAAAATTATTAGACAACGTTTTTTTTTCTCATCATTTTGTTCTTTTCTGTTTTGTCTTTTTTGGCAAATATTTTTGGTTTTTTTTTATTTTTTTGCTTGCAGCTGTTGGAAATGAGCCGGTTTTTTTTTTTTTTTTGTTCTTGTGTGAAAAATATATTCAAATTGCAAACAAAAAGCTGTAAGGGCTTTTTTCCATTTGCCGAATTATTTTTTTTTAGGATTAAATCCTGCCAGCGTTACAAATTTCTGCAGCAGAGATAAAAGGATGCTAAATGTGGTTAGATCGTTCCGAGTATTTCCAACGTTATCCTGCGGCTTCCAAATCTGTCCAATTTCTTGAAATTTTTAATTTTCTAGCATTTATTTTTGATTACCTGCATTATTAACAAGCGTTTTCAAAGTTAAACCATTTATTTTTTAATTTTCCAAAAAGATATACATACTTTAATAATTTGTTTTTTTATTTTTCAAAAAAATTTAAATTTTGTAATAATTTTAATTAATTTTTTAAAAATATTTCAATATTTTTAATATTTTTTTTTAATTTTTCAACATTTTTTTTTATTTAAAATTTTTATTTTTTTTTTAATTATGCTAAGACCGAAAATTGCTGCAACTTTTTAAATTCTCAAATCGAATAAGTCAAACCAAACTATTTTTACACATTTTTTTGTGCTAATTTACCAAAAAAAAAAACTTTTTAGATAAAAGTACATCAAGGACTTCCCATTACGATCCCAACTCAAATATTTTTGTTAACCAAAAAAATTTATGTGTTTTTTGTTTTTGCTCTTTTTATCAAGCCATTAACAAGAATAACCTGTACAACATCAGTTTTTCCTCGAGTGTCAGCATTAAAAAGCCATTTTTCTTATATTTTGGCCATCTGGGCGCATAAACAACTTGTTAAGGCCCTCCATAAAAAAAGAAGCACTTTCAAGTGCTAAATGTCAAATTTACGCAGCTTTATTTATGGCTAGGCGAAATCGAAATGAATTTACATAAAAGCCAAATAAATAAAAGAGTTCTGAAATACACACACATACACACATGTACATAGAAATATATATGCATGTATGTACATATGTATGATACATAGAACTTCTCATGGTACTCAAGAGCTGGTTTTCAGTTGTGTAATATGCGCTGTGAGTAATTATGACTAAAATAAATGGGTTGGAATAAACTTGATGTGAGTGAACGGCTCACAAATACTCTGTACACTAATCGAAAGCAACTTAAAATTTCTACTTCGTACGATATTTATGGAAATGGAATTGATTAGTGCTATGTACTACTTATAACTTAAAGCTTTTACGTTTAGCAAAGTTTTGCTTTAAGCAAAGTAATTTCAAAAACCAACTTCTTAAACTCAATTTTTTGTTGGTTTAGAAATGAAATATATTGGATGGAAGTCAAATTACATTTATAATTATATATTAAAAAAAACTGTCTGTAAAATTGAAACGAAAATGTACAAGCAAACATGACAATACTCGATTCTATCAAAACTCGGGTTCGAACTCGGCTTCGAAAAAGAGAAAAAGAAACCATTCCAATCGGAAATCCGAACAGTTATTTGTAAATCGTTTAGAATTCATTCGTTTTGACTTTTCAAAGCCCTGACCATCTCAATATTTGCATAATTTGAGCAATTTAATCAACGTTTTAATACTCCCTTTCGCGCATTTGACGTTTACGGGGTATAATAACATATACACTCAAAACAAGTAAGAACAGTTTTAGTTGTCGTTTTAAATTCATTCGTTTTAACTTTTCAAAAGTATGCAAAATTCAGAATAGATCTGTTTGATTTCAAACCAATAATACCCATTTAACAATGAAATGAATACAGGGTATACAAAATGAGTAATCCGCTGAATGACAATTTCTAAAATTGAAATTGTTTCCTTTTTAAATAATAAGTTTGAAATAATGTGATGGATTGTGATTTCATTGACAGGCCGCCTGCTGCGTAACGCATAAATCATGTTTAAAATCTTTAGCAGTTGATTAGAGAGGGAGACAGATGTGTGTGAGAGAGGGAGGGAGTAAGTTAGTGAGTGAGGGGCTTGGAAGTAGAGCAGAGTGAATAAAACGAATAGTTGGTATATCTTGTATCTTGTTTACAACGGTCTCATGCAAATCGGCTGTTGTGTGTGCTGCAAATGTGGCACAAAATTCCATTGTTGCATATTTTATATACCTACACACAATCTATATATATATATCTAAGAATCTATTCGGTATGTAGGCAAAAACATTCAAATTCAAATGCAATGCGATATTCCACGGGGCCTGCATAAGTGTTGATTATTTGATTATTTGTATGGCGAGTGGCCAGCGAGAGGTCTGTTTCGAAGAGGTCTGCCAAAAATGGTCAGACCATCCAAAAAATTGAATCGCAAAATAACAATAACTTTGCCCCATTGCTGACTCTAATGATGACGAGTTGATTTGTTGTTGTTGTGAGTGTGATTGTTATTGTTGTTGTTGTTGTTGTTGTTGTTGGTTTTGGCATATGGTAATACGACAGCAAAATATTTAAGTGCTCTACTCTATTTGTTTTCGCTTTTGGCTCGTCTCTTTGCATAGTGTATGTAAATTGTTATATGAAATCCATTGTGCATACCCTGTAATGCAATAAAAAGCAGGTGTTGTAGCGTTCATCAACAAAAATAACATCGAATTATACAAATTTTTAAATTTCAAAAAATGTTGTATCTTTATTTAAAATCAAAAGCTGAGCTATTGATTGATTGGTAGAATTTATTAGAAACTAGAAATTAAACAGAATTTATTATCAAAAGCAATTAAAATGAATCTATAAAACCTGAGAAAAAGCCATAAAAAAGTCAATTTTTACTGGGCTGTTTTGGTTTCCACTTTCGGTGAAATATTTCACAATTAATTATTTGAAAACAATAAAAGTTCTTGTTCTCTATTATGTCTTTATAAATAGTTCATAAAATAATCAAATTAACAAACCAGTTTTTCAATTCACAGCACTTTGCATGCTGCAACGTTTTTGGTTTCGAACACAAGTTTCTGTTTTCGTATTGAAAAAGCATTATTTCTGACTTTTCAAAGATAAGTTCAAATACTTTTCAGTGAACTGTCATAGAAGCAAAACTTTGTAATCGTAGTTTTCTATCGATATTCGGAATTTAGAACAGCTAATAATTGCGTTTTGGAATCTGAATCTGAATCTTTATATTTCCATGTTACTTGCTACAAAAAAAGTAGAATATTTTAAGCAAAAATGTAATATTTGATCTATTCTCATCTTCTTCTATTTATGTAGATTATTTCTGTTTACAAAATATGCCACATGCACAGAGCCTACATTAACATAAATATATTTTTATTAATTATTTCTCGTATTTAATTAAATTTATTTTTGGTCATGGAATTCAGCAATGATTCAAAGTCCAGAAAATAATAGAATTCGAACAGAGCTGAGAGCAAAGCAAGTGTTATATTATATTACGCTCGATTTGTGGCCAAGTGTCTGTCGATTTGACGAGTTGTCGACTTTTGCGATTGTCATGACAACTTTTGTGCTATTTTTGGTCGAAGCTCATTACGAACTTTGGTTTTTTTTTTTGCATATAATAATAATGGAATTGAATTCAATTCATATCCAGACCACAAATGAAGCTGCTTAGCAGCTTAGGCAGGTGATAATGTTGATAATGTTAGACGATACTCCTTAATGCCCGCCAGCTGCTAAAGGACACTCGTCCTCTCTGCCTCTCGTCCTGCAAATGAGAAACCGAATGTACGCGCAATTAATTGCATACTTTGGGGCGTCGTAACTTGGGTTGGCTCATCAAAAATCAATAGATTGCTTTCATTGGCTGCTGTTGCCTGCCAAGTCATGTGTAAAACAGATTTGTCTGCACAAAAAGCATGGTATTATATCTATACATAGATATATGTATATATACATATTATATATAATATATATACTAAGCATAAGTAGATACATACTTATTTTGCGACAAATTGCACTGAAAATATGACACAGCATTTTCCCCAGAGACTACGCCAAGTCGTCAATTATGTCAAATTAGCAAAGTTTTATAAAACTGAGCTGAACTGAATATATTTATTATTTATTTTTATTTTATTTATTTCATAAATTAATAACTTTGTATTTGACGTAGACCATCATTTTTCCGCCCCTGATCGAAGATTTTCCTAAGACTGCGTTTTTAGGCTGAACTTTGAAACTGAGCTTGAAAGGTTTTCCAAAGATGGGAATTTGAAGAAAATTTTAACCCTTCCCGTTTTCCCTTCCTGCCAGTGCGTCGGAGTTCAAAATTCATCCTGCAACTCCCGATTTATAAAGGAATTTAGGGAACAAGCAGATATTTTATTTTAAAATCTTTTTTCGTCCCGTGGTGGTTAATTCCTCATCCTCTTAACATTTTTCAAAATTAGTCGAACTGTTTTCTATCAAAAGCTTTGAAAATAACTTCAGGCTGATCGGACTAAAATGACTCATTACTCAATTGGAAATCTGCCCCCACATTTTCCACCCAGGGGTGAGAATTTTCCAAAATCGTACAATTTTTTAACTGTATAGATCTTTGAAAATGATTTGCAGCCTAATCGGATGTTAAGCAAATAAAGTTGCATGCAACATTTGTTTGTGAACTTTCTACATTTCCCAACAGAATTTTCCAAAATCACTAATATTCCTCGTTTTATAAAGTTTATAGTTAAAACTATTTGATTATAATAATTTAAGAAAAAAAATTATAAAAGATCCGAAATAAATTAAAACTCAACTCGAAACCAACACTTGAAAACTGTCTCTGTAAAAAAAAACTTGAAACATTTTACGCAATTTGTAGAATATATGTTTTCTAGCTAATTAAGTTTTACGAGCTTATGTTTTTTGTTTTTTTTTTTTTTTTAACAAGAACAGGCCATACCAAAAATATTTACAACTCTTCAACTTCAACTCGACGCATAATTTAATTGTCGCTGTGCAATTCGAATTTCGAACCAGAACTGGTAGGTAATAAAAAACGTTTTACAAATAACATTTTCCATGTACGAGCGATCTGAGCAAAGAGATAGGAGAGAGTCTTTTATTTTTTTTATATATTTTCTTTTCTATTTTATCACATGTCCAGGTGAGCAAATAGAGCAACAAAATTCGTTTAAGTGTCTCGTTTTTTTATGTTGCCTGTCTCGAACGACTTTCGATTTAATTGTACAAACAATTTCACACCAGCGTTTTGACAGTTTTGTCAGCGCGACTTTTCCGAGTTGGTAAGAAAACTCAAAAATATATAAAAAAAACAAGTAAGAACGTTGCAGTCGGATGGGCCCGACTGCGATATACTCTTTTTTTCGTCTCTTTGCGGAGTCAGAAGTGGGCGTGGCAATTATATTTTTGCTCAAATCTTTCAAGTTTTGCCATCAATTTAAGTTTGGTTGGGCCAGTTCTACAAGTTTGGGAGAAACAAACTTTGGTCGATTGCAAGGGCGGAGGTGGGCGTGGCAAAATTATTTTTATCCAATCTATTAAATAGGGCAACAGAATTCAACCTGTAAAATTTGGTGATTCTAGCTAAAGGGGTGTGGGAGATACAGACTTTGCTCATTTGTGGGGGCGGAGGTGGGCGTGGCCAAATTTTTTTTAACAGATCGATCAAGGAAGTGATTAGTAGCCCTTGTGCAAAATTTGGTTACTCTAGCTCTAAAACTGTGGAAGATATAGTTTTTTGCGGTTTGTGGGGGAAAGGGTGGGGGTGGGGGGGAGATCTTGACACTTTGTCTGCCTATGGTATATACCAACATGTATACCAAGTTTGGTTGCTCTAGCTTGAAAACTGTGGAAAAAACCTGCGTTCATACAGACGGACAGACGGACGGACATTTCACAAACCCAATATACTCTTTTTTCCTTTTTTTTCAAAAAAGTTAAAAAAAGAGTATAATAAAGCGAAAAAAAAAACAAGTCAATTGACAAGATGCCACAAAATAATGCCTAAATAAAACAGGAAGCAGCGTTCGCAAATGAATAATGAAAAATGAGCAGCACTTTGTGAATAGAGCTGGCTTGTTTCGAGCTGAATTAGTTCAAATGAACGGGTTTTTGAATTGAATTATTGCACTTTAAAATCGATTATTCTCAATTTAGTTTCGGAAAGTGACTAAAGAAACGATTGGTTGCTTTATTCAGAAAGTACTTTATAAATCGACTAGTTCCTTTATCCGAAAAGGAACTAAATAAACGATTAGTTCTTTTATTCGGAAAGGAACTAAAGAAACGATAAGTTCTTTTATCAGAAAATAAACCAAATATACAGTTAATTCTTTTATCTGAAAATGAATTAAAGAACCGACTAGTTCCTTTATCCGGAGAGGAACTAAAGAAACGTTTAGTTATTTTATTTGGAAAGGAATTAAAGAAACGAGTAATTCTTTTATCCGAAAAGGAGCTACAAATACGGTTAATTCTTTCATCCGCAAAAGAACTAAAGAAACGTTTAGTTAATTTAACCATAATTAAACTAAAGAAACGACAACTTTAACCTTGAAGAAACTAAATAAATGATAAGATCTTTTAACCGGAAAGGAACTAAAAGAAAGATAAGTTCTTTGATTCGCAAAAGATCTGAAGGAAATTAGTTCTTTTATTCAGAGAAGAACTAAAGGAACATTGAGCTCTTTTGTTCAGAAAGGACCTATATGAAGGAACTCGACAGGAACTAAAAGAAAGATAAGTTCTTTGATTCGCAAAGGAACTAAAGGAAAATAAGTTCTTTTATTCAGAGAAGAACTAAAGGAACATTTAGCTCTTTTGTTCAGAAAGGAACTAGGACTAGTTACTTAACCGAACTGAAACAAAAGAAAGATGAGTTCTTTGAACATGAAACGAACTTCTGAACTATATACGCAATAGGAACTAGCATGAGCAACTCTACTTTGTAAATATATTTTCAGCATATATAATGTTTACTCACACTTGCAACAAAAGCTGTCTCTTTTTAATTTGATTAATTACTTAAATTTGACATAAACACGTTTTAGCAGAAATGAAGCAGAAGGCAGATAAAACAAAAAACCAAAAGCATCGCATCCCATTCTACCGATGAAGTCTTTGGTCAGTTTCAGATACTTTTGCTACTTCGTTCCCTTCTCGGTGATTAATGAATTGATTGACAACACGAACATAATAACCTTAACTTGTTGTTGTTGTTGTTATTATCAGCTAAACACTTGCTACTCAGTACAACTATATATTGTTGGCTGGTGCCTTTCTGGGATTTGAGACAGCTTCCGGGCATTGTGAGTTAATTATTCGATATTAAAACTTTTTTCTGTTACGAGCATTTTGCCTTTAAGATAAGCTTTGAAAACACCAAAGAAAATTCATTTGAGTTTAATTCAATAAAGTTTATAAGAAAAAACACTAATATTAGTTTTTATTTTATTGTAATAAAGTTTATACCATTCAAACGTAACAGCACTTAAGTTTAAGCATTTAATAAATGAAATATGAACAACTTTTAACAAAAAGAGTATTTGCAAGCTTCGTTTATAAATACACAACTTTTCTTCATTTATCTTTTGTTTTCTTTTTTAGTTTTCTTTTTGTTCTTTTTTTTTGTCCTAATGGTTCTTTGGTTATACGGTTTGCATGCTAATAGGCAGTTAGTCTTTGGGTCGGAATAAAGCATATGAAAATAAATGCCTGCGTTTTGGCTTAAATAAATGAGACCAACTTTGGTTAAAGAGAATCGACAGAGAGAATTAGAGAAAGAGAGAGAGAGAGAAACTTGAGAGCAAGTCTAACCAAATTATTTACATTGATTAATACTACTTTTTGTTTTATATGCAGGTCTGTTCTCAATTCCGATACCGTTCTAAATTTGCGGAAACGGAATTGATTGTTGTTTTGAATTGCTCCAAAAGTCAAACTTTGGAATGAAAAGTAATTGCCAGATTCACAGTGAATTCAACTAATAAATTATGAATTTAAATTACAATTAGAGTTAAAAAATCAATTAATAAATAAATTATTTTATATATTTACTAAGCTATAAAGAAAAGTATAAAATATTAAAATAAACAAAAAATTTAATAAAATAACCTAAAAAAAAATAAATAAATAAAGTTAATGCATATCACATAATATTCAAACAAAAAATTTCCCAAATCTATAAATTATATTACTTCGTTATGAATGGTGTAATAAATTATAAGTATAGCTTGTAAGCAAGTGTTATTGTTCTCAATTCTATCAAAACTCGATTTCGAACTCGTTCTTGAAAAAGCTTAAACGAAACAGATCAGTTATTCAAGTGTTTTAAGTTTTCAAAAACGTGCGGAATGCGGAATAGGTCTTTATTCTCGACTCTATCAAAACTCTGGTTCGAACTCCGTTTCGAAAAGGGGAAAGCGAAACCATTACGATTGGAAATCAGAACATTAATTCGTAAATTGTGCGGAATTCATTAATTTTTACTTTTCAAAAACGTGCGGAATGCAGAACAGGCCTGTATTCTCGATTCTATGAAAACTCGGGTTCGAACTCCGTTTCGAAAAAGGGAAAATGAAACCATGCCACTTGGAAATCAGGACAGTTATATGTAAATAACTCGGAATTCATTAATTTGTATACTCTTTTTTTAATTTTTTTGAAAAAAAAGAAAAAAGAGTACATTGGGTTTGTGAAATGTCCGTCTGTCCGTCTGTCCGTCCGTCTGTATGAACGCAGGTTTTTTCCACAGTTTTGAAGGTAGAGCAACCAAACTTGGTATACATGTTGGTAAACACTATAGTAAGACAAAGTGTCAAGATCTCCCCCCACCCCCACCCCTTCCCCCACAAACCGCAAAAAACTATATCTTCCACAGGCTTATAGCTAGAGTATCCAAATTTTGCACAAGGCCTAATAATCACTTTCTTCATCGATCTGGTAAAAAAATTTGGCCACGCCCATTTCCGCCCCCACAAATAAGCAAAGTCTGTATCTCCCCCACCCCTTTGGCTAGAATCACCAAATTTTGCAGGTTAAATTCTGTTGCCCTATTTAATATTCTATTCTGACTCCGCAAAGGGGCGAAAAAAAGAGTATATCGCAGTCGGGTGCATTCGACTGCAATGTTCTTACTTGTTACTTTTCAAAAACATGCGGAATGCAGAACAGATCTGTTCGCGATTCTATCAAACTCGGGTTCGAACTCCGTTTTGAAAAAGCTTAAACGAAACCATGGCACTCGGAAATCAGAACAGTTATTCATAAAATGCTCGGACTTCATGCGTTTTAACTTTTCAAAAAACGTGCGGAGTTTGAAACAGGCCTGATTATCTTTATTTAATTATTTTTTTGTTTTTTTTTTTGGCAAGTCTGATTAAACTAACCCATTTTTGAACTTTGGAAATACCAAACATTTGTATTTACTCAACATTTTAATGCTAAAATACATTTGCGCAAGTACAAAAGGCCTTTGTAGCACCCCGCAACGAAACAAAACAAGTCGAAGTCTGTGTGCCAGTTTTTTGAAACAGCTATCGAATGGAAATGCTTAAACCACATTTTTGTTTCTTTTTTTTTTTAAACATTTTTGTACGTTTGCTTATCAGTAACAAAATTTAAACAGCTGCCGTAAACGCACGGCAAACAGTTAAAACAACAGCAACAAAAGCATTTCAAATGGTTTTTTTTTTGTTGTTTTTGTTTTGTTTTAAGTTTTATTTTTTTATTATAATTTTTTTTGCTTTTGTATTTCGTCAAGCATTCCAGACACGTAAACCCGAGCACACCTCCCTCGATGCGACTTGTTGCTGCTTTTTTGTTTTTTGTATCTATTCGAAAAATGTCTTTAACAAACCGTTGACGATATGCAAAACATGTACCTTCAATTGCCCCTATTCACACACACACACACACACACACACACACGGAAAAACTAAAAGATAGACCTTTCTTTCAATTTTCATTTCCATTTCCAGGGCCCTTCCCATGGTCTATGCCCGCAGCCTGATAGCTATATATCTATCTAGTTTTTTTTTTTTTTTTTTTGTACGCTATGCGGAAATAACTTAAAGCTGATAAAGAAGAAAAAAAAAAGTTTGAAATGGGCCTTATGGTTAAAGCCTGCTGAGCACTCCCAATTGTTATTCCTTCAAGGTAATGGCCAATAAAATGATCGTGCAGTTGTCGTTTTAAGAATGTCTTCTGAAATTTTAATGACTTTTTTCAGTGCTTAAGACTCATACACTTAGCTCTGAGCTGTGCTAGACATATCCTGTTTAGTTGAAGAACTCTGCTCTTTGTTGTGAAAAACGATAGAAAATGGGTTTTAATTGTTATTTAAAACCTGCTTAGTTTTATTCAGATTTTATTAATTGATTTATATCGTTTATTAATGCAATTATTTTCTAATAGTTTATGTTTGATATTTATATTTAAAGATTTTAACATTCTTCTTTTGAGTTAAAAAAAGAAACTATTTATATTTTATATAGAACGCAATATTGTGACTATTAAGTCATTAAAACTTTCAAACATAACCCTTTCTCATTTCAGGCCTGTTTGCATTTTCAAAACTCTTTTCATTCATTTTTGTTTTCGTTCGATCAGTTCGAATACTTTTTAAATCGTTGTCTCAAAAGCATATTTTCTGAAACCAAACTTTTCACTAATATTTGAATTTCAAAATAGCTAACAATTCCGATTTGGAAATGGGAACAAGCCTCTATAATAAATTTCCACCATTTTAAGTAATTTTGCTCATTTATGCCACTTTTACTCCAAAAATGTCTCAGAAATTTTCAAAATTTTGTATTTCTTTTTTCTTTATTATACAATCATAAATTTTTTTTTAAATATATGCTTCATTTCTTAGCTAAATTATTCAATTTTTATAAATATAATTTCGAATATCAATAATTTCGTAAGATTCATCACATTTTTGTTTTCTAAAACCCTCATCGAATTGCGTCTTGGAATAAAACTCATGATATCAATATTTCTTGATAAAAATATGACAAATCTAATAAATTTTGTTAACTTATGTTTATCTGTAAACAGTTTGTATCTTTCAATCTCCACACACGCTTTCCTTAAGTGACCCACCCAAAAGTTTTAAATAAAATAATATAAAACGTGACAATTTTAACAAACACATTTAAGCCGAAAAATCAAAAAATAACAATTACTTATATAAGTAATGCCATAAAGCGGAAAAGAGCTGTACCGTAAATTATGTATAAATTATATTTAAACAAAATAAATATATTTTATTTGTGCTTGATTAATTGGCTTTTAGATTAAGTTACGAGACAGTTGAAAAATTGAAAGACCTTGCCAAGGGGAAGTCTTGTTATATTTTCGAAAGCAGTACAATTTGAAACATTAGAGTGGTTTTAATACTCTGTTTTCCACAATGGAAAAAAATGAGTATATTGGATTTGTGAAATGTTCGTCCGTTCGTCTGTCCGTCTGTATGAACGCAGGTATTTCCACAATTTTGAAGCTAGAGCAACCATATTTGGTATACATGTTGGTATATACCACAGGCAGACAAAGTGTTAAGATCGGCCAGATCGGACCACTATGACATATAGCTGCCATAGGGACAATCGGTTGAAAATAAGTTTTTGTATGAAAAACTTTTTTGTTTTTCAAGATAACTCAACGAAACTCAACTTACCTAAGTTTAAGGACAGTTTATAAGTATATAAGTAGTCTTAACAAAAATTTAATTCATTAAATGTACAGAAAACAGAGTATATCGCAGTCGGGAGAACCCGACTGCAACGTTCTTCCTTGTTTTTTCTTCTATTTTTTATGGTATAATCATAATGTGCGCAGATAAGAACAGTTAACACTGGGCTTATCAGCCACTTGACTTTATTGTATCGTTTGTAAATTGCTTCTTTTGTTTTACATTGAACGTTTGTAATTTGTTTTCTATCTTTTAAAATGAACACAAATTACTCATTTTTTTTTATTGGATTTTCTACTTAAATTTTCTACTTAAAATAAATCTTCAACTTCCATTTGTCATACAAAGAAAAAAAAACTTCTTAAGTACTTTTGCAAGTCAGCTTGTAATGAGGTCAGTTTAAAATACATAAACTCATTTTTTTTTTGTAAAAGAAAAAAAAAATTAAAAAAATACAATCGTAAAGCGCAAAAATGTTTTATTGTCGCGTACGCAAGAAAACGTACAAAAATTTTAGCGACAAGCTGTGCCCCAAATAAGGAATACCAACAATACCACAAACAACAAGAACAACAACAACAACAATGAGACAACAACCACATTCAGACATTAATAATGCTAAGTAAATAAGCAAATTTTAACAACAAATGAACTGCTATCTCTGAAGGTAGCGCACAACAACAGCAACAACAAGCGTTTTTAAAGAGTATCTCAACTTTTAAAATTCTTTTATATTATATTTGATATGTTTTAAAGGTGTCTTAGTCTGCTTATATTATTTTAATGATAGCACATTTGATATAGCATAAGCTCACATAATTAAAGCATATCAGTTTCACACACAAAAAAAAAAACGCTGTAAATTTCTTTTGCAATTAAAAGTATTTGATGAAAATCGGTTTGCAAAGTAAAACAAAGTTAACGAATCGTGTAATGAGTTTTTATTATAACAATTAGACGAAAAATATAGCTGTTATAAATTGGAATCGAATAACACAAACATATCTAATTGGAATAAACATCAAGCCATAGCAAAATCCGAATCTATGCACAATTCTAATAGAGGTTGTCCAAGAAAATCGAACTCGCGTTTCTTAACTTGAAGATTTGTAAGCTTTTAGAAAATATATATTGGAAAACTTGGAACATCGATTGAGAACTCGTTTTAAAATACATTTTTTATCAACAACTATATAACGTTTATATATTCTTGATCTGTACCCATTTAAAACGAACTTACGCCTAAAATGAACCAATTTTCAAAGTATATTGTTTTGATTTGTAACATGTACATATAATGAATGGTGGTTCATTGTACCCTGGACAATATAAATCACTTGTTTGGCTTTTGAAACATTGACGGTCATACGTTTTGAAATGTAAAACTATTTTCTTGACTGGGTATCGAACCCGAGGTTTTGTGTGTCTGCGTAGAATGTCTTTCCACTAGACTACAGTCGTTCACTTTTAAAAGTACGCACACATTAATTGTGTTGTTCATGGGTTCATTCAAGGCGAACTTTCATTTAAAAGGAAACACTTTGTGAAGTTCGCTTTAAGTGAAAAGTACTGTATATTTCATAGTTTCGTATCTTTACCAAAAACCAAAATAAAGTTTTTAGCTACATTGGATTTGTGCTTCACTTAGCTGCAGCTGTGTACTTATCTTAAAGAAAAGAAAGCCATTTGATGTTGTAAAGATAAATGAAGAAAAGTTCCAATTAATATAAAGATAAGTATGTTTTTTTATCACAAGTTTGCGCCTGCTGCCAACAACTTTTACACATACACGTTACACAAACGCCAAACATTTGAAAGCTTAAAGCTTAGCATAGTAGCTTGACAAGCAAAAGTGCACTAATACATGTACACTTACTAATACACATGCGCAGCTAGATTATGATGATGTATGGCAGTTGATAAAGTCTGGCTTCAAAAAAAAGCGAAGAAGAAATTAAAAATAATGCACTCTGGTTAGCTATTAGTTCCAAATGAATGCCTCATAATGAACAACTATTAAGATAAGCCCTATGGATCTGGATCTTTTGATGATTAACACGCTACTTCATCAAATGAAATTCACAAACATTTTCACAAAGCCATGTTAATTAAAAAAGCGACGTTTGTGTATGAGTGAGAAAGCAATCTTAAGTCGCTTCGTGATCTCTCTTTCGTGTGTGTGAGTGTGTGTGTGAGTGTGTGTGTGTCTGTGTGTATTTCGTTTGCCTTTTTGCGCTTGAGATATTTTACACAAGTCTGGAAGAAGTTGTTTGTTTTATTGTCGCTCATCGTTCGTCGTTCATCGCTTCAAATGTTGTTTGTGTTTTTATTTTTATCAGTGCGCCAGGAAGAAGAATCCAAGAAAGAAAAAAAAAACTGCATCGAGTGGCAGGCAAAACGTAAACAAAACGCATTTTTGATAGTGAGCGGCAGCATGTTTCCGGCTCCCTCTCTCGCACTGTCTCTCTCCCTTTCTGGCTGCCTTTATGGCGTGTAAATTTCGGGAGTAAACAAATAAACGAAATAAGAGAAGAAACAAAAAAACATATAGAATAATATCGCTTATTTGTATTTCCGTGACTGCAAACGCATGACAAATTGACAAATTGTCAAATTGTTTGATTGTGGCTTGAGTCAAATTGTTTCAATATGTGCATTTTGTACAAAAAAAAAACCTTATCGTTGTTGTTGTTGCTCTGTGTTACATAACACGAACTCAAAAAGCAGCTACAAATTAGCCGCCTGCGTTACAAAAAACTAAAATGCAGCTTAGAACCAGTGTTGCCAACTGTGTTTAACCAAAAAATAGCTAAATTGTCTGTTGAAAATAGCTAAATATAGCTACATATATTCAAAAATAGATACAAATAGCAAACTTTACTATTGAAAATAGCTAAAAACGGCTAAGTTTAGCTAAAAATAGCCATTTAAAATAGCAAATACATCTTTTAAGCAAATTTATGCTTATTCTTTGAGTTATCAATCGGAAATAATAAAAATCACGATGACAAATAATGCAATATCCAGAATTCTTCTATTGATGAACCTCAGAAAGGAATTTTATATTTATCTGTAATTTCAGCCAGTTCATTAGATTAATTCAACTATAAATACACATATATGTTTGAAAGCAGATACAGAAAAGTATCTTATCGACTTTAACAGTTTTAATGCATTTTACACAGAAAATAAATAAACATGTTCCAAAATCTTTAAAATTATTATTTTTTTAGAATATTATGGATATCATAGATGAAAATGGTCATTGATATTCGCAATATTAATCTTGGATTTTAAGTTCACATTGACGGAGAAAAATAAAATTATCTTTTCGTATAAAAGCTTCAGGGACAAATGTTTTTTTTTTAAGTTAGCAGCTATTCAGAATGGTTTGTCTTCTTTGTAAGACAAAATAGCTAATTTATCAAAAAAAGAGTTCGATTTATAGCCAACTGCTAGCTTCAACAGTTTGCTGTTCTTCACTTGTCAAAAATAGCTAGATTTGACGTGAAAACGGCTAAATTAGCAACACTGCTTAGAATATGAACATAAATTGAGCGCGAACAACAGCGCACAACGGATGAGAGAAGAGAGCAGCTCAATACGTCAGTTATGCAACGGCGAAAAGCTGCACAAAGCGCACAAACGAAAATAAGAAAAAAAAAAAGTAAAAATAATAAAAAAAAAGCCCCTCGACTACCTCTGCTGCCACCACGCCCCCTTTTACAAGCCGGTTGTCTTCTTTAAACTTCTTCTGTTGCTTATTCTTATTCTCATTCTTATGCTTTCGTCTACCCGCAAGATTCTGCACATTTTACCGTTAACTTAATGGCTAAATCACCGTTTAGAAACGCAACGCGCAGTTGTTGCTGCTGCTGCGATTTTTTTTTTAGCGGAATTCAACTCTGTTCGACAAAACATAATTATAGTATTTTTTATATTTTTGCAAACGTGCTTAGATTTTAATTTAATTTAAATTACACTCAATTGCAATGGCCTGGGAGTATCTAAAGTTTGCCTCATTGGATTAAGCGAAACATGGGATTTATTTACTGATTTCAACACTAGCCAATAACGGCCATATATTAACAGGCTTGCATGTGTATTAGTATTAGTTAGTTGTGCTAGTATTGGTGCACGTTACGTAGCTATGCCTTGAGGCTCACAAAGCTCTCTACGCGTGTGTATCGTGTACGTGTTTGGAATGGAATATAAACGAATGGCTTGGATGCTCAATCAAGACTGTTATTAAAGATGCTACAATCAAGACTGTTATTAAATCTTAAAGAATGGAATTCATTACAAAACAATAATATACCTACTATAATAATATAATATATATTTAAAGAAATTAAAAGAAAGCAGTGCACTGCTTGCATTTTGAGAACTTCAGCGACTGTCTTAGCAAGCAGATGTACTTCAATTGACTTAAGAACACTTCAGACGATGCAACTTGCACACAAAGATGCAAGATATTGTGCAAGATTTGCTTCAAGTGTTGTTAAATATGCTAAATTAGTACACAGAAAAACAACAAAAAACAATATCTATTTCAGAGCTGTAAATGAGTGACTCATTTTCGATTTGAATCTGCGATTTATTCAATCAGTGAGTTGCCATATATTTCAATTCATATATTTCATGAAAATGTGATTTGAAAAAGTGTTTTGAATTAAATTTGATTTCATTCCAAAAGACTTATCAGTTTTTGACTTTGATTTTCCTTTTTACTCCTTGTTCCCATTAAAAATGGGGAAAAGGGAGTTATAAAGTACTGCAAATGTGTGTGACAGATAGAAGGAGGCATTTGCGACTATATAAACTATATATATTCTTGATCAGCATCAACAGCCGAGACGAACTAGCCATGTCCGTCTGTCTGTATGAACGCGTCGATCACAGAGACTATAAGAGCTAGAGACACCAAACTTGGCATGCAGGTTCCTGTATACCATACGCAGATCAAGTTTATTTCAAATTTCGGATGCACCCCCCCGCACCCCCGCAAATCGCAAAAGACTCCCACAGCCACAATTTTAAAGATAAAGCTTTAATTTTTGGTACACATATATGTTGTATCAATGTTGATCAGCTGTGGAAATTTCAACACGATCGGATAAATAGCACCAAAGTTATAGAAGAATCTATTACGCCTGTCTCAGCTGGCAGCAACAACAGTTTGACAAGCAGTTTACGAGTTAAGTGCACTGCTTGCTTGTGTTGCCGCTGAACTGCTTGAAATGCAAGTTGGGAGCAGGGAGTATTCTTACTTGTTTACTTCAAATATGAATTGTATTGGAATTTGTTTTGAGTCTCAAAGACTTAAACAATTTGACTTTAAACTCCTTACTTTAAAAACGAATTGTATTACTTCTGAATTATATGCTTTAATTTATGTAAATTGTTAGAAATTGATGGAATCAAACAATTTACAATCCAGTTTAATAACTATCATGAGCAGATCGACTGCAATCTTATTTTGCTTATTTTAAACCGTTTTTTCTTTAATATTTACGTTGTCAAATGAAATAATACTTGATGAAAGCTATTTCATAAACATTCAATAACAACAAGCACTAACTAACAAATATGACAAGCGATTAATTTAACCTAGCTTAACTGTTAATATTCAAGTGCAAAGTCAATGGAAATCTTGTAACGTTCTCGATAGTTGCGAATTTTCTTTTTTAAAAAACTATCCGAATTATTTCACAGTGATAAATAAATGTTGAAAACTACATTATTTCTTTATAGTTTCAAATTATTTTCTATTCAATATTTCATTCATATTCGCAGACTTTTTCACATTTCCAGATACTGTCAAACGAGACTTCTATATTTTGTAACGTTCGCGGTCGCTGGTTTTTCTTAAATATTCTGAAAACGTAAAAGCTATGAAATTTGACTTTTGCATTGAAAAATAGTGCACTTAAAAAGCAACTAAACCGCAACAAACAAAATTTAATTTATTTTCAATGTAAATGCGTACGAATGTAACGTTCGCGCACCTGGAAATGCCCATTTTCGCACATTTTCAATTGGTATTAGTGCTATTAGGTTTGTTTTTTTTTATATAGTTTGAGTTATAGCCTTTTGTATCGCTTGGTTTTTCTATTTTTACCAATAAAAATGTATTAAATTTTCAAAATTTCTGTGCATTATTTTGTATAAGCTCTTTGAACAAAGATAGTTTTGCATGCATGTTAATTGCACGCAAAGTCTTGCAACATGTAAATTGCGCTTAAAAACGAACTTGATTGTTTATTATGCAAAACTCCATCAATCACATTTAATTGTTTTAGCATTATGGTTTGCTTTTGCCAATTATTTGTGTCTATCAATGTGTGTTAATTGATTATGGCTTTAATCCAATTAACTTGCATGAGTTAGCTTTTGAACTTTGGGGTCAAGTTAGGACATCTTATTGTTTCGCTTTCATATGTAGAGGGTGCTAACACCAGCGCGATTTAATAAGTTGATAAGAGTGTATCTAATTAACAAACGCTTTATAGTTGGACTTTTGTAAACAGCTGCAAGGACTGCTTATCAAGAGCAGCAATAGAAAGTATGAGTCGCAATGTTAGCTTAACTTTAGATACCATTTAATATTTGTGAATTTTGAAGCATTTTCTAAAGCATTTTCTGTGCAATATCAAAAGATTGTTTTTATTACATGTCAACTTTAATCTGTTTGCGCTATGCGCAATTCTTTTGAATGCCACGCCCACACATAAAGAAGACATCTGCAGCCTTAAGTTTGCTAAGAAAAAGAAAAACACTGCACTTGTTGGGCTTTGTTTTAATCAATCAAAAAAGGCGAGGCAGGAAAAAAAATATGTATAAAAATGCCAGATTTGAGATACATAGATACATTTGTATCTGAAGGCGCCCACACAACAACGCAACAATTATAAGCAATGACAAGCAGCAGAAGCAGCAGCAACAAAAACAACATCAACAACAACAGCAAATGCATTATTATTATTATTATCAGCAAAAATACATGACAAAAGAATGACCAGAGCATGTGTTGGACAGAGACAGCACGATAATGCTGCTGCTTTTGTGCCACGCGTACAGGAAATTATATAAAACATGTTTTTGCTATAGAGAAGGGCAAGGGGTAGAGAGCGGAGCCAGAGCCAGAGCCAGCGGCAAAAACAATAAGAGAAGAGAAGAAGAAAAAAAGCAAACACAATGCAGTTGCAGTTGTTGTGCGTGTGTGTGTATGTGTGTGTGTGGCAGAGAACTCAACAACAGCAAAATGTTGTTGATGTTTTAAAAGCAAATACAATAAAGCATTCTCTCCATGTGTATCTCTCACTGCAAAAAAAAAGTATGTAAAGAATGCAGAAAAAATAAAAATAAAAAAAAAATTTTAAAAAAAATAATTTTTTTTGTTGGGTGGTGGCTGCATTGAGTATACGACACGTTGGCAACAGCAAAAAAAAAAAACACATTTGTACACACACATACAAAGACACGCATACTTAGTGCGTTGTCTCACATGCGGATTATGCAGCTGATGAGCTTACGAGTGAGACGGAGAGTAAGCAAGAGCGAGATAGCGAGCAGAACAAACAGCAAAGATAAAGAAAATGCCTCAACTGCAGCCTCTCAAGCTTCACACAGCACATCACATCACACACACATTGTGGGGGTCATGTAGGGTTAACAGTTTTCCCCAGATTTTCTGTTTTCATATATTATTATCTATTTAAATACAAAGCTCGTCAGAAAAACACTAACAAAATTGTTTAAATATTTAACAAGTTCTTAAAAAAAACAATAGATGTATTGTTAAACATGATCAAACATTTTGTACATTTCTACAATAATTAGCGTCACTCGATAACTTCGATAGTCGATAGGCGGCACTATTGATAGACTATAAATAATTTTAATTCTTCAAAAATATTTTTTATGTTTTTAAGCGTCAAAGTAATTTCAAAATTAATAAATATTTTTGTACCCAAAAAAATGTTGAGTAAAAACTACCGATAATGGTTGAAGCCATCAATCTTGGTACTATCGCTGGCTATAGTGATAGTCTAAGACAAATTAAACAAATTAATTTAAAGATATTTGCTGTTACAGAACATATTTTCACAGCAAGTAGTTATTAAAAGCTAATTTAATTTTTTTTAAATAAACAAATACCACTATCGATATATCGAAAAAAAAGCTAAGATAGTGAAAAGATTCTAAAATTATCGATGCCATAGATATTGACATTGAAGTTTTGTCAACTCTACAATCGATATTGTTTCTATTATATTGAGAACCATATTTATTCGTAAGCAATTAAATAAATGTCACTATCGATATATCGAACAATCATCGATAGTGTAAAGAACTAAAAACTATTGATATAATCGTTGTTTTGCCAGCCCTTCTTTCGATTCTGTTACAACTAAACTAATTAATTAAATTGAGAAGAATATTTTTGCGTAAAAGGTTAAAAAAATATTTTTACCGATTTATATATATAATAGAACTATCGATAAATCAAACAAAACTTCGATTGAAAACTATCAATCTAATCGTTGAACAGAACTCTGTTTTGTCAACTCTGCCATCAGTACTAGTATAATGCCAACATATTTGCTTTGATAGCGATATTGAATTGAAAACTATCGATATAATCGATATCGATAACGATTTTTTAGTTACCTGTACTATCGATAGTCGTAGCATACTAACTAAATTTGCACACTGTACATTTGAAATTGGTTGTATTTTTAGCACACATTTAGGCCCAAGTCTTAGCCCTTAACCCTTGTATGCCAAAAAGAAAGACTTGCGCTTTGCCAGCGGCAAACACATAAAGACCCCCCCCCCCCCCACCTTTATTGTGTCTTTGCCCCTTACTGTCCCCTTGCTGCACCTCCCCTACCCCCTTTCGTCTTTTACATAGAGATTCACACTTGGCGCCTTTTACTCATTTCGCTTGGTTTTGTGAGGTTTATATTTGTTAGGGTTAGGGTATGGTTGCGGTAGGGTAGGGGTAGGGTAGGTCGTAGGCGGCTCGACCCTAAGTGTTTCTTGTAACTTGAGTCTTCAAGTGGCCAGCTGGCATTTGCTTTTGCCAGTTTTTCTTGTTTTCCCGAGGCATTTTGCTCCGAGTGTGTAACTGCAAGTGTATATGTGTGTGTTTTGTATCTGTGTGTGTGTGCGTGTGTGTGTGTGTGTGTGTCGAGTGTGGCAACTTGTGTCAAGCCCAACGACGTTTTGTTCAAAATATAATGCCATAAAAGTATTAAAAAGAATTGTGCAAAAATGTTAATAAAATTGTTTTCCCTCTTTTCTTTCTTTCTCTCTTTGCAGTGTTTCATTTACGTCTCGTAGCGCTTCTTCTTATTTTTTTGTGTGTGTGTGTGTGTGTAGACAACAACAACAAAAAGAAAACAACAAAAATAACAACGACAACAAAAGCAACATTAGCTATAAAACAATAACAACAACGGGCACATCTAACGCTGCAGCTAACAGATGAGCCCCAACAACAGATGTCAATTGCTGCAGCCGAAAATGCAGGGTAAGTGCACAAAACTTGACAACAACAAAATAATCAAATACTTAAGATAATAAAACAAGGGGAAATTGCATTAAGAATAATCAACATTTCAAGTAATATGTGTATATGTAGTTCTTTAGAAGATTTCGCAAACTTAAGATTTGTTCAATTTTCGAATTACAGAAACATAACATGAAATGTTCGCAATAGCACGCCAATTAAAAACAGCTGTTAAACATTTATCAAATATGTTAACAGGCTAACACTAGCATAAGTAATAAAGCTGAATTCTGATTAAGCTAGTTTAAGTACTAGAAAGTACCTACTTTATACAGTCGAACTTCTGTACAATAAAGTTTTCTTTATGGCGAATTAATTTCTAGAACACTGCAATTTCATTCAATATTCAAACAATTCTATATTACGAATTTTCTATACAACAAAGTTTATTGTTTTTATTGTAAGAAGAATACATAAAGAAAACATCATTTAAAGCTTGTCTCCATTTATAGTGATTGGCTGCTAAGGTGCTGTTAAGGCGCTGTTAAGTTGCTGTTAAGTTAAAATAGCACTCTTCAAATGAAAGGAATGAGCTAGAATCGCATTATTTCATTTCATTTAACATTTATTTTAAATACTCAAAATGGTTCTGTAAATACTATAGTTATGCTGTTAAGTGCCAGCGTTTATTTAAAAAAACTATTAAAATAAACAAACAAATATGAGCAATACACTTTATATAAGTTAAGTCTGGATTTTTGGAGTGTTATATATATATATATATATATACATATATATTAAATAATATTATTTATATATTTAATTAAGAATAACAATTAATGTTATTTTTTTACTGTAGCCTTTTCAAACAAATCCCACAACTCACTTTGAACTTAACTGCACAGATCTGCTTTATATTAATATTAATATTTCCTCTTTAAATATAGCTCAAGTCCATGTTTATTACTCCCTGTTTTTTATTTTGATTTACCCGCTCATTTTGAAACTCTCTTCATCTTGATTCTAAGCTCGTTTTTCGAAATAATGTCCAAAACATATTTCCATATCGTTAACAGTAACAGACGCATTAACAGCTTGGCTAAACCAACAGCTGTAAACTTAACATTTCGCTTGCCATTCCGGCCGCAGTAAAAACTATAAAATGTTTAGTTTCCAGGAATAATTTCGCTAGCATTCCATTTCGGTATTTTTCCATTTCAAAACACAAATTTTAAAAAGAAACATTTGAAATGTTTTTAATTATTTTAATGCTTATTTGAAGAAACGCATATTGTAGCCCAATCTTTCTGATGACTGCCTTTTCTATGAAAAGTGCTTTTTAGCAAACTTGCCAAAAAATTGCTTAAAGCAATGGAAAATTACTCGCATCACATGTTATAAAACCTTTGAGAGTAGCAACTGTAGCTGTAGCTGTATCTATAGCTGTGAGAGATAGCGTGGTCTAGACTATAGCAAAAATATTAGGTATATATAACTGTATTCGCAGACAGAGACTGAGACAGAGATAGAGACTGAGACGGAGATAGAGACGGAGACTGAGACTGAGACAGAGACTTTGACTGAGACTCATGTGTCAGTCATTAGAAGCTCATTGAATATTGCGACATCACGCCCTGTGTGTTGTGTTGTTTTTTGTGTGCTGAAATAGCAATCATTAATTGCACGTTTTTGGGATACGTTTGTATCTTTGAAATACGTTTGTCAGCTGTGTGCTTGTATCTTTGAGTTACGTTTGTCATGAGTGGGAATCTTCGACATGCGTTTGCCATCTTCGGTGTGTCTGAGTGCTGTTTGTATCTTATAGTTTGTCAGCTGTGTGCTTGTATCTTAAAGATACAAAACTAATAATATTTCTTCATCTAAACAGAACCAAAGGCAGGTCACGCAAAGTTTATATGACACCTTGCCACCCAACCAATATTTAGCTAAACAAATTTTTGAGAGAACGAGAGATTCTGTGCAGAGAATAATATTTGATCTGCATTGTCGCTGGTCTCAATTTTTTGCTAAGTTATTTTTTTTTTCGCATATTTTGTTCTTTGATTTATAGCTTCCAATTTGTGGTTGTTTTTTTTTTTTTGCTTTTTTTTTGTGGCATTGCCAACATTGTCGGCATTTTCTTTTGCTACTCATAATTTCTCAAGTTTGTTTTGATATTTCTTTTCTCTTTGTTTTTTTTTTTTGCTTTTTTTTGTACTTTTGATTGAAATTGATTTTATTACTTTTTTATATTAGTTTAACTGAGCTGAAATTTGTGGCGCATTTTATATTGTTATTTACACCAAATGCGCGACTCTTAATTTTCTTTGTGGCCATTTTTTTTATTGAACTGCCTGGCGTGGGATAGCATAGCTAATGTTTAGATTCAGATTCTTTTGAGCCTATAAAAGGTTTTATCAGTCGTTTAAATATTGTTGTGGCAGTTTGAAAAGTTGAGCCGAATTGTAACAAAACCAGCTGTACAGTAAGATTTACTGTAAATAATAAATTTGGATATTATTTAGATTCGTTTTCTCAACTTCGAGTTGACTGACTGACAGACGGACAGGGCTAGTTCGGGGAGTAAAAATCTTATCCTGAGCGAAAGTTAAGCTGAGAGAAGCAAAACAAAGCTTAATCTTACAGATAAGAGATTTCAAAGCTTTTAAATTCTTAAAAATTGCTTAAATGAATGTGAAAGAAAAGCTTGCCTAAGAAATTAATGGGAAAGTATTATCTGAAGATTTGGCTATACTTTTGTAAGGGATACCTTATACTTGCTTTACTTACTAATACTTATTTTCTTCAGATATATATTTACATATTCGCATTTATATTCTATATATTGCATTCATTTTTGATGAATTGATTGTTCTACATATTTACATTTTTTGAAATCTTATATTGTTACATTATTCTAATTCTGTTTACTCCCAATATTAAATTCAAAACTTCTTCGAATATTATGTTACTTATTCAAAACTGATGATAAATTAAACGCTTTTCATTTAGTCCATGAAAATTTGTTAGTTGGTTTTATCAATTGTTTTAATTAATTCGCAAATCATTAACATTATGTTAATAACATGTTAATACCATTATGTTAATAACATGTTAATAACATAATGTGTATGACAATAAATGTATTTTTTGAGTTCAAGTGCAAGTTTTGTTTCGAAAATCAATAACATTGTGTTAACATAATGTTAACTGATTGTAAATGTATTTCTACAGTGCTGTTATATCTAGTTCAGAAAATCGATCAATTTAAATTATGCACGCATGGAAATACAAAAAAACAACAACAACAAAAAAGATCAATTCAAATTTGATGCCGCTTTCCAACAGCAGCATTTAATGACTAAATTAACGCAACGGCTGTTGAAGATTTTCACTGCATAATTTTCACTTTTCTTCGATGCCGCAACAGAAAACGAAAGTGAAATAAATGAAACTCAAGCTAGAGTTAGAGTTAGAGCAGCATATATGATATGATAGGATAGGATAGAGAGATGGAAATGAAGAAAGAGAGGGTAACCAAAGCATTTGTGATAGAGTTACGAGTGCATACAGTTTTTTTGTTGTTTTTTTTTTTTGGGCTTAGGCCTACAAACATACATAAAATATCAAATGTGAAACACAGTGAAGCCTCAGTAACTGAGAGAGAGACACACACACACACACAACACGCTCGGCCACGCTGATGAGTTTGGCCTACTTTCACTTTCATTTGGTTTCGTTTTTGTTTTTTGTTTTTTGCTTTTCTAGTTTGTAGCTTACGCGCAATGCTTTTTTTTTGGGGTTTGGTAGCCGGTTTTTCCAACCACAGAGAGACCCACTGACAATGAAATAAAGTTGTTTCATATTTCATGGCAAGTTGAAAAACTGAAACTGAAACTATTTCAAACGTCTAAAAAAACACAAAACTTGGCATAGAAAAATGCCTGTAAATTACTCATCAACTGAGCAGACAAACCAGCAGCTTTGTGCGGCTTTTTCAACACAAAAAGTTAGTTTTTTGTTTAACTTGTTTTCTTTTTCATCAAAAAAAAAAAACAGCAACAAAAAATTGAAGCATTGTCTCTGGCCCACGTAATACTTGTTAAAGGCAATATGCCTTCGAGTTTTGTATATAGAGTCATATTTTATTTAGTACCAATATAAATCTATTAATTTGAACAGTTTTGCTCGTGTTTTGCTCTCTCACTTTCACTTTTGTCAATCGCAATTAGTGGCTAAAAACAACAACAACAACCAGCAACAACAACGACAACAACTAAATTGAATAAAGTTTCTCATTTTAATTGCGCTCGTCTCTACAACAAAAGCAATAGTCATTTAATTGTTGTTGCAACTATTTGTTGTCAAATTAAGCAGCAAAAGATAACAACAATTCATTGTTCAAAAAGATGTGCTCAACGCAAAGTTACCCTATATTCTTTTAGGCCTGTTCTGAATTCCGATTCTGTTTGAAATTTGCGGAAACTGTAATAATTGCAGTTCTGAATTCCCCAAATGCGTCAATTCCACACGAAATTCAAACAACAAATTCGTAAACTCAATTTTCTTGTATTTTTTAACTTATTTAAATATGAAATAGCTAATTTTCGCATTAGATTGAAATCAAATAACATTTCTAATATTAAATTAAGAAACTATCTATAAAACAGAAACGAAAACGTGCAAGCAAACGTGAGTATACTCGATTCTATCAAAACTCGGGTTCGAACTTGGGTACGAAAAAGAGAAAAGGAAACCATTTCGAGCGGCAATCAGAATAGTAGTTCGTAAATCGTTTGGAACTTATGCGTTTTTACTTTTCAAATGCCTGATAATCTCAATATTTTCATTATTTCTTAAATTTAAACAATGTAGTTTACCCCTTGAAGCTCATTTGTTGCTTACAGAGTATAATAAGAGCTTAGAGTTCTGGAAAACTTTTAATTATTTTGCGCTGCTTAAAACTGAAAGTTGAGTTAGTTTCTTGGCTTTTTAAAGGGGGTGCGGGGGGTCTTAACTTCAAACACTTTTGGGCCTTAACTTCGGCCAGACTAATTTGATTTACAAGTTTTTGTGGCTTTGCACGCGGTTTTCTTAATTGACACTTAAAATGTGCTGCTAAGCAAAAGTTGCAAATGTATTAGAAAATGTATTTATTTTATTAAACTGTATTGTTGCTGTTGTTATTTTGGGCTGCTTCTGCTTTGATTTCACAAACTATTTAGTCAGAGGGGAACTTTTTTCCAGCTGAATTAAAAATGGACTACCAAAAATAACTAGGAAAAAATATAAATTAACATTCGATCGATATTGTAAGTGTGGCATGTTTGTAAGATATAATTAAAACAAAAACTAATTTGAGAAATTACAACAAATATTTCGAATGCAAGTCCATAAATAACAACTTTGTAAGTCAACTAATTACAAAGTTTATACATTGTTGTATAGAATCATTTTGTGTAGTTGATTTTCTGAATTAGAAAATGCTTCATTATTGGAAACTATTTCGAACTTGCTAATTGAACAAATCAAGCACTTAATATTGAAAACTATATTGTATATGCAGTAGAAGCTCACAAATTATAATTATCTGAAATTCGAATCTTTCAGAAATTAGAATTGAAGTTTCTAAAAATATTACATTGACAAACATTATCAAACTTTATGTTTTGTTGCATATAGTCAAAAAATACAATTTTAATTTCGTTTACTTATTTTTAATAAATAAAATAAAGTAAAAATAGAAATCTATTGTAATTTTCTGAGTTAATTTTATCAATTTTTACTCTCTGTTCCCATTAAAAATGGGAAAAAGGGAGTTATAAAGTACTGCAAATGTGTGTAACAGACAGAAGGAGGCATTTGCGACTATATAAACTATATATATTCTTGATCAGGATCAACAGCCGAGACGAACTAGCCATGTCCGTCTGTCTGTCTGTCTGTCCGTCTGTCCGTCTGTCCGTATGAACACACAGATCTCAGAGACTATAAGAGCTAGAGACACCAAACTTGGCATGAAGGTTCGTGTATACCATACGCAGATCAAGTTTATTTCAAATTTCGGATACACCCCCCCGCACCTCCGCAAATCGCAAAAGACTCACACAGCCACAATTGCGCATAGATAAGATCGTATTTAATAGTTACTTTATATGTTTTGTATAGATTTGCTATAATAGATCATTTTTATACGAACTGAGAACAGCTCTATACACAGAAATAAATGAATAAACACGCTTTGTTCTTCTAACCTACTTAAAACAGTTTTCGCCACTTTTGAACACACTTAAAAGCGTTTTCCCATAGCCTGAGCAGTCCATAGGCTAGACTTAACTTTAGCCAATTTTGAATTCATCCCTCAGCGTTTTTTTGTTGTTTTACAGACTCTCGAGCACGACAAGAACGGGACAAGAGAAAAGGAGAGAGATGGAGCGAGAGCGAAAAAGCATCTATAATTTTTTTTTTTGATTTAAGTGCCTGAATACACGAATTTTCCATTTGACTACGACGAGTACATGCCACAATTTCCTATAATTTACAAAGCAACAGTGCAACAACAACAACAACAACAACAACGCCCACACAAGCTTAACAACGCCCAACAACAACAAAATCAGTTGTTAAAGTAAAAAACAATCAAATAAAAATCAAAATAAAAATATCAAAAATAAACAAGAAAGAAATGTTATCTTCGGCGTGCCGAAGATATATACCCTTGCAGAAAAGATTTGCATAAGAAAACTTCTTTTTCCAAACAGCTAAAAGTTATAGTGATACGATTTTGATCAAATTTGGTCAAAATGTGTAGAACGTGCTTTAATTAAGATACAATGAGTTTGGTCGAGTTATTTTAAAAAACACAAAAGTTTTTCTCACAGAAACTAATTTTTCAAGCGATCGTTCCTATGACAGCTATAAGATATAGAAGTCCGATTTGGGTGAAATTTTGTCAACTTGTGTAAAGTCTTCTTAAACTTAGGTTTAGTGAGTTTGGTTGAGTTATCTTAAAAAACAAAAAAGTTTTCCATAGAAAAACTCACTTTTCAACCGATCTTTCCTATGGGAGCTATATGCTATAGTGTTTCGATCTGGCCAATTCAACTATAGGTACACCTGCAAAAAGTAGAAGCATCTGTGCCAAGTTTCATCAAGATATTTCTAGAACAAAGTCTTGAAAAATGCATATAAACAGACAGACAGACGGACGGACAGACGGACATGACTCGGCTGTTAATGCTGAAATTACAAATTTTGTTTTTCTGAGACGTCTCCATCAATGCGTTACACATTTCGTGACAAAGTTATAATACCCTCTGCAAGAGTACAAAAACAAAACAACAAAATATTTTAAGCCGCTTACATAATAATCAATGAAATGTGCCTACAACAAAAACAACAACAACAACAAAATTGCTTGTTATATTGTCGATTTGTTGTTGTTGTTGTTTGTAGCTCAAGTTGAGTTTAAAGCACGCCTTAATTGGCCGATGTGGGCGTGGTCAAGTAGAGGGCGGCGGCAGCCGCAGCAATCAAATTTTGATAAACAGATTTTCTTCCTTTGGTTTTTTTTTTTCATGTACATCAACGAATTTTGGTCCTGTTCATAATTTTTATTTGTAATTTGTTGTTGTTGTTGTAGCCTGCTTTTAGGCGCCTTTTTTTTGTTTTTTTTTTTTGCTGCGCAGAAAACTTTGATGAAAATTCCAATGTCCCGTCGCGTTGACGCCCCCTAAACCCTTCCCCCCACAAAGAAAAGTTTTTCTCTTTTATGACTGCTTAGTAATACTACCCTTACTAACATTCCCCTCCCTCTCCCTACTATCCCTGCCCCTTTGGCTAAATCTAATGCACAAGCGTTGTACTTTTTGCGCAAAAAAAAGAAAAAGAAAATGAAATGATTGCATTTTATTTGTATCCTTATCAGACGCATTTCTCTCTATGAAACTTTTGCTGACTATTAAGTTGTTGGGTTCGCATTTCTTCTTTTTTTTTCATTTCTATTCTTCTTCTTGAATGGCAACCCCTCATCATTTATATGCAGACAACGCAATTGCAGTTTTGCGTTTTTGTTCACTTTTCTTCATTTTTATTTTTGTGTTGCCCCTTGGCTTGCTTTCTGTGCTTAGAAATATCATTCTCAGTTCTGTTATTACACACTTCATTCATTCATTCACAGTTCTTTCTTTTCTTTTAGTCTCTCTGTATGCATTGCAAATTGCTTTCAATATTTTATAGTGTTTTTCTTTTTTGTCCAGCAAAAAAGCTAGCTGTTGTTGTTGAAATGTAAAATAGCTTCAACAGACAAACAGCAGGCAGCTCGAAACTAGGCTCCAAAAACACTGCACTAAAACGAGCATTTTTTTGCGCAACTTATGAAAATTCGCAAAATGTTTTCAACTGTACTTTATCAATCTATTTATGAATGTGCGAATCGTTAACAAAATAATTTGATTGTCTATAAAATCTGACAAAATTGTTAGAATATGTTAGTTAAAACTTACGTTAGTTGCATATTGTAGTTCAATTAAAGAAATAAATTCTAGAGTTCGATTTTTTGTTGAACTAACTAATTAGTGTTATAGTTCGTTAAGTTCTTTCAGTCGTTTGGTTCGTTTAGTTCGTTCTAACCCATTCGTGCGTTTCTTTAGCTCGTTTAGTTTTCAGGTCGTTTAACTCCTTCGTTAAGTCGTTTAGTTCGTTCAAATGCCTTTATCTATCGCTTTAATGTCTTCAATTTTCAAAGACTTATTTTGAACGATCCGATATAGCCCTAGACTTGGGTCGATCCGATCTGAACTAGTTCTAAAGACCGGGACATTGAAAAGAACTATTGAACTATATCTTTGATTATAGTTCGAGTTCCCTTTCTTGCGATTTATACTATTCGGTAACATATAATATTGTCAACATTATTAAATATGGCATAATTTTGTCTGTATTTTCATCAACATATAGATATATATAGATATAGATATAGATATAGATATAGATATAGATATAGATATAGATATAGATATAGATATAGATATAGATATAGATATAGATATAGATATAGATATAGATATAGATATAGATATAGATATAGATATAGATATAGATATAGATATAGATATAGATATAGATATAGATATAGATATAGATATAGATATAGATATAGATATAGATATAGATATAGATATAGATATAGATATAGATATAGATATAGATATAGATATAGATATAGATATAGATATAGATATAGATATAGATATATAGAACTATATAATAGATTTGATCCTTATCCGCAAAAGAACTATATAACAGAATTGATATTCGCAAAGGAACTATACAACAGATTTGAAAGATTAGTTCTTTTATCCGGAAACGAACTAAAGGAACTAAAAGAAAGATTAGTTATTTTATCGGGAATCGAATTACTGAACTATATCCGCAAAAGGAACTAGAAATCTCAACTCTACTTTAGGTCATTCGCGCAAAAAAAACGATTCTAATAATCTGGTTTTGGTCAGGAATATGTGTTAAAAGCAATCAAAAATGTACTTTACAGTGCTGTAAACGTTAACAGAGCAGCAGTATTGCTGCTCAAATCGAGTTCTGTTAACGTTTACAGCACTGTTAACGCTAACAGGACTTGGTTTGCATGCGATTGGACAACTTTAAACGAAGTTTTCTTAAGTATTTCTGCAAAAAACTTGAATTTTTAGATCATTTTTGGCATTTCAATTTCTTGGAATAGCACGCTAAGCTCTCTTTTTAAGATATCTTGAGCATAGCAAGCAGCGTTTTGTCGTCATATGGCCTGTCAATCTAAGCGCCCACACAGCAGAGGGCACACTTAAAGTACCTACTGACTTATGTATGTTAAATGCGCGTACAACATTTGGCCAAGACACAATATGTCAATCAACTACAAAAACAAACAACAACAACAACAAGTAGAACTTTTGCGAAATGTTGTTTATCACAAAAATACAATTTGATACATGATCCGTCTAAGTCATTATGCTTATTATTTTAATTATTATTTTCTTTTCTTTTCGTTGTTGTTGTTGTCGTTTTCGTTGGATAACAAAAAATTGAACTCTGTCGAGAAATATTAATTACAAGCTGCTTACCTAAACACTTTTTGTGTGTTTGTTTTTGTTGTTGTTGTTGTTGCTTGTTGCTGACCAATCAACACATTTGTAATGTGAATCCAGCCAGCTGATATGCTGTTAATATTCGCAGACATTGAGTAGACTAAGGACTAAGAGTACAGAGATGATTCTGCTAATTAGCCTAAAGGGGCAGCCTGGTGGCAACCCTGGCAACCTGAACACCTGTCCAACTTTCGGCCAGTTGGCTAACTAACTTGGCTTTAAAAACAACTTATGCAAGTGCCATATTGAAGAAGCCATTAACTATTACCAATTGGCCTATTTATGTGTCTACCTATCGCGTTTTTAGCATTCATAAAACATTCATACGCACACTCATACTCATACACATACACACTCACATGTTTGCCATTCGCTTGGTATTCACAGTTTGTCTTTTAGCCATTTGCATTATTAATTATTATTGCTGTTGGCAGTTCAATTATCAAATATTTATGTTAACCTGCTGTTCAGCACACCATATTGATGTCTGTTTTTTCAAGTTCTAGAGTTTCCGAGTTGAACACAGTCATTATAAATGCTGACAATTGGTTTTATACTTGATATAGCTACGTTTATATATATAATTAAAGCAGGCAGTGTAAATACGTCAAAAATAATCAAAATTCTTGGTAAGTTATTGTAACTGGTATTCGATCGAGTGTTTTTTTTTTCTAAAATATAAAACTAAGCAATCTATTTACAAATGAGAATTTGCGTTTTCAAGCCAAAATTAGAATCGAAAGCTCTAATTTGCAAGGGTTTTAAATGGGAGATCTTGACACTTTGTCTGCCTATGGTATATACCAACATGTATACCAAGTTTGGTTGATCTAGCTTCAAAACTGTGAAAATACCTGCGTTCATACGGACAGACGGAGAGACGGACGGACGGACGGACAGACAGACGGACATTTCACAAACCCAACATACTCTTTTTTCTTTTTTATTTTCAAAAAAATTAAAAAAGAGGATAAAAATAAATAAATAAATTAGTAATAATTAAAATTATTTCCAACATAATAATCTGAAAATTCAAAAATCGGCTTACAATTTTTTCTTTTATTTTATGAAATTTCTTTTACAATTTGTTTTTTTTTAATAATCAAAAAGTTTGTCTGAACTTAAATTTTTTAGATTTCTTTTTTGGTAGATAAAGTGTTAAGATCTCAACTTGAGTTGCCTGAAAAAGAACATATCGCAGTCGGGATCAAGCAACTACAAAGCGCCTGTTTGCTTTTTAGCCGCATATTTTAGAGATAATTAATCCAGAATCTTTTGAAAATTTCAACAACTATGCCTTATTTTCAGTTAATAATTAACAAAATACAGCTCAGCCTTAAAGGTCTTTTTGTAGCTTCAGCTTTGCATGTTTTTTTTGTGGCTTTTTCATTCATTCAAAAAAAAAGATGAAAAAAAAGTTGCTTAATTACCCATCAACTGCTTTCAGCTACAGCTTTATCTTTTGCTTATTACTTGACTCGACATGGACTTTATGTAGTGCTTAACAACAACAACAATAGCCATAACAATAACAACAACAACAACGTTGCCTGCCTACCTCAATAACAACAAGACTTCACCTTCAGCGTACAAATATTTGCAAATCAAGTTTAAAACCAAAAACCCCAAAAAAACCAAAAAAAATCTTTGCAATTTTGGTGAGTTTTGTAAATTTTGGTTTTTTTTTTTTTTTTTTTTTGCTGCTTTACGCCGCATAGTTTTTGCTACGTTTGATGTCTATAAATGTTGGTTAAGGTTGGTTTAACTTTAAAATCAAGTTTAGACACAAACACACACACACACACACACACATACATACGTATATTTGAAATTATAGTGAATAGTCGGGTAGTTGTAGGTAGTCATTTTCAGGGTGGGCTAACTTTATTTTATGCTAGCTTTGCTGTAATTTAATGCCTTTGTCTTTATGCTTTTTATCCGCGTATATAGCCTGGCTATAGCTTTCAGTTTTTTCTAGTGCTTTATGGCCAAGTTTTTTGTTTTTCAAGTTTTGATCATTTTTTCAGTATCATCGCTGGGCATTAGACACGGTCTGATTATTTGATAAATTCATAGATATGTGACGGCAATAAAATAATGGCAAATTATGTTTAACAGCAACCAACTGCATTGCATTAAGCTATGCGTGCAGTTTATTTCTGCTTTTATCAACGCTTTATAAACACTACCTTACCTGAGTTACCATGCTATATTATGTTTAATGCTCGGCTTGTATTATCTTATAGCTAATATCTGTCATACGGCACTAACATAGTGTTTTATTTTGAATCACAATGAGTTTTTAATCGTTTTGATATATTTTTATACTCTTTTTTTCATTTTTTTGAAAAAAGGAAAAAAGAGTATACTGGGTTTGTGAAATGTCCGTCTGTCCGTCCGTCTGTCTGTATGAATGCAGTTTTTTCCACAGTTTTAAAGCTAGAGCAACCAAACTTGGTATACGTGTTGGTATATACAATACGTAGACAAAGTGTTAAGTTCTCCCCCCCACCCCCACGCCTTCCATGTATGTCACAGGTGGGTGTGTCCGACTGCAACGATCTTACTTGTTTGCTATATAAAATTCTTCCAAAATCTTATCTCTTTTGTTACTTTATCTCTTTTGTTAGGATAAGTGTTTTCCAGATTGCAATATTCTACCATATTTTTAGCATTTAATTTCACAAATTTTTGCACTTAGAAACGGAATTCAGAACAGCTAATAACACTCGTTTGCCGAATGTTTTGATCGAAATCGGAAATGTGAACAGATCTGTAAATTTGAATGGCTAAAGAAAGAGAATATGAAAAGCTTATTATAGTTATTTGTGCGATTCGTGCAGCTTAAGCCAACTTACAGAAGAGACGCTGAAGAAGAAGAAGAAGATGAAAAACTGGATATATGAATCCTGTAACATCATTGCAGACAATTTCAATGCATTGGCAACATAATCAATAGCCTGAGGAGCTGCTGCTGCTGCGGCATTGTGCAAACTTTGTCTTAATATGGCGTATTACTCATTTATTTGCCTTTTTGCCGCTCGGCAGTTTGAGACAATGAAACGAGCTGCGAAGGAGCAGGAGAGGGCGTAAAAGGGATGGGGGGGAAGTGTAGGATTCAGCATGCGTATATAATTTTACTGCTTCATTTCGGTGGGATGTGTGTGTGTGTAAAAACACCAAAAGGCAAATATGCCTTTACGAAACCGAAGCGACGACCCAAGCGGCCGACAATAATAAAAAGAAATATCAGAAAAAAATAACATAAAAAAAAAAATTTCAAGAATAAAAAAAAAAAATAATAATAATTTTCGCCTTGGGGTAGGTCATGATGCACATTCTTACAGAACTGCTCTACCCTCTCTGTCTCTCTCTCTCTCTCTCTTCAACTCGCTGTCTTTGTCTTGGTTCATGCGTAATAAAGCTAAGAAATATCTGGCACAATGATACATGCTACATATGTATATATGCATATATACATATATATAAACTATATGTATATATAGCATTATATAGGACTGTGTCTGGCCCATCAACTCATCTGTCGCTTCGTTTCATGTCTCATCAGTCGCATTTCCAGACTTTTCGGTATGCATCATCATCAGCAACATCATCATCAGCAACATCACCATCAACATCAACATCATCATCATCATCATCATCATCATCATCACCAGTATCATCTTCAGTTTGAGATCTGGAGTGTAGATCGCAACGTCCACTGCACATTTCATTTGCGTTTACAACAAATGTCTGGCAAATTAAAACTTGTAGAAATATTTATAAATATAACTTTCACATTTTTTATTATCTTTACCATCGATTTTATTATTATTATTATTATTATTATTATTATTATTATTATTATTATTATTATTATTATTATTATTATTATTATTATTATTATTATTATTATTATTATTATTATTATTATTATTATTATTATTATTATTATTATTATTATTATTATTATTATTATTATTATTATTATTATTATTATTATTATTATTATTATTATTATTATTATTTTGCAAAATTTGTTGTCATTTCCATTATGCATTGTGCTACAACTGATATGTGACAATTAACAACTACAAAAATGACTTTAATGCTTCATAAATTATTATTCAATAAAATATATTTATTTGCAGTCGTTCGAAATGTTGACAGATCCAAGAAATTTATTACGCTTTTTCAAAATGTCAAATAAAATGTCAAACGCTGCTCAAAACTGTTGCCAATTTGTGTGCTGCCCATTTCAAGTATTAGTTTATGTTTTTTGAGTTTTAATGTTTGCTAATTTATTCATATTTTAAAAAGACCATCAATTAAAAGTATTTAAATTAATTTCTAAAATAATGTTTTAATTTGAGAGATGAAATTTTCGACAAATATTGAATAAATGCAGTCTACATATTGTTCTCAAATTGTAGAAACATAAGCTTATAACAAAAATAGCATTTGTAATCCCTAAAATTATCCAAAATATTATTTATATTTTTTAATATATAGTTAAGTTATAATATAAAATTACAACAATTAACTTAATTATTAAAATTCAGGCTTAAAATATTATATTGGGTCAAAATAAGACGCCTGTTTAGACGATGCATGTTGAAAATGCATGAAAAAGAGTGCAAGAATTGCAACGTCTAAAAAACATTCTAAGCTTAATTTACTTTGATTTGTTACTTTTAAAAGACATTCCTATTTTAGCGAGCTATGTGAAATCTATATTTATTTAAAATCCATTTAAATTTTATCTTTTATTTCTGTTGAGACATGCTTTATTTCAGTTATAGCTATATAATTGTACTATATTTCAATATATAGCTATAGATTAGTGCTCAATAATTAAGACGACCTTACTAAGTAAATAAAAAACCGCATAAGCCATCGATCGATTGATGGTCAATGACAGCTAATTAAACCAACCGACCGAAACTCACATTGAGGTCTTTCAGAACGTTCAGTAATTAAAACTATGGCAAAAAAAAGTGTTTATTTATTTTTTTACTATAAATTTAGTTGGGCATATTTATTAATTAAAAATCAGAAAACAACAAAACAAAAATAAATAAAACTCTAATCTAAAAACCTTAACGCATTGAAATTATAATTGTTAATTATGGCATAACAATGGCATTTATTATTTATTTCTCTGTGTTTTTTTTTTTAAAGTAATATTTTTTCATTTTATTTAACTGCTTTGTTGTTTTTGCCATTTATGTTAATTGCTGCAATTTCCGCACAGAAGTCTTTAAAAACTAAAAAAAAACAACACTTTTTACCAAGTCTTTTGTTTACAAGTTGTTGTTGTTGTTTTTTCCTTTGATTTTCATGGCGTTTATTTAAGACCTGTAGCTCATTAAAACTGCATTAAACTAGCTGGGTTATTTATTGGCCTTTAACATGTCACGAGCCAAGTTGCAGGCGCATGCTTACACTTTTTTATACCCTGTAATCATAATTTTCGACAAGAGTTATGCAAGGTTGTCACGGCAACTGCATTTCAACTGAATTTCAACTAAAATTCAACTGAATTTCAACTAAAATTCAACTGAATTTCAACTAAAATTCAACTGAATTCCAGAATTCAGGTGTTTCACGGAGTCCTCTTTTAACCGAGTTCCAATTAAATGCCACTACATCGCTGTTACAGAAATCTCGAAATTTTGTCTTTAGCATTTTCACTTTTCACAAAGAACTTTCAAAATTTGTATGGTAGCACCTTTTGTGCATCAATCAATTTCAAGCAAGTTGGCAGGTCCGTGACTTTTATGTGAAGCAAGTTGGCAACTCTCGTGTTTGCTTGGTTCTATGTGAGTGCGTTTATTTGATCAGAAAGTTTGTAAAATGTAAAATTAATAAGCTAAACAAATTAAGTATTTATAAAATGTAATAAAGATATTTCAGAAAAACAGTTTTGTTTTCATTACAAATGTTGCTTTTGATTTTAAAACTGTTTTTGCAGTTTTTAAGCTTTGAAAATAAAGCCAAAAAACTTTTTTTTTTATGATATCTATGATATTTAAAATTGAAGAAGTTAGTTGAAAATTGTTTCAGCTAAACTTAAGTAAAAAAAAAAAAGGCTCCACTCTTTTAAAAGTACTAGAGCTATGATAGAAAACCCAAAAACTATTTTCTATGATATCTATGATATTTAAATTGGAAGAAATTAGTTGAAAATAGTTTCAGTTAAACTTAAGCAAAAAAAAAACTAAATATCTGCCTAAAAGATGAAAATGCTAACCAAGCGAAAAGCTCGAAAGATTTCCGTGACACACCTGTTACAGCCTTGAAAAAAGGCTCCACTCTTGTAAAAGTACTAGAAAAAAAAAACCAAAATATCTGATATGATATTCAAATTGGAAGAAGTTAGTTGAAAATAGCTTCAGTGAAAGTAAACAACTAAATACCTGAGAAAAAAGATGACAATGCAAACCAAGCGAAAAGCTCGAAAGATTTCCGTGACACCCCTGCTACAGCCCTAATAAAAAGGCTACTTGTCAAGCTGACGTCAAGATTTATACAATTATTATGCCTGTTTAAACTCTGACGCAAATAAAAATTATTATGCCTGTTTAAACTCTGACGCAAATAAGGTCCTGGCATCAGCACATTGCGTATGTGGGTGCTAAAAATAGGCTAACCTTCAAAAAAAAAAGGGAGAAAATACACTTGCTACAGGATATTTTAAAGTCTGGGTTTTGTTGTTGTTTCTTTTAGGGCGTGGCAAGCATTGCCAAATTCCTGGTTCTGCTTCTTAAAACCAGCATGTGGTCTCCGTTGCAACCTCCTCCACTCCAGATGCCCATCTTGCTTCTTTTTTTTGTTGTTGTTTTTTTTTTGCTCCCCTCACGAAAAATATTTTTGCTCTGTTGCCATTTTTATTTCAATTTTCCGTGCTGCATTCAACGCTGTTGCACTGTTTGTTGCAGCTGTTTTCTGTCTTTCAGCTGTGCGAAAATTTAATGAAAATGCTTCTCTGTCTGTCTTTTTTTTTTCTTTCTTTTTTTTTTGTAATTTTTGTTTTCTTCTTCTTTTGGGGCGTGGGCGCTGCGCGCTTTTATTGCAATTAAACATGCAATTTGGGGCTAGCCATAAAGCATAGGTGCAGTCCTGCTTATATATAATTAGTAGCTATCTATATACATATGTGATATATATATATGTTTATGTACGATTGTATATTGCCTGGAGCCACATATCTGTAAAGTACTCATATACTATATGTATATATATGAACTATTGCTGCAAGTGTGAGTCAATAATTTCACTTTCTTTGTGTCTTACTTTTTGTCTTATTTTCAAGACTTTAACTTTAGGTTAAAACCGAAGTAATATGACAAACAAGAATCAAACTAAAAATATAACATTTACGGTAGATATTGATCAAATATTCATAATAAACTTGAAATAAATTTGACATCTTATAGATTGAGCACATATTGATTGATGCACTCTTCACTTCTTCGAAAATTTTGTCAATTTTTTAACACACAAAAAACATGCATGCCGCCTGTTCCAGTTTCCACTTTAAGCAACATTTTGCGGAATTGATATTTCCTTAAAACTGAAAAAATTCCCTTATTGCGGTACATCTTGTGGTTTCAAATCTTGTTGAAATGAAAGTGAATTCAAACCATGAAATCTTAACAAAAGTGATAATGGGAACATTTTAAAGGAACTTTCGCAATATCGAGCGAAACTCCAAAATCGAAAAGGCCTTATAATTTATAATATTGATAAATTTTTAATTCTTAAGTATTTAAAGTTCGTTTGTTGTTGCAAGGATATATAACATTTGATTTGAAAACAAAAGTTTCGAAAAATATTATAATAATAAACGTTTACTTTGATATCGAATGCGAAAACAATATTCACATTTTGAGGAATTGAAATTTCTTTATAGCTTCAATCTGTTCTTAAAACTTAAAGGAATTGCGTTTTGCTATTCATATTCTGAACTGAATCCAACCTCAATGGCAAGTTAATTCAATTCCTGATGAAATTAAAGTGATTTCAATCCATCAAATCTTCAAACAACTGAAACTGCGTATATTTTCAATATCTTACCGAAAGTAGAAACTGTCACATGCCTCATAAAATGCAGGTGTTCCTTTAAATTTTTTGGAGTCTTAAGTATTGAAAGTTCTGTAATTTGCACAGAAATATAGTTTTTGATTTTTTTAAAACCAAAGTTCAGGAGTTATTGTTTTCCACAAGGTATTATAAACTGTTACTTTTTGATATCAAAACTTAAAACAATATTTTCAAATATTCCTAAAAATGAATATATAGACAGTTCTTTTTTGGTTTTCCATTTCGGAATTGAAATTCCTTTCAATGTTCAAAACTTTCTAGTAAATTGAATACTTTCACAATGGCAAGCGTATGCAATTCTTTGACAATTGCAAGTTTATTCAATCCTTGTTTAAAATGCTAGTGAATTCAAACTGCAAAGTGTTAATAGAAACCTTTAAGGCAAATTTACTTTTGCAATGTCTTATCGAAAGTGCAAAGCAGAACACAGCTCATAATAACGTTTTGATTCAATTATAGTTGGATATTTTTGCTTTAGAAAGCTCTTCAAGTATTTCCCAAGCATTTAATTTTTTTCTAAAAAAAAAGAAGTTTAGTTACAATAAAAGTCAGTTACTTGATAAGAAAGTTGTCTTTAATATTGACAGTTTTTTTTTTTTTTTTTTTTTTGCCAAAAAAGCCATGGCTCATTTCTGAGCAACACACGCGTCGTATGCGCAACTTGCCTTCGCTGTGCAGCAATTTATATTTCTTGGTTTTTTGTTTTTGGTTTTTTTTTATAAAATGGCTTTTCATATGATTTATGATTCTATTGGAAAGATTACGAAAGACCCCGAACAAATGAGCTGCGCTGCTGTTGCTGCTGTTGCTGCTGATGTTGCTGCTGCTGATGACGACAACAGCTGCAATTTAGAAATTAAATTTGCCATGCAACATTTAAAAGCAGCAACAAATGAAAGAGTTGAAATAACGCTGTGATTCAGAAGATATAACTAAAAGTTCCAGTCCTGCTCCCTCCACACCCGCTACTTCTCCCCCCCTCCCCCCCCCCCCACCACTCCATACTTCTACTTCTACAAGCAAAATGCAACGCTTGATGATGACTTCTTGGGAATTGAGGGAACTGAGGCGAGAATACTGCCAAAGTGTGGACTCCTGTGCGAGTCTCCATGACGCGACACATGTTGTCGCTTTAGTTGATTGTTTGTTTGTTTGTTTGTTTTGCGCTAATATCCGGCAGATACTTTTGCCCTCGCTAATAATTCATTATCTGGCGCAATGAATCTGTATCTGGTAGGTGTTGCCAGCCAGAAAGCCAGACCAGAACAGAACAGAACAGAATAGCACAGACCGCCTGCATTTTGTATCTGAATCTGTATCAGTATCTGTATCGTATCTGCAACGTATTTGTATTTTGCAGAACGCGAACAAAACTCGCAGCGCCTTTTTTTTCGTTTTTTTTGTCTGTTTTTTTCTTTTTTTTCTGTTTTTATTTTGTTTATTCTGTATTTTTCGTTAATTAAGTGCAATAAACTGTAAAGCGAAGACAATGAACTTTTTTTTTTCGTCAGGGCTTATGCATGTCAATATCAAGCTTCCATTTATATATACTATATATATATTCCCTACTGACGTCATAGCTATAACAATTTGCTAGATATAATTTGTATTTTTTTTTTTTCAAAGCTCTCTTGTATTACGCCATGAGGCGAAAAGTTTAATGGCCGTCCAAGCGGAATTCCCAACTTTTCAGTTAGTGCAAAAGTACGAAACCAAAAAAACAAAAGTTAAGCAAAAATGTGCACAAATTATTTATTACTCATCAGCATAGGAATTTTATAATTAATTTGACTGATGAAATTCAGTAGTTCAAATTATGTTTAAATCCGGCAAAAGAGACAATCAAGTTCATGTAATTATAAGCTTAAATAAAAACAGTTTAAAACATTCAAAAAAAGTTTGTATATTTATTATTATTTTGTGCCGTCTTCGACTTTATAATGTATACATATTTTTAAACAGCATCAACAGCCCTGTCGAACAAGCCATTTCCAACTATCCCTCTATCTAACTGTACCATGTGAACTAGCCTGCCTTTAAAGCTATCTTGATGAAACTTGGTGCAGCTACTTATTTTGGCTGCAAGCAGCACATATATCAAAATCGGCTGGATCGAAATACTATAACATATAGCTGCCATAGGAACGATCGTTCGAAAATGTTTGTTTTTCGAGATACAACGACCAAACTTAGCAATTCTGAGCTTTAGCATTATAAAAGCATATTTCAAAAACTTTATTAAAATCGGTCCACTATATCTTATAGCTGCCAATAGGAACAATCGGTTGAAGAATTAGTTTTTGTATGAAAAACTTATTGATTTTTGAAGATATCTCAGCCAAACTCATTTTATGCAAGTTTTAGTATGTTTTTGACATTGCTGATCAACTTTGTTCAAAATCGGATGACTATATCTTATAGCTCTGATACTAAAAACTAAGTTTTCGAAAGTTATGTTTTTATATGAGCAACTTTTCTTCCGCATGCCGAAGATAACTTTTCATTCTGCGATTACGACAAAACTTTGAAAACTTTCTTTGGCAGCGGTCTGTTCAACATCGATTTTTCTACTTTTATTTTTATTTTTATTTATGTCTTATTTGTTTTTATTTTTTTTTATTTATAAAGGCAAATTTGAACTTTTCTGTGACTTTTGGTTTGGTACACGAAACTAACTACAAATACAAAATCCTCATTTTAACCCTTGCGAATGTTCAACATATTTTTTTTTTTGTATATATATATTCTTAGAAATGTATAGTTCAAATTCCAAGTATACGCTAGATTGATCTTAATATCTGGTGTTAAAAACGCATATGTGGAAAGAAACTCTGAAACATTTTCTTTTGTGATCAGCTACTTATAACTTTCAAATTACCAATTTGAAATTTCAAATTGATGTCTTTGTTTTAAATATGTTAAATAAGTACAACGCATAAAGCTTATCAAATGATTCAGACTTAAGTGCAAGAGCTAAAACGCATTTACATTCTCACCTCAACTCACTTTCAATCTAGTCTTTGTTTTAATGCTATATCAAGTTTCTTTGTTTGCAGAGTCCCAATCCAATCCAATCCACAACAACAACAACAGCAATTAGAAATGGCCATATAATATTTTTATATAGACATATACTCTCCCTACTAATTACGTTTAACGATTCCGCGAAACTTCACTGAAGTATGCATGCACAGACAATATCTCGGGTGTGTCTTTTTCTTACATGCCAACTAGTCATAAAACTCTAGAAATTAGTAGCTTAAAGTTTAAGTCTTTCAACTACAAATATTAAGCATTTGCATTTTGCAAGGATGCCAGACCTGGGTGCAAAAGTGTGAGTTCTAAAAAAAAAACAACTAGCAAATCAAATGAAAAGCGGCGTGTAAATCTGTCGCATTAGCAAAACATCATGTTCCAATGAAAATGGCACGCACTGTAAAAAAAAAAAAAAAGGAAGAAAATAAATGCTAACTAGGCGGCTGCCTCAAGTTGTTGTTGACTGACGGGGTTGCGGGACACGGGCTTTGCTGGGGACAAGCAACGGCTCTGTGCACGAAGCCAAGCAAGGACATCATCAAATTGACACAGCGCTAGCAGCCCACGTGTCTGCCATACTGGTTCCAGAACCCATTAAAATATATTAAAACAAGATTGCTATGATAAAAAAAAGAAGTAAACAAAATTGGAAATAGAAATATGGAAATTGATTTCCACGTGAAGATCAAATTGTTAGAGAAGCAAATACACAACGTTATTTCAAAGCTTAACTCTTTTGCTTTTTACTTGATATGATTTTGTGGCTCTCTGAGATATATATATTTCAATTCTTCTTTGAATTCTTCATCCTTAAACGCTTTCATGCAGCGTTATTTCAGCGTTATAAATGTTGTCAACACTTTTCAAACAAACATATAATATAAATAATGTAAGAGGCGTGAAAGTGTATTGTGCTTTAAATGTTTTCACTCTTTATACGATTTTGCGGTTTGAATTCACTTGCATTTGTCTTAACTTTCACTTTTTATAAGATTTTGTGAACTAAATTTGCTTGCATTTCACTTTGCATTGAATTCAATAGCTCATCAATAATGGAAATCAGAACAGCTCTTATAAATATATTTTGATTTTCGACTTGTTTTAGCATAATATAACAGGCGTGAAAGTGAATTTAGACTTAATTGCAACATTTCGCTTTATATAAGACTTTGAGGATTGAATCCAATTGAACTTGTACAAGGATTGAATAAAGTTGTTATAGAGGTTGGATTCGTGTCAATAGCTCATCAAAAATAATGAAAATTCCAACATTTATCAAAATTTCTATTTTGCAAAATGTAAAATGTTCCCCCTTTTTATAAGATTTTGTGGTTTGAATTCAGTTGCAATTGATCAAGAATTGAAGAGAGTTAAAAGGTAGGATTCAATACAATAGCTCATTGAAAATAACGAAAATTTCAGTATTTATCGATATTTGAATTCCGCAAAATGCTAAATGTTCTCAATTTCAGTTTTAATTCACTTGCAATTGATCAAAAATTGAAGAGAGTTAATATTGAGGTAGGATTCAATTCAAAAGCTCAGTGAAAATAATGAAAATTTCCGTATTTATCGGGTTTTAGTTCCGCAAAATGACAATGTTCTCAATTTCACTTTTTATAAAATTTTGCAGTTTGAATTCACTTGCAATTGAACAAGAACTGAATAAAGTTGATATTGAGGTAGGATTCAATTCAATAATTCATTGAAAATTTCAATTTTTATTCAACAAATTCCAATAGATTGCGTAAGTGAAAAGCAGAACAGCTCTTATAAACATATTTTGATTTAAGTATGATTTAAGTACATATATGCAATATATAAATTTTGAAAATATTTCTTTGCTAAATGTTGCGCATAGAAAACGAAATTTTTATTGCATTTCGACACACTGTGCATAATGTCGACACTTGTAGATTTTGTAATCATTTGTTGTTGTTGTTGTTGTTGTTGCTGTCGTTGCTGTTGTATATTGGTTTTGTATACAACATGTTGAGCCTGAGTCTTAATTTATGCCACTCGCCAGTCGCTTGTTATCGTCGTCGTCGTCGTCGGCGGTGTCCTCGTCCATTTGGTATCGTCCTTGTCTGTGTATGCCAAAGGATTTTTGGTTCTCACCTTTTGCCTTGTGCTTGTTGCCAGACTGCTGCTGTTGCTGTTGTGTTTGTTGCTCATTGTCACTTTATATATTTTTATACATATTTTTGCAATTTTCCATTGCTACTTCACCCGCTCTCCTCTCCTCTGCTCGAAGTCTTTCTATTAGCTTTTTATGCAGCGACTTGCTTTTATGATAATTTTTATGGCTTATTGTGTTTGATTACACGTGTAGAGCTGCGAGACCAAAACATCAACAGCAACAACAATTACAATGCTTCAAACAACAACAACAACAATATCAAATCGGTCTGGCTATTTGTGGGTTTTCTTTTTGTGCTCTGTGAGAGTTTCGCTTTTTATTATTATTGTTGTTTTTTTTACGGTTTCCTTTTCTTTCGCAAAAAAAAATTTTTCTTTTTTTTTATATGATATACTTGATGGGAACTGTGTTTAAAATTTAATTTTATGTTGCATTTATGACTTTTTCCAAAACTAATTGAAATTTTTGTATTTGTTTCTTTCTTTGCAGGTATGTTTTACATGCACTTTGGATTAAATATTTAATGCTCAAGATTAGCGTAAGTTGCACGAAGTGAAATGAAGCAGTGTGCCTAATTCCAACTGCATTAAATAAATGGATTAAAATGGATTAACAGCTTTTCAAGAATTTTTTTTTAAAACTATATTTTATTTTGTTGTTTGATTTGAGGTATCAATTGTTGCTTGGAACATGTTGTTGCATGCTTGAGGTTCACTCTGTAAATCAACTTGTAACTTGTCCAATAAAATCCCAGATTTGTCATTGTGTCTTTGAAAATATTTATATTTATTTACCTTACCCACCTGCATCCTAGATCATAGATCATGAACCAGATAGCTGACCAAAAGTCTAAGGGCTGTTTTCTCATGTTCCCGTCTTTGCCCATATCGAAATGTACCTACTTTTCAAAAACTAGTCTTCATTCGTGCATTCATTTTCTCAAGTCTTTACAATTTCAAAATGATGTGCAATTCTGGCAACGCTGCGTCGAAAAGTATCGATGCATCAGCAATGTAGTTGGCAATTCTGGTAATAGGGCTGCCAGACTGTTCGACAAACAGCCGAATATTGTTGAAATATCTAATGAGAAGAAATTTGGTTACCTTATAAAATTTCGTGATACTGACATTCATTTTATCACCAGGAAGACAGGCTAATCTTGGAATTTGGCTAGCTTTGCACATGATCACCGCACAAAAGGCGACCACTGTTACAGTAGATTTTGTTATCGATATTTAATGTTAAGTGCACTTATCGACAAAGTGACACCACTAACCAAATCGTTTAGATTTTATAATAATTATGATTCTTTATTGTTTATTGTTCAATATTTGTAAAGTGACTTGCAAGGACGCTTTTAAAAGTTTCATCAACATTATTGAAATTTCCAAGGCATGCTTCTAAATAGGCATAGTTAAGTTGGGTTGAACAAATCAACGAGCACTCTGAGGTCTATTCCTAAGAAAGCTTGAAACACCTGCTAATTTAAATAGCTACGCCATGACTTTATTGTCTTTCTCCAAAGCCAAAATAATTGCTAAATCCATACTTAATTACAATTGTTAAATATCTTCCGAAACACAACATGCACTAATAACAGCTGTTGCTAGATGCAAAGATGCAGATGCACACAATGCGAACAGCTTGCATCTATGTTATCGATAACTTCTGCTAATGCTGCAGTTATTGTAAATGTGGAAACACTGCAGCGCTGCACTCTGAAGCTGTCGAGTTTGCTACTCGTGGCGATGAAGTACATTGCGATCAAAGACGGCCAGTTGCAAAAATGTGAACATGAGAAAACCAAAATCAGTAAAGACACGTAGATTTACAATGAGAAAACAGCCCTTAGTATGCTTTTTAGTTAGTATAGCTCGAACTGCTTCAAATGTTGGATCAAATCTTTCACTCTGATGCTTTGTCACTAGAAATTATTTTCAATAATATTTAAAACTTAGCTCTTGTTGAACTGTAAAGTTTGCTTATGTAGGAATACCCCAATTCAACATGCAAAAATACCATTAGACAACACCATGTTAAGTATTTGCAGTAACATACAGTTTGGTCACACTTGAATCTCCTGCCTTCTTCTTCTGCTGAGCGTGGTATGATGTACATGTGGTCTAGGTGTTGCAAGTATGTAAGAAAACAGCTAACAATATACATATGTATATGAAAAATAATAATTATGAATAATATATAATAACTAAAGTGTCTAGTGTTTAATACAAGTATCTTAGTTTTCAATAGCTAAAGTTTCACAATATTTAGTATATTTTACATGTCATAAAATAATTATAGTCTTAGCCAGCAAGTTGTGCTTAACTGCTTTGGCTTGATTGTTGTTATCAGAACAAATAAATCAAATATGGCATTTCCGTTTTTCATTAATTTATTGACAACAAGAAATTCTTTCTTTTGGTTTGTTGCTTTGTTTGCTGTTAGCCACGATGGCGCTTATTAAAAAACTTGCTCTTGCAATGCAAAGCCAATAAGAGAACAAGAAGGACAACAACAACAACTAAATAGAAACGCCAAACGACATTATTTGTATTTCTTGTAGATTTATGGCAGATCTCAACAAACTTTTTTAACTCAACGCAGCGCAAAACTACGCAAAACACACACACACACTAGCTCACACAATCTCGCGCTCTCTCAGACACACACGCATACGCGCCATACTCCAATACCACTTCAGTTCCACTCGATGCCTTTTGCGCTTACGTTTTACGTGTTGCGAACGGCGCTGGCTGTTCCAATTGCCAAAACGTTCCGCGAGAACGATTCTTGACGCTTTTGGAGCTGTGCTGTGCTGTGCTGCCTACGAAAACTGCGACGCAATTGTGGCGCTGAACTGTACAGTGGAGGACATTGACATTTTGCATTTTCGTTTCGTTAGCATTTTTCGTTCGTTTTGCCCAGCCAGCAGCGTCAAGAGAGCAGCAGCAGCCGCCGCAGCACAACACACAACGTGTTGAAAAGAAACAACTTTTAGCCACTGCTGCTGCTTCTTCTTCTTGCTATGCTGATGTTGTTTCTGTTTCTGTTGTTGTTGTTTCTTACGTTTCGCTATTGGAGCTCATTAAAGTTGTGATAATGCGCGACGTTTCTCATGTTCTCATGTTCTCACTTCAAAATTCTTGACAGCTTTATGAAGCAATTTGGTTGCTTCCAAAAAAAACAACAACACTCGTATTGCGTGCGCTTCCATTTAGCTGTTAAATCTAATCCTGACCATAAAAACTGGGATTTGTTATAAAACTAAAAAGAACATGTGGTTACATACAGTACATCTAGTTATGGCACAATTAAACTAACAAATTTCAAACTATTCTTTTATTTCTTTCGCAATTTACAAATAAATTTAAATTTTAACATAAATTAATCGAATAATTCCAAAATGATGAAAAATTAATCGGTTGTGCTCATAATGTTTGCAAATTAATCGACTATTTTCAAAATGTCCTCAAATTTATCAATTGTTTTCAACATTTTGACAGATTGTTCGATTATTTCCAAAAGATGATCGTATTTCCGTTTTTTATGATTATTTTTTCTCGATTTACAAATAAAATGTTAACGTAAATGATTCGATTGTTTCTAAATTTTTGACAAATATCTTATTTCCACAATAAATCGAAAATTTTAAAAATATTCGTTTCTTTTTTCGCAATTTACAACTCATTTTTTGCGTCAATTTATCAATAATTTTAAATTGTCGACAAATCAATCGATTATTTTCAAAAAGTTGCAAAAAAAGCAATATAATTTCACATTTTATTTAATTTAATTTAGCGATTTTTAAACAAAAGGGCGGAGCCTCTTTAAGAAGAAAGTATATTGAACAAGTATTCAGACTTTTTCCCATTTCCGAAAACTGTAAATTTTAAATCGTTTTCGATTTTGTGATCCTGTTATGCAAGGAAAAAGCTAAAGATAAGTTTAAATACTTCTCATGAAAGTTTTTAAACTAGATATTTTATAGATAGATTTAGAAATCGAACAATTTCGAGCACGAATGTTTTTTGATCGGAATCGGAATTTAGAACAAGCCGGATTAACTCAAAAAGAGAGTTTCCAATAATTATTGAAAAAATTTTATAAGTCTGTAAATAATTTTTTTTGTTAGACATAATGTTCTACCTAAAGTTGCCTGGTTCAACTCATCACATGATCCATTTAACCGATAAAAATATTATATTTTTTTTCATTTTCAACTCAAAGTGGATGTGGCATGCCTATAGGATCATGTTTTATGCTCGTCAATGTTAAGAATTTGCCAAGAACAATATGATTTCAATATCATGTACATTAATTTTGACAGATTTTTATAGTTCTTTCAGCAATTTTGAAGAGTTTGCTTAATTGTCTGTGTTTCTTTGTTGTTCGTGGAGGGCCACAAATTGAACTCAATTGAATTGGTGTGAAAATACAACTAGTTTTGTTATTGTTGTTGTTCATATGTTTATTGAAAAGCACAGTATTCGCAAGTTTGCTCATAAATCTTGTGGAAATTCATTAAATTGTCTTCTACTCTTCATGTTGATTGCAAATATTGAAAGATTTATGCACAGATTGTGTGTGGCTGGGAAATGAAATGAAATTTTTTTTTGTAAGTGCTTTTTAATTAGTTTGATCTATTTATTGTCTTTTGATGTGGCCATTAAAAAATATATAAATAAAATGCTCACATTAAATTTTTTGTGTATGTGTTTAGCGCCGTAAAAGTTTCATGAGCTCAGCTAGCGTAGGTTCCATAAGAAACACATATTTGATTACGTTTTTTATTTTTGTGATAAGGCTATCACATGAAATTCAGAACAGGCGGTATGTTTTAGTATACAGCAATTGAAACTTGTTGAACTGATAGGCTGTTATGTTGGAAATAAGGTAAAACTCAATTTGAAGCCTATGAATTTTGCTTTTTATTAGCAATATATTTGAACAACATTTCTAAAATATGGCTTAAGAACTGAAGAATCAAACCGATTCGAATTTGGGACCTTGTTTCGGTTTTTGTACGTTCCGAAACTTAAGGTGTTTCTGTAAAGGGTTCTGTTTTAGATCATTCATTTTATGGCTTTCAGTTTTCAATTGTACCTTGATTTTTATTGTTTCCAAAAATATACTTTCTCGGCTTTTAAACTTACGTTTCGAACTCGGGTTTTGATTTCCTGTTTATCTTAAATTTCTTGATTAATATCCATTGATTGCTATTCAGCTTTCGTTTTCTATGCAGCTTACTTTCTACCCACAACTCTATAAAATGTATATTTCTAAAAACGACCTTCATTTGCCCTCTTAGCTAGCCATAAACAGTCCAATTACAAATATACACAAATTTCACTTTATAACTTCATTTCCGCTTCATGATGGCAACACCCAGCCAACTATTTGCATGATGTCGCAACCCTAAACCAGATCCATTATTTCCGTTTTGTTCCAACAACAAGTAGAAGAACAAGAGCCATTCCTCTATTTTCCACTAATTTCTCATAAGGAAATTTCCATTTCGTGCTCGAAAATACTACACTTTTATTTTTTATGGTAAGAAATGAAAGGAAGGACATTTCCTTGAAATTATTTTGGCGGTCACAACACGCCGCCCCAACTTGCCCCCCGCTCACAATTTGCATTTTCTTTTTATTTGGTGCGCAATTTCTAAACGAAAAAAAAAAAAACAAAAAAAAAATACCTCAAACACACCCATAGAAATAAACTAAACTAAACTGACGACTTAACTAAGTTAAAGCACCATTACGAAAATAAACACATAAAAAAATATGCATGCTAAATTTAAGTGGGAGCGAAAGAGAAAGAGTATCGAAAGCAACACAAATTTGCATTAATAAAATAAAACGAAGTGACAAGGTGAAATAATTAGAAGAAATTAAAAAAAGAGCGGCTGAAGTGTCGACGCTGTCGCATCTCCACTCATACACAACAATATTTTTGGTTGGGGGGGGGGAAGTTTGGAACCCTATCCCAACCGGCGTTTTGACAGGCAGAGCGCTGCGACGGCGTCGCGGTCTTTCGTTGTCATGAATGGGGCGGCTGACAATGAAACACACACACACGCACACAATGCGAGCTGTGCGACACGGCGACAAAGCGGCAAGCAGCTGTTTGGATTCGCAAGCGCCTAAAGAAGAAAAGCTTTCACCGCAGCCCTTGCTCAGTTTGCAAAAGCAAAAGAAAAAAAAACGTTGCAATGCTTAACAATTTATTTTGTCTTTGCTTTTTGTTTTTGCAAATACAAAATGACGCAAGCGACAGCGCCACAAGGCGGCGTACTGAGAGCGAGAGAGTGACTGCAGTTGCGCTCTCGCGCTCAGCTGCCTTGCTAATTGGAGCAAAACAAACACAAACAAATGGCAATGGGTCGAAATAGTGTTCCAATGCCACAACGTTTCACATTGTTGACGTATGTATGTAGCTGAGCAGCTTACGCGTTCCGTTGCGTTGCGCTGCCAGCGTCTGATGCTCTCTCTTGTTTCTTTATATGTCTGTATGTATGTATGTAGTTGTTGCAAGGTAGGTCGTCGGCGCAGAGGAGCGCGCAGCGTTAGTGACGCTGCTTTTATGCTGCTGCTGCTTTGCTTGCTGTGTTTGTGTCCTTACACAACTGTAAATGTAATGTGTCAGGATTTTATGCTGTGCTTTGGCTAGTGTCCTTTATGTTTTTTGTAGTAACGTTTCGACTTGCTAGCTCGCTCTGTCTGCCACTCTTACGCTGCTTATCTGACCGTATTGATCTTGTTACAATTTGATAATGTGTGTGTAATTTGTTTTTGTCGGACGCAGAGGCAGACATATTTGTTTTTGTATTTTTGTTTTGCGTTTTGCTTTTGCTTTGACATGTTTGCTGCGGCTGCTGCGCTGCTTTGAGCGTTGCTTTTTTTTTTGTTTTGTTTGGTTTGCTGCCTATTACGTCACGTTGCTGTTGTTGTTGCTTTTGTGTTTGCCTAAATTTTTGTGGTTGTTGTTTTTGTTGTTATGTGCTTTTTAGCTTACTCTTCACATATTGTGTGTGCATTGTTTTGACGCTTTTGGAGTTTACAGTTGCTTTTTTTTTATTGTTTGCTGCTGCTGTTGTTGTTGTTGTTGTTGTTGTGCGCTGCTGACGTAGTGTTTTTTATTTTTGGGTGGGGATATTTGGCAGACCTGTCTGCTTTGCTTTCGATTTATGGAATCCGTGTTTAGATGTTTGTTAATGGGAACTGTACAGAGCCTTTGAAAGCTTACGAAACAGTATTGAAAATATCAAGCTTTAAATAAGTAGAAACTGATAAATGTTTACAAAATATTCTTTAACGAAAGCTAATTTAGATGGCATCGGTATACGAATTCGTTCTCACTCCCACACTTCCTGAAATTAAGTGTTCCTTCCCGAACTCATTAATTAAAAATATTTAAAGCCAAATGATTTGATACGTTCTTTAAAAATTACTTTTTCGAATATTAAATCAGTTTTGTTTGTTTTTTAAAAAATGTATTCAATTTGAATTGACGATATTTTCGTTAATATCTATAATATTTGAACTTGAAGCTGCCAAAAATGATATTCATGTTCCATTTTTGTTGGATTTATCATAAAATTCCAAAAAATTTAAGTATTTTCTATGGTGTAAAATAAATGGGAAGATTTATGTAAAATGCTCGAAAATTCTAGTTTTAAATTTTAATACCTGGGAAATTCTAATTATCAAACGCTCTTATTTCCTAGCTACTACAGTAACATCAAAAATTTGTTCAAAATTATTTTAAAATTTGGTTTTTTTTATTGATATTTTTTTCAGAATGAAAACTGAATGCTACCGTTATTGTTACCGTTATATTTGTACATAGATCAAGATACTAACTGAGGGTTTCATTTATAATGCAAACATCCTTTTTTCAATCAAAAATACAAAAGATCGGGAACTGAGAGAATTGTCAGCGAAATATTTGGCATAGCTAATTATCTCTTACATTAATTTATGTAAATAAATCTTAAACTATAGATTTATCTGAGTTTTATAAATTAATATCTGTCAATTCACATTTAACTTTCTACTTAAATAAACTGTATTATTTTCATTCTTTTTCAATTTATAGACTTGATATCTGAGATATGAAATTTACGCTATTTTCAGATGTACAGTAATTGATTCCTGTTCACGAATTCTCAAACATTCAAGACACTCCAAACAATTTTGATTTTGCATTTGATATTAGTTTAAAAGATCACTTCAAATTTACTTAGAATAGCTTTTGAACCATTTTTTAAATTTATTTTTTATAACCTAAGATTTCTCAAAACTCCATTAAACATCTATAGAAACTTCAAGAGATAGCTCCTCTAAGCAACTGCCATACAAACATATCTCAAGGCAACATTATTTCCTGCCTAAATTCAGCCAGCTTTGCAGCAAGCTACAACAAAAACTTGGACAAGTGCAGTAACAACAACAAAGTCATTAAAGCCCACCTTAAACTTTGGCCAGTGCATAGACGTAACCAAGCCCCCTCCCCCCCCCACACACACACACTTCCTCACATCACCATGCACATAACTTGGCCAGCTTTTGAAGTTGAACTTTATCGACAGGAAACTTCATTATAAACGACATTGGCACACAGACACGAAACATACAAACATAAACACACACACACACACACACACGCGAACAATACAAAGCCAAGAGAGGCTTTGACAGTTGGCGCTCTCCTGCTTCCTCTTGCTCTTTCGTCGTCGTCTAACGGCAATGCAGCGTCACAGTGGTACGAAAAACAAAAAAAAAAAACAAAAAATACTGGCGTGCGGTAATAGACATTCATTGGAGCTGCCACCCGTACCGCCCACTCCCCACCCCCTCCCTCTTTTGACTGCAACAAAAATAACTGTGTGAAACAAATTATGGCTCTAGGCGCGTGAAGTTGGCGGGGGGAGTCCAAAAACAACTCGAAAAGAGCGAAAGAGAAAGAAAAAAAAAGAGTTGTTGCCATTGTACAAAAAAAATGTCTAACATTGCAACGTGACCATCGGCGTTGCCTGCACTTGTAACGTGTTGTAATGTTGCTGTAGTTGTTGTTGGTGTTGCAGTTGCCATATAGCTGTAAACTCGTTCAAGTTGCATGCCGCGAACGAGAGTGTGTGCGAGAGAGAGACGAAGAGAGAGAGAGAGAGAGAGAGAGAGAGAGAGCGCGCAAGAGGTGATAGTTAGAAAGAGGTGGTTTATTGGAAACATGAACTATGGAAAAAAAAAAAGAAATAACGCTTCACAAAACTGGATTAGAGGCCTCTGCGCCGTGGCAAAACTAATAGCTACTGCTAAAACAACAACAACAACAACCATGTAAACAAGAGGCCAGACCACTACAGTGGAACAACTTTGCCAAAACAAATCAAATCTGAACAGAGATCTTAACACTTTGTCTTTGGTAAATACCAAAATATGTATACCAAATTTCACATAGACGGACAGACAGACGGACATTTAACACACCAAAAATACCCTTTTTTTTTCAAATTTGTGTAGAAAAGAGTACAATTTCCTTAGTTAACGCTACTTTCTAAGGAAATCTTTGAAGCAAAATGGAAATTGTAGCAAAGTGCTGACCAAAATTTCGAGTATTTTGTATTTTCTAAAAATAAATTGAATTAAATGCAATTATGGTATTAATCTAAAGATATATATGCATCTGCTGGACAAAACTAAGAAATTCACCAAAAATTTGATTGCATCAAAGCAACCCCAAAAAAGTTAAAGTTGTTTTCAGGTAGGCGCTTATAATTCTCAAACAGTTTAAGCAAACGCTTGGTGTCATGCCCGATTGGAAACCCTTTTTAGGCAATATCTTATTTTTAATGCTTTTTTGAAGTTTTGCTTCGAACTTACAATACTAGTTTTATTCTTATTTTTTGAGAATTTTTCAAGCTTATTGAAGCATTTTTTTCTTATTTTTATTGTTTATTATATCTTATTTATTTATTGATCTTTGTTAATTTATTTACCAACATTTTTTTCTATATTTTATAGTTACTAATGATTTCAAGTTAATTTTTGCCTTGCCAAGCATGCAAAATGTATTACAACTTATGGAAAACATTTTCATGCACAATTATTTTAATATTTTAGAATACTAATTTTGAAAATTGTCTATACAGTAGAAGCTCACAAATTAGGACTCTCTGAAATTCGAATTTTCCACAAATTAGAATTGCAGTTTGTAAAAAAACTTTGCATTAATTTCTTAGCTTTGAACATTACCGCAATTGTTTTTAGTTTAACTTTTAATACATTTTACTGTTATTTAAAAAAGTATACAACGCATATGTGATATGTGTTTGCTTATGTTTTGTTGCATATAGTAGTTAAAAAATAAGAGTTACATGTATTGCACTGAATTGTTTAGTTTTGTTTACTTATTTTTATTAAATTGAACAAAGCTGGGATCATAACGGTTGAGTATTTTGAAAACAAAATATTTTTAATAATTACTGATTATTATAAAAATCAAATTATAAAAATCATTTTTGTTTTTTATTATAAAAAAAATCATTTTAGAATCCGTATATAATTATTACAGTTGTTACAAATCAAGTTTTATTTTTATACTCTTTTTTTAACTTTTTTGAAAAAAAAGGAAAGGAAAAAAGAGTATATTGGGTTTGTGAAATGTCCGTCTGTCCGTCCGTCCGTATGAACGCAGGTTTTTTCCACAGTTTTGAAGCTAGAGCAACCAAACTTGGTATACATGTTGGTATATACCATAGGCAGACAAAGTGTCAAGATCTCCCCCCCACCCCCACCCCTTCCCCCACAAACCGCAAAAACCTATATCTTCCACAGTTTTATAGCTAGAGTAACCAAATTTGGCACAAGGGCTACTTATCACATCCTTCATTGATCTGGCAAAAAAAAATTCGGCCACGCCCACCCCCGCCCCCACAAATAGGCAAAGTCTGTATCTCCCCCACCCCTTTAGCTAGAATCACCAAATTTTGCAGGTTGAATTCTGTTGCCCTATTTAATAGATTGGATAAGAATATTTTTGCCACGCCCACCCCCGCCCTTGCAATCAAGCAATGTTTGTTTCTCCCAAACCTGTAGAACAGGCCCAACCAAATTTTAATTGATGGCAAAACTTTAAAGATTTGAGCAAAAATTCAATTGCCACGCCCACTGACTCCGCAAAGAGGCGAAAAAAAGAGTATATCGCAGTCGGGTGCATCCGACTGCAACGTTCTTACTTGTTTTTTTAATGATTTTTTTTTATAATATAAATCAAAAATATAAGTTTATGGCATATTCATAAAGTCGATTAAAAAACAAAGATTTTCATATATTTAAAGCGTTATTTACGATCCCTGGAATGAAGTTACAAAATAAATCAATTGTATTTTTTTAAAATAAGTTTTCTACATTTTTTTTTTTATTTATATTTGAATAAAAAAATTGAGCAGAAATTTGAATTTTTTGTAGAAATTAGAATTAACTTATAAAGAAAGTGGCTCTAATTTGCGAGCTTCGTAATACATATTTGTATCAATTGTTTAAGTATAGTTTCACAGCAAGTTTTTGCAATCTCGCACCACGGTGCGCACGTCATCAACCACAACGCAGCCGCCCAAGCCGCAGCAACAAATATGCATTTCGTCGGCATCGTTGCTGTTGTTGTTGTTGTTGTTTTGCTCCGTTGCATGTTTGCTTCGTCTGCTTTGTTGTTGTTTTTGTTTTCTGTTATTGGCACGTTTTTGTTACTGCTACGACGGCTGCAGTTTTTGTTGTTGCTGTTGTTGTGAAATAGGCAAAAGTAGTGAAAACTCGTTTTTTACATGCCTCGCTGCGAGTTGTTGTAGTTGTTATTGTTGTTGTTGTTGTTGCTTTTATCGTTTGTCGGCTTTGAAGTTTAACTACTTTTGGAGGCGAACAGCGGGCCAAAGTTTTTTTTGTTGTTTTTGTTTTGTATTTTATGGCATCTCTTGTGGTTGTGGTTGTTGTTGTTGTTGTTGTTGTTATTGTTGTTTTTGCTGCTCTAGCCATATCCTTTAGCCAATGACGCCCAGTTTTGTGCTCCACCTGATGTCAGCTACCCTCCCCGTCCCCCCTCTCGCGCCACCAACATGCCGCTGTCTCGACTGAAGTTGCAGAGTAGGTCAGGAATGCAAGCAACAAAAGTTGTTGTTGTTGCTATTGCTTGTTGCTGCCTTGTTGAACAAGGCTAAAAGCAGCAAGAACAACAACAACAGCTAAAAGCAGCAACAACAACAACAACAAGTTGAAGAAGGCGTCGCGCCCACTTAGCAACTGCAACTTGGCAATGTTTGTTGTTGCTGTGCCTTGCCTTGTCATACGGTATTTTCTATTTTTTTTCTTCTTTAGCTCATAAGTATTTTTTTGTATTTACCGTTAGAAGCCGCTAAAGTTGCCCGCTTGACTTGACCAAGTTATAAAGTTATGTTCTTCTGCTTGTTATATCCACGTCTGGCTTTAAGCGAAGTTCGTGTTTTCAGAAATGCATATCGATATATCGATATTTGTATGCAGCATTTTCGATGAAAAATATGCAGGTCTATTTGAATTCCGACAAATTTGAACCGGCCGAGATCGTTCCGATCTTATTGATATCAATATATTCAGAAAAATTCGGAAAAATCTGTTGCCATTTTTGATTTCGTTCAAATATTGCGAATTTGAATTTCTAGTGAATTTTATTCACGATCAATGTCACAAAAAGGTTTGCTTTTTAACTTGCGAATTTGAGTTTCAAGTGAATTCAATCCAAGACCAATGTCATGTGAATTCAATCCGAAAATGAGATTTGTTTGTTACTTTCGTCAAAATATTTTGAAATTGAATTTCTACTGAACTTAATTAAAAATCAAAGTCAAGTGAATTCAATTCAAAAATCTTTTCCAAAGTGTAAATAGAATTGTTAACGAACAAATTATTTTCGCAAAATCTTGCCGAACGTGAAAACCGAAACAGACCTGTAAATGTGAATTCTGTAAGATCAGGCGATAAATTAAAACATATAAACTAATATTTCAAAAGGAGCTTTATTAAAGTTAGAATTTTGATTCTTAGCTTTATATATATATTGTCGATACCTCGATATATGCAATTTTCAATAAGAACCTAACGATTTAAATCTCCAAGTTGAGAGCCCCCCAATTGATACACTGACTTTGTGTCAGTTTTGTTGTTGTTGCTGTCATGTCATGTCATATTCCTTTTGCTGTTACTATTTTACTTTACTTCTTTTTTGAACATTTATAGTTGTTTGCCCATGTCCTTTCTTAAAATTGCATGTTGCAATTGCAATTTTCAGGCAGGCAGGCAGGAAGAATGGTTGACAGTTTGACATTTTAAATAAAAGTGCAAATTTGATGTCTAGAATGAAAACAATACTTTTGACACCTTAGTGTGGGTGAAAATACAAAAATATGAAATTAAGAAATGAAAACTACATTTATAACGTTTTAGCTTGATGTAATTTGTGAGCAATGAATAAATTTAATGAAAGGGTATTTGAAATTAACTTAAAAGTCCCTTTAAATTATATAAATAATGTTTTAAATTCCGATACCGTTCAAAGTTTGCAAAAACGAAATTTATTCGCTTTTTTCAAGATATTTCATCTGTTTTAAAAATGAACTAGATCCTTTTTCATTAGATTGATGTGAAATTAAATTTATAATATGAAATTTAAAAACTGTCTGTAAAACAGAAACAAAAACGTGAAATCAAACGTGACTATTCTCGATTCTATCGAAACTTGGGTTCGAAAAAGCGAAAAAGAAACAATCTCGAGCGGCAATCAGAACATTTATTCGTCAATTCAAAAACGTGCGGAATGCAGAACAGGAATGAATTCTTGATTCTATCAAAACTCGGGTTCCAACTTGGTTTCGAAAAAGGGAAAACGCAGCCATTACGATTGAAAATCAGAACAGTAAATCGTAAATCATGTGGCATTTATAAATGTTTACTTTTAACAAACGTGTGGAATGCCGGACAGGCCTGTATTCTTGATTCTATCAAAACTCGGGTTCGAACTCCATTTCGAAGAAGGGAAATCGAAACGATTTTCGATCGGAAATCAGAACAATAGTTCGTAAATCGAGGTTTTTCTTGAAGCCGTACGGAATTCATAATTAGTATAGTCTTTATCAGCTTTCAATTATAATAATAATACAGGTAGTACTTTAAGGTATTCGAATCGTTTCTATACCAATTTAATTGTAATTAATAAATTTGTATCAATTCCCTAAGTGTTTATTATTAGACAATCAGCTGCTGTTTCAACTCTAAAGACAACAACTTCAGTTCTTATTATTCATTTGAAACTCATTGTCAGATGCGCCTGTCAATCGTGTGATTTAACTGTCAACGTAAGACTCTTTGGGTACAGTTTGACAGGTCATTAGTGAACCAGTTTCATCTAACTTTTATTCAGTAGTTATATATAGCTAACAGTAAGCCACAATAATCATCATTATAATCCATCCAAGATTGAAGTCGCGTTTTTCCTTTAATTAACAGCAAACAATCTAAGCGACAATAGTAATAATAATGAATACCGTTTTCAGCACTCGATTGTGCCTTAATAACTTCAACATTAGAGAGAGATACACTCGTAACATGCAATGTAAATCTATCTGGCAGGCTTATGTATCTGTCAGATAGCTGTATTTGCAACTTAGTTGGTAACGCCTACCTGCCTGTTCGTCTGTCCGTCTGTCTGTCTGTCATGTTGTGTTCATAGTACATAGTCGCTAGTAATTAGCAAAACTAATTAATGCTGCTTAAATGTATGCCATATATGTATATATACATATCTACGTATCTATGAGTACGTACACATGTATCTACATGCCACACTCTCTGCTACTTTGAGATACACATAACAAACATGAAAGGTGTTGCTTGTGTTCATTGTTGTTGTAGTTGTTGCTGTTGTTGTCAGCTTCGTAACATTAATTTTAAAGCAGCCTTGTTGTGTTGCACATTGATGGTTAATATGAACGGAAATGACTTCTGACTTTATTATATATGCTATATATACAACATAAATTTAAATTTACATACCCACTACATATACTTCATCTGCTTTCACAAACTTTAAATATTTATGCTGCAATTTTGACTGCGCTTAATACAAGATTATAATTCCAGTTTGTTAATCTCAGCAAAATTGAACTCAAGTTTCTGTTCTGTTCTAAATACCTTTAAGCCAATTTTGCCTTTATTTATACTTTTATACAATCAAATCTATAACATATTCGAAGCACATCCGGCTTTGAAGCAAAACATATTCATAACTCCAACACATTGTCAATTTTAAGAAAAACATAATTTTCAATTTCATCAAATTGATTCTAAGCTCTTTTTGTCTATGACTTTTATTTATTACACTATAATGCTTCCTACTTTATGTTCTTTATGCGAACTTTGCTTACCTTACACAGTTCCCGCTAGCTTTTGGTCCTCCATAGTCACTTTGTAGCAGAAAAACTCTGATCAAACTTACATTGATCTAACTTTGCTTTAACTTACAAATTTTCATGGTGTCTTTCTCTGACGTTTTGATCAACTGGTCCTCCTTTTAAACACATCCTTTACCCTTTAATCTGCTATAAATGTATCCTATGCTCTTTTCTAACCTAAGCCTAATCTTCTTATTAAGTGTTCTACCTCTCCATCTTTACTTTGTGCTAATTTAAAACTCGTTAAATATTTTAACGCTTTTGTAGTTCCCTCTACCATATATACATATTCTCCATGTTCACTTTATGCATGTATAATTTACTTACATTCTCCATGTACATTTTATGTATGCTGTACTGATAATGTTAGCTGCATCCTTGACAACCAATTAAACGCTCTGCAGTAGCTCTCTAATCATTATTATTTGCACAGCAAGTTCTCCATGTTCACTTTAAGCTTGTTCAATTAGCTAACATACTGTATAGTCACTTTATGTACGCTATGTTTTTGTAATGTTGGCTCCATCCTCGATAATTCCTTTAACGCCCTACTAGTTTTTCACTGCTAAATACACCTAGTTCTCCATGTTCACTTTATGTGTGTATTAACCTTTTCCATGGTAACGCTACTTATAATGTTAACTGAAGCCTCAAAAAGCCCTTGAACGCTCATCCAAAGTTTTCTACTGATTATTATTTGTACACCAAGTTCTCCATGTTCACTTTAAGGATGTTGCTATGGTTAGAATGTCAACTCCATTCTCAATAATTACTTTTGACGCTCTACTATAGTTCTCTACTTAGTTCTCCATGTTCACTTAATGTGAGTTCTGTAATTTACTCACATTCTCCATTGTTACTTTATCTATGCAATCCTTAAAATGTTTACTGAGTGCTCAAATGTAACTTAACCATAGTTGTCTAGTAACGAGTTCTCCATGTTCACTTTATGTGATTTCTATAATTTATTAACATTCTCCATTGGCAGTGTATGTGTGCTGTACTTCTAATGTTTACTGAATACTCGAAAATAACTTAATCATAGTTCTCTAGTAACTAGTTCTCCATGTTCCCTTTATGTGAGTTTAATTTACTTACATTCTCCATGTTCATTTTATAAGCATATGCTTTACTTAGCAAATTTACTCCATTCTCAATAATCATTTCTTAAAACATGTATACGCCCAGTTCTCCATGTTCACTTTATGCGTACTCGCAAAGCTAACCTAACTCTCTTTCTCTCTCTCTCTCTCTGCCATTCTCAATATTTATTCCCTTTCCGATTAATTAGATTTGAGAAACGTAAAGCATTAGCAATTAAAGCGCATATTAGAGTTCTACACGTACAACAGTTTCTCCAGAGCTCAGACAGACAGACGGACAGACAGGCGGGCATCGTAAAACACATTTGAGCATGAAAATGCGGCACAGCTGTACTTTGAGGTTAAGTGCGCCTAAAAGCAGACAACAAACATACATAAATATAAAATGTTGAGTGTTGAATGTTGAAAATGTATGCGTAACTCCGCCAAACGTGTTTCTCGCTCAGCTGCTCTTCAATTGCGATTTACTTGTTCATATTTCACATTACTAAAATGATTGAAGTACGTAAGAAATTTCGTTAACAACAACAACAACAACAAAAAACCGTTAAGCATGTCACACTCTCTTTTACTCACTCTTGCTGTCTTTCTTACTATCTATCTCTCTTGCGCTTGCGGCAACAAAGTTTGCATAAGTTTTTCGGTTTAAAAGAAAAGCTGGCAAAAAAAATCTTTCAACTGCAAACAATGTTTTTTTTTGCTGTTTTTTTTTTTACGCCTTTCCTTTTTGGCAATGCCGCGGCCTCAAGTTCAAGGTTGTCTCTGCTGTCGCTCTCTCAGCCTCTCTCTCTCTCTTTCACTCACTCTTTCTCTGTCTCTGTCTCTGTCGCACGTTACGCTTGCCTTCTGCTCGCTTTTTTGGGCGTGAATTTTTTTGTGCTACGCTTTTGGAGGATGTCATGTGGCCTTTACTTGCTGTTGTTGCTGTGCTTCTTCTTCTTCTTCTTGTCACAGCAATTTTTTGGGGTGTTGTCGCCGAAGCTGACGTCGACGCCGCAGCCGCTGTCGACTTCAACGCCCGGCTTCAGGTTATTTACCCAGCGTAGAATTCGTTGAACTTGAATTTTTATAGCTGGCAAATTTTTTTTTTTTTTTTTCTACCCAAGCTGTATTTGCCGTGTGGGTGGTTTGGGCGGTCTACGTGGATTGCTTCAGTTTGTTGCGTGTTTGGGCAACAGCTGTTGCGGCATTTTCAATTGCCTGCCCCTTCTTAAACTGAAAGTCAGCAGTAGCAGCAGCACCAACATTTGGCTGGTACACCCTGATAATACAAGTACTTATTCAATTATTATTCAATTGAAAACTTGGTTATGCGTGTGTTCCACTCGAATGTTTGTTATTTTAGTCCTTTTGCCAGTTTCTGATTTTCAAATTTAAATTCTAGCACTTTCTATTTTGGAATGTGTAATTTATGTATTATGTGTTTTATTATGATCCCTTAAATTCGATTATTTAATCCATATACTTGCTTTGCTTATGAACTTCAGTAGGTACTTGATCTACTATACCATAAACTTTTCGAACCTCTATTTTATTAAGCCTTGAATGTATTTATATCTTAAATTACTTTGCTTCAGACCTTTTACTATTTTCGATTAAAATATTCGGAATATTATCTGAATTCCAAATATCGATAGGAAATTCGGTTTAAAAAGTTGCATTTGACACCGTCGAATGAGAATTATTCGAACTAATTTTTCAAAAGAAGGATCGATTGCAATTTAAGTTAAATTAGGAACACAAAATTTAAAAAGATTCGGAATGAAAACTTTTCAAAAATGGGAATAGGCCTGATTATGAACGATTGCAATTAAAGTTAAATTAGGAACACAAAATTTAAAAAGATTCGGAATGAAAACTTTTCAAAAATGGGAATAGGCCTGATTATGTACTTTTTATGAAATTGCTTTGTGTTTTGTTATCAAATTTAGATTTCGTTTCGTTTCAAACATATAATTTATTATTTTTAAACATTATATTTCTATTAATCTTGACACTTTGTCTGCCTATAGTATACATATATCAAGATGTATGCCAAGTTTGGTTGCTCTAGTTTTAAAACTGTGGAAAAAAACTGCGTTCATACAGACAGACGGCCGAACAGACGGACGATTCACAAACCCAATATACTCCTTTTTCTAATAGTTTCGGATTATTGTTCATTTAAGTAAGTTGAGGCTTGAATCGATTAAACGAGAATAACACTCAAATGAATTAAATGAAAGATTAGTTCGTTCAGAAGAAAATGAACTACTTAACTAGTTCACGGAATTGTACTGAATAGTAAAATTCTAATATTTATGAACCGAAGCTATATGCGAAAACTGACTAGACTTAAAAAAAAAGTTGCGCCTAAATGTCGACCGCAATTTTTAATTTAAGCCACAACGAATACAAAATATGAATTTATTGTTGTTAGACAGGCCGCAGCCGCAGCTCAAAGTCCAAAAACAACAACAAAAAAATCAAGAACAACAACAAAAGATGCCAAAATGAGCAAAGAGAGCAAAATTTGCGAGCCAAGCAGAAAAATGGGAGAAAAGAACAGTTAAAAAAAGTGAAACAACAACATATATAAATGTGTTACGCATGCCGCGATAACAAGAACAACAACAAGAGGTGAATATAAGCAATAAAGCACAGTAGCAATAACAATAACAATAACAACAACAAATACAAGACAGGCAAAAGAGCAGAAAAAAAGTGCTTTTTGACGGTTGAACGTCCGCAGGTCCTGAGTTCATTCACCGTTGAAACCAAAATCAAGATACAAAACGGCGACGCCAGCGCTAAAGTCAACGCCAACGTCAACAGCGACGCCAGCGACTATGCATACGTAAGACGTCGAGCGACAACGAGAACGATACAACGACAACAACAGCAGCAGCGACAACGATGCGACGCAAAGCAAAAGACGTGAACAAAAAGGCAAAAATAATACTACAACAAATAATAATAAGAGCAAATGAAACAAATGCAAAAAACAACAGCAGCAGCAACAACAACAACAACAACGTGAACAATACGCGCGCCTCGCAGCTTTCAACGCACTTTCGAGGTGGGCGAACAAGCGCGTCACAAAGAGAGAGCGAGCGAACGAGAGTGTGAGTGTGAGTGCGACTGAGCGGAGCCAGTAAGTGCGAGTGGGCAGGCCTGCTTTTGAGAGGGAGTTGAGAGCGCCTTTTTTGTATGTGTGTGTGTGTGTGTGTGTGTTTGTGTTAAATGTATGTAAATAAAATGCGTATGCGAGGCTTGAAGTGGGTTAATATTAATACAACAACAAATAAAAAGCGCACAACGGAACAACACAAAAAAACAAAGAAGAGAACAAAAAACAACACTCAAAAAGGAAGACAGCGAAGGACAAAAGTGCATTGACCGAGGCTGGTCACACTAAAAACAAACGGGCAACAAAAATAGTTAACAAAATTTATGGAAATAGCCATAGCTTAAAGGCCTTGCACAACGCCTAAAAGCAGGCAACGAACTTTGTGCCAGCCACCCACACGAATAAGCACACACAAAAACACACACGCACAAACAAGCACACGCATGCACACACACAAACCCACACACACACACGCACACGCAAAGGCAGTCGCCACAGCATTTTGGTCGCAGCTGATTTATTGTATTGCTTGCTCCTCTTTTTATCTGCTGCTTGTGTGGGTGTTGTGCGAAGTAGTTATGTATGTGTGTGTGTGTGTGTGTGTGTGTGATGTGTGGCAAAGGACAATGCGTTGGCGTAGCCACATATACTTCAGCATTAGCCTAAAATTGTTTTGATAATGAATTATGGCCAAATGTAAACGCAACTGCGAACTGTTAAGCCTTTCGTATAAACTTTAAAAAAGTTGCCAAAGAGAAATGCACAAAAAATAGCAATTTCTTTTATAAGCAGTGCATGTGTCAGATTATATTTTGCATAACAAAAATATTTTCAACTCTCGTAAACAGTTATTGGTGGCCCTCTGAAAAGGGCCGATGATAACGCAGCTGTCATTGCAAATCACAGGACATTAGAGCCTGACCTTCCGCCGTTGGCAGCGGAATCAAAGACTTGCCCCAAACTTATAACTAAGATGTGCTCCGATATGTTGTTTGTCTATGAAAATAGTCTACTATTTGGCTTTTTGGCCCAAAGTGCCCGGCTACGAAACACCCTGCACTCAACTCTGAAAATCAAAACATCATCAAGCAGTGCATTACGTGAACTTCAAGCAGCTCACTTTACAGCTCCTTTTTTTTGGAATTGCTCTTGGTATAGGCGGGACAAGGGTCGCAGCTCCCAACATAGGCTAAAGCAAGATCTTGACACTTTGTCTGACAATGGTATATACCAACATGTACACCAAGTTTGGTTGCTCTAGCTTCAAAAATGTGGAAAAAACCCGCGTTCATACAGACAGACGGACAGACGGACATTTCACAAACCCTATTAGTTGTTGGTGACCCTGAAAAGGGCCGTTGATAACGCAGCTGTCAATGCAATTGACAGGACATCCGCATGACGTGTCCTTCCGCCTGTTCAATCTCTAGCTCAAACGCCTGGAGAAATCGCTCTGAAGAAATATACACGCAAAATAATTCAGTTGAAAAAAAAAAATTGGATTTTTAAAATAAAAAACGTTCTCAAATGTTCTTTGCAGTCTGAAACATTTGTTTGAAATTAAATTGAAAAAAAAAAAATAAATAAATTTTAAATTGTTCATTTCAGACTGATATATTTGTCTAAGAATTGAAAATCAACGCCTACTTTGTATTATAGTCTATAGTCTAACATTATAATAATAACATTTATCCAAAAATTTAGTTAAAGTCTTTTAGACATATCCTTGAAATGTAGAAATTCCTTCAAAACCAATAATATTAATAAATAAATATATACTCAAGAAACACTACTTCTGCTAGCAAGTCTTGACTTGGTTATGCCTTTAGCTATTGTGTCAGCAGCTAACTAAGCTTGCTCCTTTCTCCGTTCTGCTTTCACTTGTGGCACATTTGCTCAATTATCTAACGGAACTTGGCGACACGTGCAGCTGCACCCCCGTTGTTAGTGTATGTGCATTTAGAGGACACGCGCTATCATAATTACACAACAATAACCGACTGCTTAGTACAGTCAGACAAAGGACCTGCCACGAAACAAACAACAATAACAAAAATATGAAATTAACGCGCTGTGGGGCAATCACAGGACACAGCAAGACACTGCCAGGATAATAGAGCGATAGACAGGAGGTGCCACACACAGCTGCATGGACATCGTATAATGAAATGACGCTCACATGTCAGTGATAAATGAACAATTTATTAAATTACCACGTAGCCAAATAGAAATCAAAGTAAATGTAGGCAAAATACCACACACAGATGTGGAAGGACATTCATATATGGCAGGATATCTGTACATATATGCGTGCGTAGAGGGGACACTTTTGTCTGAGCACACACAGCGTTGATTTATTGTCCAGGAAAGTGCTATAAATGGGGACAAATGAGCCTGTCTGCAGGGTGAAGGGTGAAGCGTGAACGGTGCCTGAAAGCATTTCCCCAAGTGTTGAGCGATTGGCGCTTGGCGTAAATATTGTTTAGGGCTTGCGACAAATGCTAAGGGAGAAAGTCTTCTAGAACTGGGCATATGCAGACTTTAAGTGGCTAATATTTGTGCAAATGCCGTTTTTAAATGCAAAATTCAATTAAAGGCCTGCCTGTTCTGCATTCCGATTCGGAATTGATTGTTGTTCTGCATTCCTTTAAAGGTCATACTCCAACGTGTTTTACAGTTTTCCTTTTTTGCGTGCGAAATGAAAAGCTATTGCCTTATTACACAGAAAATTCTAAAAACAAATTCTTAAACTCATTTTTTTTATACTTTTCATTTCATTTGAAAATGAAGAGGCTAATTATTTTATTAGATTAAAGTCAAATTACATTTATAATATTAAATTAAAAAGTGTCTTAAAAAAAACAAGTAAGAACGTTGCAGTCGAGCTCACCCGACTGCGATATACTCTGTTTTCTGTACGTAAAAATTTTTTTCTCCAATCTGGTGAAGAGTTCAAATGGAGTCATACTGCAAAATTTGGGGTTTCTAGCTATAAGGGTGTAGGAGATACAGGTTTAGCTCATTTGCGGGGGTGGTAGTGGGCGTGGCATATTTTTTTTTGGCAGGTCGGTCAAGGGTGTGGTCACTAGTCTTTATGTCAAATTTGGTTACTCTAGCTGTAAAACTGTGGAAGATATAGGTTTTTGCGGTTTGTGGGGGAAGGGGTGGGGGTGGGGGGGGAGATCTTGACACTTTGTCTGCCTATGGTATATACCAAAATGTATACCAAGTTTGGATGCTCTAGCTTCAAAATTGTGGAAAAAACCTGCGTTCGTACAGACAGACGGACAGACGGACATTTCACAAACCCAATATACTCTTTTTTTCCATTTTGGAAAACAGAGTATAAAAAGAAAATGTGTAAGCACATTTGATTGTTCTCAATTCTATCAAAACTCGGGTTCGAAATCGGATTTGAATAAGCGAAAGCGAAGCCATTACGATTGAAAATCAGAACAGTAATTCATAAATTGTGCGGAATTCATTCAGTTTTACTTTTTAAAAACGTGTGGATTGCGAAATAGGCCATTTTTTTCGATTCTATCAAAACTCGGGTTTGAACTAAGTTTCGAAAAAGGGAAAACGAAACGATTTAGATCGGAAATTCGTAAATCTTTCAGAATTCATTCGTTTTACTTTACAAAAACGAGTGGAATGCAGAAAAGGCCTCATTAGTTGTTGTTTTTTAGAGTTGATCCAGAACTTTTTGAAAAGAAGTGTATATTCAACTGCCTAGTATCAGACAATTCAACCCCATGACATACACTTTGACTTACGCAACTTTGCAAAGCTACCTAATATTGATTGCAAATTGGCAAGCCCCAACCAATAATTCTCAAGTACAAGCCAAGTTGAAGTTGGAGCTGAAGTCAGTTGGAGTCAGAATCAAAGTTGGTGTGAGAGAGTCCGTGACATGGCCATAATTAAAGCAATCGAACAGGAACTCAAGAAATTGCTGCGGCAGCCAAAAGCCATTGACGTGGGCCTACCAACAACAACAACAAAAAAATAAAAAGTAAAAATAATAATAAATAGAAATAACAACAAAACTCAATGTAGGCAGCAATGGCAGCGAGCAGCGCAAAACCCAACCAACTGCCAAACTAAACCAGTCCAAGTCCGTTTTGACGTCTTTTTCAGTTTCAGTTTTGCGTTGTGTGTACTCGTATTTCGTATTTCGTATTTCCTAGACGTTCTCTCTTAAAATGACGTCAACGCATAAATATAACTATTTTTTGTTTTTGTATTTTATAGAAGGCATAAGACGGAAAAAGTGAAGCATGTTTTCGGACATTTTATTTGGTTGGGCCTTCAGCAAAGCCAACAAAATTGCGTGTAATTGAGTGCAAGCGAGATAGCAACAAAGACCTCTGTAAAAATATTGTTTTTTTTTTGTACTTTAACAATGGGTATTATAAGTTTGTGATGGTTTTGAACCGATAAAGTATTTATATAGTGTGTGGTTAAAGAAACATCTTTCAGAACTGAGCGCATCAAAAGCATTTGGTGCTTTTTCCTGTTTCCACTTGCATTGAATTATTGCGCATGTGAAATTGCCATTATCACTTTTGTTAAGATTTTTGCGGATTGACTTCACGTGCATTTGATCCAGAAGCCTTTGAGATACGCTTCAATCCATTAGATTAACAGAAATAATAACATTTTGAACATTTAACAAAAATTTCAATTCCGCTGAAAGTGAATACCGAAACAAGATATCTTCATCGAACTCAAGTTTCTATGATATCGAATGGTATCGTAAGGGTATTCAAACTTCAAAAGCCAATGCTATTTACTACACCCTTGAGAACAGTGTGCTATCCACTGAATGGACTTTTGTGGCGCACACATTATTTGTCGCCCTTTTCCCTTCCCTCGCCATCGAGTTCATTGAACCTATTCAGGACATTAGCTTATATACTAACTACTTACTGACCATATTATCTAATCAACGAAAAATCGAAGAACTCAACACGTGCCGTTCTCTGATATCTCAATCTTTTGTGCGTTTTTAGTGGCATTGACACCTTAACAAATGACCGATATTACCAATAGGGAAGTCAATTAGCCACATTATATACATATATATCGAGTGTTCTTCTAAATTGTCGTCATTTGACTTTATCTCAATAGTAGCAGCTCCTTTTCGTTTCGCTCTTAATTTGATTGAATGACATGACGATTTCAATGCGAGCATCAAAGCAACTTTTGTTGGTTCGAACAGAACTCAAACCGTTAAGCGCATTGCCTGATTAGTTGCCAACTTGGACAGCTTGAAAGCCACATTTGTTTCTGTGCGGAGTTTGACACTTGAGACTTTTCATACTCAAGTTCTCTTGGCTTGATTTAGAAGTGAGCTAACTTTTGTCTGTTTGGCTACTGTCGAACTGAAAAGCGGAGACAATCTTTACGCATGGTGAGATGCTGGAAATATATCGTTTATATTTTTCTGTGAAAATTGAATATAGAAAAGAAAAGATTCTAATAATTTATTGCGATAAAAAGGTTCAAACTCTAAAAAAAAATATTTTTTTAATTTTTTTTTCCCCCCGTCTTAGCAGGCAGAAACTACAGTTTGACAGGCACTGTACAAGTTAAGTGTTGGGAGCAGGGAATCTCGTAGCCGGGCACACCCGGCTGGAGCATTCTTACTTGTTATACATAACAAATATATAGGCTGGTTTTGTTTTCCAAAATATTTCCGAAAGTGTTAATTGAAACTAACATGATAATTTCTGACAAAAAATTAAAAACATTTAGAAGGTAACGCAATAATTGTACGATAAATTTATGCATTTCTTTGAATACTATTTTAAGAAAAATGGAAATTCTGCTTGTCAAAATTGAGGCACAAATCATTTCAAAAACTATATAAAATAAAAGTTTTTTTTTTAAATATCAAGCAATTATGTATTGAGCTTAAAAATCAAGTTTATAAATTTATTTGATTATATATTAAAACTAAATATGCGTACATATATGTATATACTAACTAAACATTCCATAAAGTTTCATTTATCAACATTTTCGTAATAAAGTCTGTAATGGCGCTTTGATTATGCACACCTGTTGCTAATCATAGCGTAACATATCAAAAGGCTTATCTAAAAGCATAAATTAACTAAGTGTAACAATAAACAACAAATTCTCTTTTAATTCACACACACATTCACACACACACACCTACTCGATTAGCTCACAACTACTTAACCCTGAAAACCAAACAAAAATGAGATGAAAAAAAAACAAAATGAAAAAGATTGAGACAAACGAAATCTATTTTTAAAATTGTTTGAAATCAAATTGAATGGTTTGGTTTTGGTTTTGGCTGTGGCTTTGGCTTTTGCTTTGGGTTTGCCTTTCACGCACAAAACAAACACCAAAATTACTCATACGCCGCGTTGCACTCATACATGTCTTTTGTTCGATATTTGTTAGATACTCTATTTGTGCAGCATTTGCAATCTTTGAGTATGTAGTTTTTAATTGTCTTTGCCCTCTTGGCCAGCCATTTGGAAAAGCAACAACAGCAAAAGCAATCTTATTGCCAAAAACCCAAAAACAAAAAAAAATCTCATTGAAATTCAACTTGAACAAATCTCCACCCACTTCATTGGTTCATTTGTTTGATTGTTTGTTAATCATTGATAGTCGAAAGTCTTCAGTCATTCAGCTGCTTGAATGATTGAATGGATGGATGTACTCATGATTTCCATTTGTGTGTGTTTGTGTGTGTGTGTGTGTGTGTGTGTGTGTGTGTGTGTGTGTGTGTGTGTGGCCTTAAACAAATGACTGAATTTTTGTATTTTTGTGGTGCGCGTGCAGAATTGAATTATTTTTGGCATACATTGTTAATTTCTAGATTCAAATATATAAATAGCGCTTGGCTAATTTTGACTAAATAGTTGTCAAATATTTATAAAATTAGTCACACAAATTATGCATAGACCACTTTTAATACTTTGAAATAGTTTTCTAACTTGATGACGTTTCTCATTTGCACTTTATTTAAAAATGTATTGAAATGATTGTTCTTTTTGATTTATAAAAAAAATTTAATAAAATTAAAAAAAATTAATTAATTAATCGATGAATCGATTTGTTCTACGAAATAAATGTTTTTTGGTTTGTTACAATTATTGATTATAATCGATAATTATCTAAGTTCTTTCTGAAAGAATCAATACTCGAAAAGGAAATTCTGTTCTAATTTTAATAAAAACTATATTATAAAACTCCAAATTTAATTTTTTAATAATTAATTTATCGATAAATAATTAATCGATTATTTCATGATTATTTACCTACCTATTATCTATATAAACTATCAAAGAAACTTAAAATAAATTGTTTTCTAAAAAGTAAATAAAAATTTATATTTTTATCTTACAAATGTACTTAATAATTAAATTTATTGCTGTCAATAGTTGAGATATCTATTATTTTATTTTTATTCTTTTAAATTTAAATTATATTTAATATATTTACAATTAATAAATTAAAATTCAATTAACTTCATGAACTGCACATTAACTTTTACTAATTACCATTTATTTTCCTCTTTATCTTTACAGGTAAGCAAAAGTGAACTAAATATCTTCCAAGTGCAGTAACCCTGACGAATGAGTACTCGTAAGTTATCCTTTTGAGCCAAGGGTCAAGTCCTTATCAACATTTCTCATTTGTGCTGTGCTGTGAATGCTCTCAGCTCTGGCACAACTTTCCGCTTTCCACTTTCCACCACACCCATGAAAATTGGTAAAACAAATCAGAATTCTTATAAATTGTTTATGTCAACACGTTGCGGCCATCTAAAAGTCTTTTAGCCATTCTTCTCCCACTCTTTCACATTCTTCAGCTCTTCTTCTGCTTGTCCATGTCTCTTTGGGTGCTACTTGATTCGTGTTTAATTTTGCTTATTGCCATGTAATGAAAATTAATTGCGGTCAAAAGCAACGACAATTGCCCATTTTAGTTGGGATTTGGCTTGCTTTTGGTATCTTTGGCCCAACTCTCTTGCATTAATAAATTGCTTGCTGTAATATGTTGCTACTAAGTCGGCGTTTGGGGTCGCGATTCGGGTCGGCTTTGGGTCAATCCCGGTATCCCAGGAGTCTGGGATACTGTGGGAGTCTGTGTGGGTGAAATACGTGCGGCATATTTACACAGCAGATTAATCTGTTTTGTTTAGATTCAATGGTTTGATTTAAGAACGTGGACAGCTGCGAAATGGTAGTTTAATAGATTCTTGAATGCACAAAAACTTTGGTCATGTCAGTTTTTTTTCACTGAGATAATTATTTATTAATTACTAGCTTACTTTCAAGAAATTGAAATAAGTTAAAATGAATCATGAGAGTTGTGTGAAAAGTAAAAACTTATGTATTTCCGAACGAGTTACGAACTATTCTACCGACTTGCGTTCGAAATGGTTTCGTTTTTGCTTTTTAGAAACGACTTCGAACCCGAGTTACGAAAAGAAAGAAATTTAAATAATTTGAAATGAATTATGAGAGTTGTTTGAAAAGTCAAAACTTACGATTTTCCGAACGAGCTACGAACAATTGTTCTGATTTGCGTTCGAAATGTTTGAATTTTCACTTTTTAGAAAGCGAGTTCGAACCCGAGTTACGAGTTACGAACAATTGTTCTGATTTGCGTTCGAAATGTTTGAATTTTCACTTCTTAGAAAGCGAGTTCGAACCCGAGTTACGAAAAGAAAGAAATTGAAATAACTTGAAATGAATCATAAGAGTTGTGTGACAAGTAAAAACTTATGTATTTCCGAACGATTTACGAATTATTGTTCTGATTTGCGTTCGAAATGGTTGCATTTTCGCTTTTTAGAAAGCGAGTCCGAACCCGAGTTACGAAAAGAAAGAAATTGAAATAACTTGAAATGAATCATGAGAGTTGTTTGAAAAGTACAAACTTATGAATTTCCGAACGATTTACGAATTATTGTTCTGATTTAAGTTCGAAACGGTTTCGTTCTCGAGTTCGAACCCGAGTTTTGATAAAACAATGATGTTTGCTTGCACGTTTTCGCTACTGTTTTACAGACATTTTTTAATTGAATACCAAAAATGTTATTTGATCATAATCTAATTAATGAATAACCTAAATAATTTCTAAAATTTGAAAAATATACAAAAATTGAGTTTAAAAATTTGTCATTTGTATTTATTGTATAATCAATTTTCGAACGGAAACGGAATTCAGAACAAGCCTGATTATCTATAATTGAAAATTGTGCATAGTAGTGTACAAATCTGTCGACCTTATTGTTTTCTATCAGACAGGGTGCCTTCACTTTTTTTTTTTCAAGTTTAATCTTATAAATTTATATCCGCAATATAACATGTGTCTGCAATTATAGCTACTGCTAGTTTAACATTCACCTTCTTTAATGTTTTATGAGTTGTCTTAATAGCAGTATTTAGTTAGCTTCTTCTTTTTTTGTTGTTGTTCAATAGCTAACTGCGCGAAAGACTACATTTAAACGCATTTAATCACCGAATGCAATTCCATTAATTTTCAAGCACTTTCATCAGCTTCATTTCTATTGCGTTTTACTTTTTATTTTTATGGAGCAATTTTCTAGCTCGCTTCTGTTAAATTGTTGTTGTTGTTTTTGTGGCTTGCAACAACATTTTTATGAACCATTTGCACAAAGCAGAGGCCTCTGCAATGCAATTTCATTTCGTTTTCCAAAAAAATAGAAGGAAAAAACGAAGCGAAGATCTAGCATCTAGCATAAGCAATTTGATGCTAACCACGCAGACATTTAACGACTCACACAAAAATTTAATTACCTCAAATGCTGACCACAAAATGACAGCCAAGTAGCCCAAATGGAGTTGCATTCCTTTAGCACTTCTATCAAATCAATTTATGTTCTGCATGTACATTTGGTTTTCAGTAGCTATCTTTGGGTCGTCGAATTTAAATACCCTTTCAGGAAGGTTGTTTTGAAAAGAACTCTGTTTTTGAAAACTCGTTATTTATTGTTAGACATTATTATCAAATTTTTATTAAGTTTTTCCGGTTTCCACTTTCAGCAAAACATTTTGTGGAATAGACTTTAGACCGAAAATTTCATTAATGTTTTTAAGTAAGTGCATTGATATCTATCTGAGTGCAAATGAACTTAAAACGCAAATTCTTGTCAAAAGTGAAAATAAGAACATTTGAGAAAAAAAGGCTCGCAATGTTTCACCGGAAGTGAAAATCGGAACAGGCCTGAAAGTAAACTGAAGGCCATTGATTGTAGATTGGTTGAAATATCTGTAGAAAACAAAAGATGTTTTTTTTAAAACAAAACTTTAATAACTATTAGTCCTAATTTGATAAAAGTTTTTTTGAAAACTATGAAGGAAGCTAAAACTTAGCATAGGTTGAGATAAATTGAAAAAATTGTTCATTAAATTAATTCATTCACTAAATTATTTCATTCATTAAAAAGTTGTTCATTAAAGTTAAATTAATAATGATCATTCGATTGAACAAATTTAGTAACAAATCAAACTAAAATTCAAAGTCTGTGAGCTACTTTTAGCTATATTGAAAAATAAAAACTATTCCGGTTTCCACTCTTGGCAAAATTTTACTGAATTGAAATTTTTCTATATGTGAAAAATGTCATTCTTCTTGTAAAACAGGCGCATTAAATAGAAACTTTATTCAATCCTTTGTCAAATGCAAGTGAATTTAAATCACAAAATCTTTTCCAAAGTGAACTGGGAACTGTGATCCGATTCCGATCCTGTAAACATTTCGATATAGTTTGAGCTCAGAGCGACTTATTTCAATAAAAATACTTTTTGGTATCGGAGACTTTTACTTTTAAACGTTACACACCTGGTGAAAAAAATGATAATACCTTCTCCAAGAGTATAATAATTTTGAAGAATGACTGCGAGTAATTTATCAGTCAACAAACATTATTCGGCATACATATAAATCGGTGCAGAAATACGTTTTGGCATATTTGGCACAAAGTAATATAAGACAGAGCTTAACAGCTCCATAAATATTTCTTCATAACATATTTTTGACTGAGGCGTGATTTTGTGTCTTACCCTGAAACGAATTCGAAACGCATTTCCTTATTGCATTTTGTTTCAAATATTTATGTTGTGGTTTTTATTTTCTTTAAATTTTTATTTTTTTTTTTCTTTGTATATATTCATAATATTGTTGGTGTTATTTATGTTGTGCGGCGTGCGCCTCAAATGCAAATATTTGCCAATGAGGCAGTTTTACTCGTATTTGCGGCCACGTTTATTACTCATAGAACATATATGTATATATATATATATATATATACATGTGTTTGGTATATAAGTCTGGGCCTTGAGTTCATTGGCCTAAGCCTAATTGTGACGCATAGTTATGAAATGAAATATAATATACTTTGTTTTAAACAAGTACAAAAATATTGTACAGTTTTGTGTTCTTTCAATATTTGTTTGCTCCATAAAGCCACATTCGAAAATTAGCAGTTGGAAATCTTTCGTGTTTTTGCGCGTTTTTTAGTGGCATTTTAAAAATAGCACAGACCTTTACTTGACTTTTACTTGTTTGACCTGCGTTTTTGTTGTTTTTGTTTTTGTTGTTTATTGATAAGGTAATTGAGTCGCATTCGCATTTTATATACGACTCTATGCAATTAATATATATGGTATACATACATATATATGTATATATATATACGAGCATTCATTGTACAAACATTCTCGTCTGTTGTTTGTGCACAAATGTTTGCTAAGGCTCTCAACAGAGAATCTTTTTTGCAAATAAAACCTGATTTAACAACTCACTTATTTGATAAAGATATGTATACATATAGATATACTGTGCTGTAAAAGTTTCTTATCACAATTTTCTGATAATATACAATTATTCTACATTATTTCTGATCGATAACTGAGCTGTGCTATTTGAAATGTTTAAAGTTGTCATTTCGGTGAACTTTTCATTTCGAATCGTTTTCGAATTTGTGCTTTTTTACGATTGCTCTTTCTTTTTTATGCCAAATAGGAATTCGTCTCATTTCACAGTCTCAAGAGCAATATTCCATAGATATTCATATTCAGAACAGCTAATTATTCCAATTTCGTTCAAAACATTCGGAATTGGGAAATGGGAAACTGGCTTGAAAATCTACTATATCAAAAAGTTACTTACATTTAATGTTAAGCAGCTTTGAACATGTTAACAGCCAACTGTTAAACACTGCTGTTAAGCGTTCATAACATTTACTGATATTTAATGTTAAGCAACTTTAAACAATTTAACGGCCAACTGTTAAACACTGCTGTTAAACAAGTTGCATAGTTAGTTATAATTGTATATTTGTTTATCATTACACATTACAAAAGTTAGATAGTGTTTTAACTGTCAGTTAATTAAAATCATAATTATTAAACTACATAAAGTTGTTAGACAAACATTATTCAAAACTTTTTCAAACTTTTTCAACTAATTTAACCAATTTGTTAGCAGTCAACAAGTTGGCAGCGCGTGCAAAATTGTGTATTTAGTTGGCAGCACTGCTGGCAAATATTTAACTGGTTTTACAGTTAAGAAAGAGAGAGAAATGTAAGGCAAATTCAATATCAGTTGAAGTTAAGTAATTCCAATTTGGATAAAGATTTAAGAAAAAAACAACTTGTGAACATTCAAAAAGTATTTTAGAAAATATATGTATTAGCTTTGAGGTTTTACGCCCTGTTCATATTAAAAATGGAGAAAAGGGAGCTAAAAATTACTGCATATGCATGTAACAGGCAGAAGGAGGCATTTCCGAATACATAAACTATATATATTCTTGATCACCTTCAACAGCCGAGTCGATATAGCCATGTCCGTCTGTCTATCTGTCCGTATGAACGCGTCGCTCTCGGAGACTAAAAGCTAGAGACATCAAACTTGGTATGTAGGTTCCTGTATACCATACGCAGATCAAGTTTATTTCAAAATTCGGGAGCCCCCCCCCCTCCGCACCCCCGCAAATCGCAAAAAACTCCCACAGCAACAATTTTGAAGACATATCTTTGATTTTTAGTACACATATATGTTTTATCAGTGTTGATCAGCTGTGTAAATTTCATTACGATCGGATAACAAACACCAAAGTTATTGGAGAATCTATTTCCTCCGTCTCAGCAGGCAGAAACAACAGTTTGACAGAAACTGGACAAGCTAAGTGCGCTGCTTGCTTGTGTTGCCGCTAAACTGCTTACAGGGAGTCGGGCACACTCGACTAGAGCATTCTAACTTGTTCTCTTATTATATTGCACCTAGTTTTTCCCAATAATAGTATACTAATTTTAACTAATTTTTGTATACTTTTTTCGTTTTGTTTAGCTTGCATAGTTTTCGAACTGCCGTTTAAATTTGCTGCAACTTCAGAAGTCGAAAATGCTAAGTGCCATCTTTTCAATTGCGTTTTCTTTAGTTTTCGTTTTTTTTTTGCTTAAGTATATTTTCCGTGCTGCGGGCCATGTTTATTTTCCATCATTATGAAAACTGTACTTCTGCTGAAACGGGGGACATTTGTGGACAAATTTGCATGCATGTTATGTGCGATTAAAGATACATATATGATTGTATTCATTGTAGCTCTTATTGCCAAATGGGGGGGGGGGGGGGGAAGTGTGTCATAAGGTAGTAAGTAGTATGGCTATAAGTAACGCAGAACCAAGTATTATTTCTTTTATTGTTTTGGAGCTGTACGTGTTTACAACTTTAATTCACCAGTTCCCAACTGTAAGGCAACTGCTTTTGGGACCCAGGCCCCCCCACACAGGTTCGTTCTCACGCTTTGTGGCCAGTTGTCGCTACTCCAGTTTATTATATTTGGCCAAAACTGTTACTTGATGGCACAGACGATAAGTTGAACATGATGTAGTTAAGTCGTTTCGCAGTCAATTTGCATAATGGTTGGGGCGTTAGGCGTTTGCCAGTTGTAAAATTTTACACACACACCGCATTTCGTTGAGTTTTATGTCTCTGTCAAGTTTTTCGTGTGGCTTCTGTCAGCCTTCAGCAGCTGATTTGCGTTTAGATTAATGATCGTCTCGTCTCTTGTTATTCGCCAGCACATTTTGTGGTTTTTGCCTAATGGATAGCTATATGTAACTCGTTGAGCTTCGTTTAGTTTTTGATTTATCTTTATTATGGCTTTAGAGTGTTAATATGAATTTTGTAAGTAGACGCAGCTGTGATTTGGTGATTTTTGTTTGTGGTTTCACCTTATGCGATCTTTAAGAGACTAGGTTCGTTTTAAACGAAAGTTCGCTTTCAATGAAGAATTGAACAAAATTGATGTGAAATTGATTCTTTTTAAGTGAAAATTCATTTTAAATTGGTTCGTTAAAAGCGAAAAGTACTGTACTTGTGCTTGAATTGTGTTTTATGTGCAGTTTGTGCGCTTTCACGTACTTTCGTTAAGCTTCGTTAAGTTTCGTTCAGTTTCGTTAAGCTTCGTTTAGTTTTTTTGATTATTTCTTTTTAACAGCAAAAGACTTGCACAGTACTAAGTGATTCGTTACACAGATCGGCAAGTAACTTACACTTCTCCAGGCAATAGAATGCAGCCAGAAGCTTGCCTCATTAAGTTTTGTTAAGTTGCTACCCTTCGCGTTTTGCGAAAACTTCTATATTACTATGCCATCAATCCTGACAACAGACTCACCCCAGCTATAAAGTTTGCAAATGCAGCTCGGGTTCAGCCCGGATTCGAAAAGTTGAAAAAAAAAAGAAGAAAAAACAGTTCATCAGTCTGTACTTTGAGCGAGTGCAACTGCAACCGCAACTGCTTTTAATCTGCATCAGTTTTAACATATTTTTGCATTTACGTCACATGAAATTACACTATGCGTGACATGCTTTTATGTCCCAGCACATACATATGTGTGTGTGTGTGTGTGTGTGTGTGTGTGTGTGTGTGTGTGTGCGCTTTTGTGGATGTGAACATAACCTCACCTAACCCAACGGCAGCCAGAAGATGCAAACTTCAACTTCAAAACAACAGAAGCAGCACCAGCGGCAGCAGCGGCAGCAGCCACAGCAGCAACAGCAAAAACAACACAAACAACAACAACAGCGTTGACATATTTCCGCAATATGGCTGCAGGGCGAAGCAGCAGCACAAAGCAGCAGCGAACGGACAAGTTCTCAATGTGAACGAGAGAGGGGCAGCAAAAGAAAGAGCGAGTGAGCGACAGAGAGAAGGAGAGAGAGAGAGAGAGCGAGAGAGAGAGAGAGAGCGCGAACTTTCGTCTGTTGCACAATTAAGAATTTGTTATGCAAGTCTTTTTGGTCTTCTGAGTGCAACTGCAGCTGCCCTGCGGCAATGTTACTCGGTGCATTATGCGTCGATTGTTGTTTTTGTTACATTGGGGTAGGACCATATAAAAAAAACACAAGCGAAAAAGCGACAGAGAGAGAGGGAGAGAGAGAGAGCGTAGAAAGAAAGATTGAGAGAGCTTTGAAGTTACTCTTGATTGACCAGCTCAAAGCGTAATTAATGCAGTGGCCTGTCAAAAAACGTCGTCTTTCTTTTCATACTTTGGTTTGTTCGTTCGTTCGTTTGTTCTTGTTGTTGTTGTTGTTGGGCATAAAGAACATGAAGAACAAAAACAAAAGACAAAAGAATACCATCAGCAGCGAATTTAACGAAGCATAAAATTGCGTAATTTACTGCGCATTTAATTTCAAGTTGCGTTGCAAAAGAATAAAAAAAAAAAAACAACAAAATAACAACAAAGTTACAACAAATCAAAACAAGAGAACAGAACAGAGAGCAGAGCAGCAAGCAAAGAACAAGCTCAAATAACTCTGAGCGGTGGCTGAGCTGAGCTTTCAGATACGCTTGCTTTTTAAAGCTGAGCCAGATACGTATACACGACCACACACACCCACACACACACACACATGAATTATGATGGCGGCTGAAATAAAATAAGCAAGGTGTGAAGCGTGGGGTGAGCAAAGGCGCGGTGGGGTGTGCTCTGCTTTGCTGTGCTTTGATATGGTGGGGTGGCTTGGGTTGGGGTGTGGGGTGTGGTGTAATGTGCTGAATGGTGAGTCGCGTGGGTGCTCAGTCGTAAACTGAGCGCAAATGCGATTAACAGCATTTGAGGAAATTACTCTTTTAATGCGCTCAAATTGTGCTTCTGATTTTTGTCAGTGAATTTTTTAACTCAAAAAGGGTTGCGCACGTTAAGAATTTTTAATGAGCGCGTGAATATTATTGTTAAATTACAACTGTAAGCGTTTTGAAGACATTTGTTAAATTTTGAAATATTAAAAAGATTATGAAATAAATGGTTTGTAAAATAATATAGTAATGCTTATTAAAGTTGAGCATTTTAGTTTATAGCATTTAGACGTTGACTTTTAACTCATGACGTTTTTTTTTTCGACAAGTTCTTGTCTGTTGGGTGCAGAGGAGTTCATATTTTGACGACGACTTTTAACTCATGACGTTTTTTTATCGACAAGATCTTGTTTGAAGGGTGCAGAGTAGTTGCCTGCCCCGCTTAAACTCTCTCCTACATGCGAAAACTTATCGAAAAGACATCAAGCGATAAACATCATACTTTAATAGCTCCTCACCTGAACTTTTTTTTAGTTTCTTTCCGTATTAAGAAATTGATCTTTCCATTGGTTTAATGTCGGAGATAGCACCCAATCGTTTCTTTTAGAAAACAAAAACTAATACAAAACCAAACAAGTTTTAAAAATATCTAGCGCAAGAAATTAAAAGTCGTTTTAAAAATTGACAATGCAATAAAAAGAATTAGTTGTGCATTAAAGGGGCGTCTATTTGTGATAAGCTATACAATTAAAAAAAACATCAAGTGTGCATGGATTATAATCCATGTATCCATGTATAATTCAGCATATAATTAGATGCTTTCGTTAACTCAAGAGCATATTATTTCCTTAATTCTTCTTTGTGCCACATCCGTCAACGTTTTTGTGGCAGAACTTTTTAGTTTTGCATGATTTGTTGTTTTTTTAGTAAGTAAATAGTCTGATTTTTGTTGCTGTCTTTAAGTTTATGCAACAAATTCTTGATATAGTCTTATGTCAGACCTGGTAGGTAGTATATGTAGTATTACAAGAAATACTCGTAGTACATTTCAACCATAAATCATTCACGTGCATTTGCCGCCTTTAAAATGTGCTTCAACCACACAATTCTTATTCCTTAGCATTGTCATCGCCATGTGATGATCGACAACCTTTTAAAAAAAGCAAAAACCTAACCGTAGACAAAAGCTAACTGAGACAAAGGACGCTGCAGCTGAATGCTGAGGTAGCAAGCAACAACAATCACAACAACAATATTTACAGAGCACCGTAATACTTGTGGAGACCTACAAACCTACAACTCCATACATATAAGAAATGCAGAACAGACCGAGAACTTGCTGATTTTTATGTTGTTTTTTTTTGCCAAATCAAGTTTGAAAATGCCGGAGCCAGTTTAAAGCTGCTTTTCGTCTCGTTACCTTGTCTCCTGCCTCAGCTGCCACCGTGCCTCTGCCACTGCTCCCTGCCTCCTTCCCTTTGCCCTTTATTTATTTTTTGGTCTGGAAACCCGGCAAAAACACAGGGCGTTGTTTGTTGCCGCCTCTGCCTCTGCCTCTCTCTCAGAATCTGAAGCAACGTTTCTGCCACTGCCACCGCTGCTGCTACTGCCGCTGGCTTTGGCTTTGGCTTTTGTGCCGCAAAATCTCAGCCATTGCGTTTGTTGGTTTGCTTGTTGGTTTATTTGTTGTTCCCCAACTCCCTTACACTACCCCTTCATCAATCCGTTCATCCGTTTGGTGCAGCGCTCTGTAATTAATTTGGCAGCTACATAGCATACAACAAACAGCGTAAAGAGAATATTTAAGGCGGCATAATATCGAATTACCATTGACAGACGTGTCGACGAGCCGCAAAAGCTTCGAATATATGTACATACAGGGTGTTTCACTCAGCGGCAGAGACAAGTGAACAATCAGACTTTAATAAATTCTGACTTGGGCTACAAATATACAGGGTGTCTAGTGTAAAGAACTGATCAACTAGCATACACTGAAACTGCATTTAAGTTCAACTCTGTTTAACAGTCTTTGCCACACTGATTGTTCGTTTAACAGGGTATTCCACTGTTGATAGATGTATCAAAACAAAGAATCACAATTTAAATTCTTTCAAAATAGTCTTATCAAAGATCAATCGTGGTCAACTCTTAATGTTCTTGCCCGATTGCTATTGTTGACAGGGTGTTTAATAGCGTCTTTAACATTGTGCCTAACATGGTGTCTAACAAGGTGTTTAACAGCGTGTGCTAAGAGTATGTTTAACAGTGTTCAACAGTGTTATTAACAGTGTGATTAACAGTGTGATTAAAAGGTGTTTACAAGGTGCTTAACAGTGTATTTAACAGTTTATATTACAGGGTACCTAACAGAGTCTTAAAAAAGGTCTTGAACAGGGTATTTAACTGGGTATTTATCAGGGTATTTAACAGGGTATTTAACAGGGTGTTTAACAGCGTGCTTAACAGTATTCAACAGTGTGAATAACAGTGTGATTAAAAGGTGTTTACAAGGTGCTTAACAGGGTATTTAACAGTGTCTTTAGAAGGGTATCTAACAGAGTGTTTAACAAGGTGTTTAACAGGGTATTTAACAAGGTGTTTAATAAGTATTTAACAGGGTGTTTAACAGGGTATCCAACATGCTTTTTAATACGGTGTTCACTAACAGGTGAATTAGAATTGCAACTGGAATCAAGAATCTAACTAATGCTTTTCAACAACTACAATGAACGAAAGTCTGAAAACATCAATTATAATTAAATTTATTATAAAATTGTCAACTGTTTTAAGCTGGTCAACCCTGATCAACCCTTTTGGCATTGCCTGACCCTTTCGTTGAGCTTGCATACAGCTTTGGCTCAACTTAATTAACTTGCCCCTGTTGCTTGCCCCTGTTGGTTTGTTGTGCCACAACAGCAACAGCAGCAGCAGCAGCTCGGCTTACAAACAAAACAGCAAATGGAAAGAACGTTCATTTAATTAAATTTGCATGAGAAATAAACAAACACGACAACAACATCAGCAACAGAAGCAATTCCAAAGAGAGACGGCATCAGTTTCAAAGCTTGCAAAAAAAACAAAACTGTTTGACAGATAAAAGTCGTTTAAATGGTGAGAGAGTGATGATGGTTGATAGGGATTTTATATAGATGCTGTTAAAAATGTGCTTAAGTTGGCTTAGGTCAATGCTTTTTGAAAACTTGCGTAATGGCATTTTACACATCGCTGATGAAACTTTAGATTCTATCATATCCAATTAAATCGCCCTCAACTAAACTCTTAACAAGGCAAACTGTATTAAGTGGAAGCAACATTCTCTTTATATATATTTTGATAATAATTATAATGAGCGATAAATCATAATGATATTTCAATTATAAATTATTATTGATTAAGGTTTTACTTGGCATCTTCTTTATTATTTATTTATTTTCTATTGTTCCTTTCCCTTTTCTTTCCTAAGTAGTTCCTTTACCGATAAAGGAACGAATCTGTTTTCATAGTTACTTTAGATTATTTTCGGATAAATTCCTATAGTTCCTCTCCGGAAAACTAATCATTTCTTCAGTTCTTTTCGGGATACAGCATCTGAATAGTTCCTATAGTTTTTATCCGGATACAGAACGCTAATCGTTCCTTAAGTTCCTATCTGAATACAGGAACTAATCTAACCGTTCTTTTTCGTATATGTTCAGTTTTTAATATGCGTTTGCAAATTGTAACTTTTCTCAATTTTAAATTAAAATGTTCAACTGTTTTTGTAAAGGAACGTATTGACCCATTATACTATTAAGTATTATAAGATTCTTCAGTCTTCGAATATATAGCTAATATGAACAGTGCTAATTAAAAACAATATTATCTAACAATGCAAATAATTTCCATGCTAACTAGTTCCAAAAATTCAAACTGTGCAAATAATAAAAGAAAAATCATCATTAAAGAAATCTCGGATACATTTTTTTCACTTAATAACTTAAGCATCTTTAATGCTTAAAACTGATTTATGTATGTCAACCCGATACGGTTCAACTTTTTTTCAATATCCGTCTGCGTTTTCCATATACCAATATATCAGCGGTTTATTGTTTTAACTTTTGGATTGTGTATTGCACCTGCCGTTCAAGTCAAATAACTGTTGAAAACTATACAGAAAAAAAAAACCAATATTAAAAAATGCGACGAGTAGTTTTTTTTTTTTGTTTTGTCAGTTGATAATGGGGAAACTGCCGCTTGTCTTCCAATTTGATATCAGCAAACAACTGACATACACACACAGACATATAGCACAGGAAGCCACATGAGCGGAAAATTGGAAAAACTGTGCAAAAATACAACGGTACTGTGGCTGGCAAATGTAAAGTGAAAAGCATACAAATGCTGGGCAATTGCGTTGGTCAGGGCGGGGCGGTTGAAAAGGTAGAAGTGGTGCGGGAGGGGGAAGGGGGAGTGAAGGTGGAATATAAAGTGAAATGTTAGACAAAGTGGCAGCCACACACACACACACACACACACACACACACACACACACACACACACACAAACACACACACACACACACACATACAGAGCACATATGCAAAGCGCTTCTTGTAAACTTATACTTTGAGCAAACAAAAAAGTGAAGGCAGCCAACGGGACTCGCACACATGAAGACGCACAATTAGATCTGTGTGTGTGTGTGTGTGTGTGTGTGTGTGTGTGTGTGTGTGTGTGTGTGTGTGTGTGTGTGTGTGTGTGTGTGTGTGTGTGTGTGTGTGTGTGTGTGTGTGTGTGTGTGTGTGTGTGTAAGTGTATGTGTGTGGGGAGCTTAAAAGGATATGGCCAGGACATGAGCAAAGGGGAGACCCGACAACAATTGCAACCGCCGTGGCAACTGTGGAAACTGTGACAATGTGCACTCGTGTGTGTAAACAATTGTAATCCGGTAGAAAAATCACAGACAGTACCCAAGTTCCCAACTAAACTCAACTGAACTGAACCAAAAACAGAAAGGAAAGAGACATGAACGTAGACATAGGCTTAGTTTTGTAATACAATATTGAACATCAAATCGGAAAACGTATAGACCGAGCACTCAACAAAAGAACGAATATGATGAACAAAAACAGCTTATGGATAAAGGTACAGAACATATGTAATTGAAAGCAAATCGATAAACTAAATGCACAAGCGATAACTGCTGCATATCGATAAAAAATGTTTATTAGATGTCAATTATTTTAATATATTTAACTAAAATAATTAAATGTTGAATATCTGTACTCCAATACGATAAACTGTTTTCATAGCTCTGAGAAAATTGAGTCTAAAACAAGAAAGAAAGAAAGAAAGTACCGAAGATATATACCCTTGCAGAAAAAATTTGCATAAGAAAACTTATTTTTCAATTGATTGTTGCTATGGCAGCTATAAGTTATAGTGATCTGATTTTGATAAAATTTGATCAACATGTGTAGAACTTGCTTTAATTTAGATTGAGTGAGTTTGGTCGAGAAATTTTGAAAAACACAAAAGTTTTTCATACACAAATTTATTTTCAGTGGTCCGATCTGGCCAATTCAACTATAGGTACTACCTGTAATAAGAAGAAGCATCTGTGCCAAGTTTCATCAAGATAGCTCTAGAACAAAGTCTTGAAAAAAGCATATATACAGACAGCAGACGGACAGACGGACGTGACTAGGCTGTTGATCACGAATATACAAATTTTCAATTTCTCTGAATTCCGAATATCGATACAACATTCGTATTAAAAAGTTTTGCATTTGAAAGGGTTGAATGAGAAGTATTTGCACTTATTTTTAAAAAGGTAGAAATATTTATATTTTATTCGAAAATAGTAAAACAATTTCAAAACTGAATCGGAATGAAAATTTCCCTTAAAAATATTACTTATCTGTACTCAATAAACTCTAAGCTAATTCAACCTGATTCCATTATGTTCCCATTCCCGATACCGATCAAAACTTTTGGAATCGGAACTTTAATTTTAGAAACTTCAATTTATAAAAGTCTTATCAATTCTTTCTTAAGTTGTGCTGACTTTTTAAAAATTAACTAGTTCTTTTTTTCTGAAATGTACACAAAGTTAGTGTGAAACTAGTTGTAAGAACTGTTAAATATTCTTAAATTTATAATGGTAAATTTTTTCGATGGTTTTTTTTCACTTTCGACTAGATTTTTCGTATTAATGTCACTTATATTTGAGCTTGGTTTAAACCTTTCTCTCAATAATAATAATCAAGTATATTAAAAATAGGAACATTTAAAGAAAATTCATTTCCACAATATTTGGTCGAAAGTGGAAACCAGAGAAGTCGTGAATTTGAAATAAACTTGTGCCCCACGACATAGCTTACAAAATATATTTTCTTATGCATAAGTTGTGTATGTCATGAAAACAGCTTTCAATTCCAAACCAAAAGAAATAAATTAAAAATTTTCAGAAATTTTTCTGCTCATCTTTATTTACACCGTTATATTAATCATAATTTTTCTTTCTTTCTCATCTCTTTCTTTGCAGGTGAGTAATGCAATAAACTTTCCATTGAAAAGTTTGCGCGATAAGATGATGAATAAAAAGCACGCAATAAAATCACTTGGAAAACAAGAAACAGACTAAAAAAATAAAGTAAAAATATTATCAACAATATTTTGCATATTTACATTTTTACCTCAGTCATCAACGTGTTACCTTTATGACTTGTAAACAAAATGCAAAATGCAAAATGCACAACAACAAAAGCAACAACAAGAACAACGCTTTGAAGGTTAGCTTATAAATTGTATTTACTCATAAATTAAAAACAATTTTTTTTTCATTGAAACACGGCCAACACAGTGAGAAAACAAAAATTCCAAAATTGAATATACAATAAAACAAATTGTTGTTAAAATTGTTAAGCAATATAAAAATGTAAAATGAAAAATGAAAAAACAAAAGATGCAATTATTTTCCATACAAGTTGTTTACATTTTAAGCTGCTGCATACAAATTTTCTGATTAAATGTCGTATATAGACAGCACGTGCAACAATGCACATGCAACACGCCCCGCAACAACAACAACAGCAACAACAACAATTGCATTTTTAATGATACGCTCAACTTTTTTCATATGACGCCCTGCCCCAAGCTGCCTCAATTAGCCTTAGCCCAGTTACCTAGTTAGCAGTTTAGTTAGTTCAGAGTGACCATATTTTGTGGAGGCATATAAAACAGCTGTTTCGCAGCTGCGTCTAACCTTAACACAGCTACAACAACAGCAACAGCAACAACAAGAAAACTGCCGCAAAATGCTAAATCGACTCTGACCCACTGACATTATTTCGCTTTAGCGACGCTGATGATGACGACAACGTCGAAAACTGCAACTACTTAGACAGCGGCAACAACAACAACAACAACACTAACACTAACAATTAACAGCAACAACAACAACAACAAACAGCAAGTAGAGTGCAGTTTGTCAGCAGGTGGATTTCTGGGGCCGGTTATACAATCAAACTGAAATATATAGTCAGATAGACAGCTAGATAGAGACGGCGACAAAGAGATAGAGAGAGAGAGAGAGCGAGTGAGCGGCATTCAGATGCCGGAAAGAGAACGCCCCTGTTCGTCTATAAACATTGTATAAAGTATTATTAAGTTAATAATTGTATTAGATCTTGTGCATACTCTATACGACTTTTTTCTATAGAATATATCGAAACAAGGCATAAGCGATTTTTACATACTTGCAATCGATAATGTTTCGATTAATCGGATAAAATAAATCGCTTTATTATTAAAAAAAACACATATGATGTTTTCTATGTTTAATTTTATTAAAAACGAAAATAATACATTTTCTATCCAATTTTTTTTTACATTTTTTTCTCGCTATCAATTTATTTTTTTCGATGTTTTGTGAAAACTATTCATGATCGATAATTATCGATTATAATCGTTGGAGCCCAAAAAACCATAGATTTTGTGTACTCTGTTCATATTGAAAAGTTGGATTAAATCGCTTAATCGATTTTTTTCAAAACCTTATAATGTGAAATTACCCATGATTCAATTGATAGTCTCGATAATACGCACTCGGTGGTTACTATCGATTGTTTTTTCACAATATCGATATTTTTCCATTTGAGAATGTTTTTCAAAATGATTAGCTTGGAAAAATACGGTATTTAGAATACGACTAGAAATTGAAGAATTGAGAAAGCTTTTCAAAGTCTTTTATGAATCGATTATGTCGACTAGTCAAATTATCGAGTAGGTCCACTATCGATAGCTTTACAGCACCTATAAAAACTTATTATTTTGCCTTAAAATAAAGGAAAAAGTTCAAAATGTAAATACAATTTTGAAATTCTAGTTGTTTAAATAATATAGTATTTTTATTTTAAGAAGTAAACTCAGCTATGTTATAGTATGAACTACCAAGATGATTTAACTCATATCGAACAAGTTTCCAATGATATGAAACAATCTTATAATAGAGATACCTTTTTAGAATCTGAACGAAAGTGCATTGATTTAGTTAGGGTAACTGATAGTCGCTCATAAAGCTCTAAAGCAGACGTCATTTGAAACTATTGAAACGTTTAAATATAAATTGATATCACTTAATGTACAATTAGCGATTTGAGAGTGTCTACGAAATATGATAAGATAATGCAAATATGACAGATAATAATTACTTAAGTTGAGTATAAGTAGCTGTTATTATTAATTGTTGATGCTAGTTTCAGCAAAGCAAAGATTGAACATTGCTATTCTAACTCACGTTATTTATTAAACACATAATTAATTATCAACTTTAGTTAGATAATACAGATACTTTTATAGAATTTAGTATTAGAAATGTATGCTTATTTACAAAGCAAACTAGTTCACATGCTTCTACATTTGGAAATTGATATACAGCCTTAATTAGTTGCTCTTTGTTAATTGCTTGCCATTTCTTTTTGATATTTCTCATTTGTTAAATTGTTATTCCAACATTCTTCTTTTTTTTTTTTGTAATATTTCATTTCGAGTGTTATGTTTTTGCGCTAAATGAAAAGTGAAAACTGTCAGTGCATGGCCTTACAATTAGTCGGTGAAAGTGAAGCAAAATCTGTACTCTTTACCCTCTACACTCACATTTCTCTCTCTGCTCTCTACCCCTTTCCCACAACATTCCACACTCGCTGTTTCGTGGTTTTATGAAATTCAGCAATTAAAATGACAAAACTCACATAATAAGTGCAAAATTATGCAATACATAACTCAATGTCAATTATTTAAAACGACTAATTGAAACTGATTCATGGTTAAGACAAGTGTTTTTAATTATTAATTTGTTACTTTTTTGCACTGATATTTAAATATAAATATGCACATCAAATTTGAAAACTTTCTTCTTCTTTCGAAAAGTGTTGTTAATTGAATTTAAATTGCACAACTACATTCTCTCTTCTTTTTTTAATTTTAAAAGAAAAGAGTATACAAAAAGTTAACGGAAACGGAAAAACCATCTGCGGAATGAAAAGTAATTGACAGATTACACAGAACATTCAAAAAACACAGTCTTCAACTCAATATTTCTTATATTTTTCATCTTATTTTAAAATAAATTGTGTAATTTTACATTCAATTGAAATCAAGTTGCTTTTACAGTATTAATATACCTCAGTAATTGCAAGTTTCATCACAGCTGTCGGAAAAAATTTAGTTTTTATATACAAAACATGAAAGAATGCTCTTGTTGAGTGTGCTCGACTACGAGACTCCCTGCTCCCAACTTGCACTTCAAGGAGTTTAGCGGGAATACAAGCCAGCAGCGCACTTAACTTGTCCAGTGCATGTCAAACTGTTGTTTCTGGCTGCAGAGACGGGGGTAATAGATTCTTTCATAACTTTGGTGTTTGTTATCCGATCTTAATGAAATTTACACAGCTGATCAACATTGATATAACATTATATATTTACCAAAAATCAAAGCTATGTCTTTAAAATTTTGGCTATGGGAGTTTTGTTTTTCGATTTGCGGGGGTGCGGGGTGTGTTTTCCGAAATTTAAAATGAACTTGATCTGCATGTGGTTAACAGGAGCCTATATGCGAAGTTTGGTGTCTCTAGCTCACATAGTTTTTTAAATCGACGCGTTCATACGGACAGAGAGACAGACGGACATGGCTATATCGACTCGGCTGTTGATGTTGATCAAGTATATAGATACTTTATATAGTCGAACATGTCTCCTTCTGCCTGTTACATACATTTGCACTAGTTTACAACTCCCATTTTCCTATTTTTAATGGGAACTGGTAGTAAAAACTCAACTACCATGATATGTATCTTTAGCAAAAATTTTGAAAAACTGCAAACATCGGAAATTACAATTTTTGGTTATTTACCAAATTTGTGAGTTATTCTCTAACGAGTAATTCAAAGTCAAAGCAAATCAAAGAAAACAATTAAAAATAAAAACATAAACGAAAACAAAACGAATGCTAAAATAGACAAGTGAAGCCAAAAACAAAAACCTGAATCATGCGACATATCAAATAAATATATTTTATGCTTTTTGCAAAAAATGAGCAAAACAAGACAAGCAACAACAACAACAGCAGCAACAGCAGCAACAACAACAACAACAACAACAACAACAAACAACAATAATAATAACAAGCGGCAATCGAAATACACTTGAACGTGAGTGAAACAAAATTCATGACCCACTTTATAAAACGCTTTTTCTTTCATCCATGACCCACTTTATTATTTGTAGCAATGATTGAGCGAGAGAGCGAGAAAGAGAGCGCGAATTGAGTGAGAGAGACGGGTAGAGAGAGAGAGAGAGAGAGAGAGAGAGAGAGAACAGAGCATATGTTTTATATTCAGACAATTAGTTGCTAAAATGCAGGCTTACAATAACAATAACAACAAACAGCTGAGCAAATGAGGTGAGCCAGACATGGGCGCGCGGTGTAGGAGGGTTTAGTGTGCAGGAGAAGGCGCGTCAAGCCCCTACGCCCCCGCCACTGCTCAGTCAGAGGCTGGCGACAACTCAGCTGCAAGCGGCGGCTTAGTTAGCACAGCTTTTTAGTTAGGGGCCAGACAAGTGCCATGTGTGTGTGTGTGTGTGTGTGCAAGTGTGTGTGATTATGAATGTCAGTCAGTTGGAGAGGCAGACAGCTAAAAAACACTCGAAAAACAACCGCAAAACAACTGAATTATGTGCATATCAAAACAACAACAAAAAAAAACAAAACTGCAAAATGATTTGCGTTTGGAGGTTAAGAGCAAACAATATTCAAGTATATGATATAATATGCAATAGAATTGAATTAATCATAATAAACATATAAATCTTTATAAATATAATTGAATTGTTTACAATTCTTTTACATTTTATAGGCTAGAACAAGCAAAAACAAGAAACCCACCCACTGTGACCCACTTTTCATTACACACCCAAAACGAAATCAAAATAATAATAAAATGTTACCTTAAACCAAAAAAAATCACACACATTTATCTATAATACACATATAAATTATATTGCTCATTACAATGTGAGTCAACAATTGTCATACGCATTCCAATGAATTTCCAAAAAAATTTATGTTGATATTTGCAAAAAAAAAAGCAAAAAAAAACAAATACAAATTGATGTCAAGGATTTTGTTGTGTTTGAGGAAGTGCATAAGTGATTCATTTGTAGATATTGTTTGATTACAACTTTTTGGATTCCAAAACTCCAAAACAATATATAAAAGTTGCTTAATTCGAGTTTAGTTTTAAAGAATATGAAAAATACAGCATCAAATGTTCTTGCTTTTAGCTAAGAAACATCTTTTCAAGTTTGATTCAAGTAGATCTTATATGGTATATATCAACATGTAAACCAAGTTTGGTTGCTCTAGCTTCAAAACTGGTAGAAAAAACTGCATTCATACGGACAGACAGACGGACGGACGGACATTTCACAAACCCAATATACTCTTGTTTCTGATACAGAACGAATTAAGTTTTCCAAAATTAGGTTTTCATATAAGCAAATTTTCGTTCGCATGCCGAAGATACATTTGAAAACAGTTGGAAAATTAAAATTATAGGCTTTAATTTTGTAAATTTGTTTACTTTTTTTTTAAATTTGATATGAGAAGTGTGCTTTGCTTTATTTGCCAACACAAACTGGCTGCGTAGATGTGGAAATCAGTTCAATTATTTTAGTAGATCTTATTTTATCTTTAATTTTTTTCTTCCCGACAAAAACTAAGGTTATCAATTGTCCAAATGGAACTAAATTTAAACACTTTGACATCCGCTCTGAGCAACTGGCGTATTATCTTATGACTGTCATAGGAACAATCGGGTGAAAATAAGTTTTTGTATGAAAAACTTTTTTGTTTTTCAAGATAACTCAACCAAACTCACTTTACCTAAGCTTAAGAAAGTTTATAAGTATATAATTAGTCTTTAAAAAAATTTAATTTATTAAAAGTACAGAAAACAGAGTATAGCGCAGTCGGGAAAATCCGGCTGCAACGTTCTTACTTGTTTAAAATGGTTTTTAAATTAAGATCACAGCCTTGATTTGCCAATCAAAAGTTGTCAACATTTTCAATACGTTATTCGAACTAGATATACCTCTTTGATCGAGTTTAGTACAGGGTATATAAAAACAACAAATAAGAGCAGAAATTGCATTGCAACAAATGTGGAAATTTTGTTGCTACTGTTTTGTGTTGTGTGCTGCTTGTTGTTGCTGTTATTGTTGCTGTTGTTGCTGCAGTTGCTGCTGTTGCTGTTGTTGTTGTTGCTGCTGTTGCTGTTATTGTTGCTGCTCGACAGCAACATTGTCGCGCACTTTGGCAACGTTGACATTGTGGTCATTACAGTTGTTGTTGATGTTGTTGTTTATCATGTTGCCGATGTCGTTGCCGTTGCTGTTGCCATTGCTGTTGCATTTTGTTCATTTTGTATTACATTTTCATTGCGCTTGTCATCGTTGTCACTGGCAGCTGCCTGCCATTGTTTAAAATCCTGTTGTTGTTGCTGTTGTTGCTGTTGCTGTTACTCTCACTCGTTTGCAATTAATTGCAAATGGCAACACATCGACAACATGTTTGTTTTTCGTTGTTTGGTGGGAAGAGGGGGGGGGGGGGGGGGAATTGGTTGCTGTCTGAAATCCCAAACGGCAATTGCAACTACCATCAAATTGGCACGTTGTTACTTTTGATGTTTAAGCTGCCATCAAATTACAGCTTGCATTTGTATTAGTGTCATGTGCATGTGTATTAGTGAACTGTTGATTTTGAAAAGCTCTAGCTGCTTTACACACATAGAGCTTTAAGCTTGCGTTGCATTACACTGCTGTGTTTTCTTTACGTGAGCAGTGTCTTATGAAGCACATGAATCAATTAGAGCGACTTAAATAAAACTCAACTGGTTTAGCATAAAAATACAAAACACACACGTGTCTTTTTTTTTCATACACAACGATTTCGACAATTTCAGCATAATTTGCGTTGAATGCAGAGTTGACAAATCTCTTTGGGGAATTTGAGGAACCCCAAAGCTAAAGTGACTTCCGTCCCAGCGGTATCTGCCTACAAGTTCAACATCACGTAGACAAAATCAAAAACAACAACAAACACCAAAACCCAAAAACACAAATATGTTTGAGCTTTGCCCCAGCGGCTTCTTCTTAAAAAAGCACTGAAAAATTGCTGCTCTGCGACATACGTTGCGTATGAGTAATTTGATGTTGACTGCAATGTTTACAGTTTGCAAAGCTGAGTCTCCCCTCTCCCCCAAAACAACATCATCATCATCAACATCATCATAAACGTTATGATTATTATTACAAATTTGTCTTGGATGTTTTGAGGTAAAATAAAAAACTTTGCCATTAAATTCAATATTAAATTTAATGTGGAATTTTAGCAGACAACTTTGTCAAGTTTATGTTGGCCTTTTGTTTTTTTGTGTGCGTGTGTGTGTGTATAAGTTTTGAGTTGATGTTTTTAAGCTGTTATGCTAAGCAGGTAATTAGTTAAGTAAACTTGATGTTTATTTTGTGTAGCGAGCTAAGCTGTAAATAAAATGAAGTCCTATTGATATATGAAACTTTATTTTTGCTTGACATGTATAGAAAATTTTAAGCCTAGACACGTGTGTAAAATGAGCTGGTTAAGACTTGAGAACTTTTAGATTTATTTTGTTATTTGAATACAATTATGTGTGATTAATCATTATGTTTCTCGTTGTACAAAACATGATGAAAAAGCTTCATTTCAATTAGGTTCAGTTTAACTTTTAATCTTTTCAATTATAGAAACTTTCTTTGTATTTAGTCAACTGTAATGATAATATGTAAACAAAATTTAGCATTCTATTGGCTTCATATTGGAATTTGTACAATTTCTTTATTATAACTTTAAGTTTAGTCACACCTGTGTAACTTTTTCAATTTCTCCACCCACCCAGTTTTTGATTAACTCGCTGCTTAACTGCCTTTCAGAGCAGTCACTTCAGATCAACTTCACTTTTTTGAATGCCAACTTGCACTCAGCCAGTCAGCCAAGCATTAAGAAATTGTTACTTTGTGTGATGTTGATATTTGTAGACTGTAGTCCGTAGTAACTGGGATAAGACCACCCGGCAACTAGCGCTCCGATGACCACTGTACCAGGCCAACTGAAAACTGAATGTTGACTTCTTCTTTTTCTTCTTGACTTTTTTTTTTTAATTACATTATATGCATAATGAAGGCCTCAACAGCATCGTCCCAAAGAGAATGCGAATGCGATTGCGATTGCGATGCCTGGCAAAATAATTACAGACACTGGACACAGCCCCGAGTCAGCGATGTAATCAGCGTAAACCAGAACAGAACTGCCTTCAACAAAAAAAAAAATAAAATAAAAAAATAGTAGAAGAAATATAGCTTGAATGGGATACAAAAAAGAAAGGATTTCTTGATTGTAATGCACTTAAATATATCCTGTAGAAAAAGTAGAGAAACTAGACTCATCAACAGAAATTTTAATGAAATCGAATAAGGTTATTTTATTATGAGTTTTCTTAGTTTTGAGAAAGGTTGTTAATAAAAGTATTAAGAAACCTCAAATTATATGTTTTGGGTGTCTTTTTATACCCTTGCAGAGGGTATTATAATTTTGTCACAAAATGTGTAACGCATTGAAGGAGACGTCTCAGAAAAACAAAATTTGTATATACGTGATCAGCATCAACAGCCGAGTCATGTCCGTGTGTCCGTCCGTCTGTCTGTCTGTTTGTATGCGTTTTTCAAGACTTTGTTCTAGAGCTATCTTGATGAAACTTGGCACAGATGCTTCTTCTTATTGCAGGTAATACCTATAGTTGAATTGGCCAGATCGGACCACTATAACATATGGCTGCCATAGAAATGATCGCTTAAAAATAAGTTTCTGTTTGAAAAACTTTTATGTTTTTCAAAATAACTCGACCAAACTAACCATACCTAAATTTATAACTCGTATTGACTGAATTTTATCAAAATCGGATCACTATAACTTATAACCATAGTCAGTTCAAAAATAATTTTTCTTATGCAAATCTTTTCTGCAAGGATATATATCATCGGCACGCCGAAGATAACATTTCTTTCTTGCTTGCATTGCAAAATTGAAAGAAACGGTCATACATTTTATATATATTTTTTTTTTAAAAACCAAAACCAAATGTTTTCAAAACTTTAAGCATGAAATATTCTAGGAAACTTTACTGAAGAAAGTTTTTAAAAAACCAAGACAGTATGTCAAAAAATGAAAAATTTCACAAACTATCGTAATAACTGCAAAAAGCAATGCTACAGTTCGATTTCCAGAAGCAGGAATAGATTGAAATCGTTGATGCCAGTCTTTTATATCAGTTTTTTGGCTTGCACAGTAACTTAGCTAAAGCTAAACTACCTTGTTATCCTGCTTGCTTAAAGGGTATTAAAAGAATCTGAAAAAAAGGCGACTCGAGTTGAGTCAAGGGAGCAGGCGGTGCTCAAACTAAAGGTGGAGAGGTGACGGGCAGCTGGCCAAAAAACAAAAACAAAAAGCCAAAACCAAAAAAAAAATCAAATAAAGAACTGTGAATGGCCGCCCTATGCAATGAGCGCGAAAATGAGTGACGTACAAGTACCAACCCCCCACTCCCACTTTGCACCCCTCTTCCCAACCCTCTGCCCCGCAAACACAACCAGATGGTTGGTTGGTTGGTTGGTTGGTTGGGTTCCCTTGACAGGCACAATAATTGTGCAGATTCTTTGGCTTGATTTTTATTTTATATATATAATTTTTTCCTTTGGTTGCTTTGACAGGGCGACACATTAATGTGCCAGCTAGCTGTTGATCATTATTATCAAGATAATGATGATGATGGTGTATTCTATTTAGCCAGTTGTTACACGGGGCGTATGATTGACGCGCTTAATTAAAGAAGCCAGCGAATAAAGCGCAGTGTTAATTAATTAAATTACAATTAATGCAGTTTGCTGCTGTTGCTCCTGCTGCTTCTTCTTGTTGTTATTGTTATTGTTGCTGAGCTTATCATTATTTATATATTTACAATCTACAGCTATCGCATTGCTCACACAGCCAATTTCACAACTTTATCAATCGCATAGTCTGATGTGGGCCGTAATATTTATAGCAATAAGTTGGTATATATCTCGAGCAATACCTCTCGAGAGATATATGTATATGTATGTAGGCACATATTTTCCTTGTGTGACGATTAAACAACTTTCGCCTCAACGCGAAATACGAGCAAACATTTTGACATGCGATGACAATGGGAATCGGAATCGCAATCGGAATCGGTTTTGTTTGTTTTGTTTGTGTTTGTGCTTTTGTTTCTTCCAAAAGTGCTGAAAGCAACAAAACTGAATCACCCTGTAATTAGTCATGAAATACTTGTACATACTGCTTTTTAACTCAATTTCCTTTGTATTGCGTTTTCAGCACGCAAAATTTTCCAATGTCACATTGTTTGTGTATTTCTGGACGTTTCGCAAGATACAATGGAAGTTGCAAGATTTCTTGAGATGTGTCGTTATTTCTAGTTGATCATAGTAAAAACTTTTTAATTAAAAATAATACATTTTGTTAGAAATAAATACTATATATTGGATGAAAATACTATATATTTTGAGAACTAGCGATAATTTTGCGATTAGTTGAAGAAATTTCCAGTGTTTCTTAATAATAAAGAACGACAAATCGAAATTTTTATGTTAGCTTCTATATAACAGATATTTTGTATAAGCTCTGATTTGGATTTACAATCTTTCGTTATATTTTTTCTAAAGGTATTATCAATAATTTTTGGAAGCTTCATATATGCTCTATTTGAATATCTAAAAATGAATAATAATTTTATTTTTAAATATAGCGTATATTGCTCCTGTCTACCTGTTAGACTCTCAAACTAAGTTCGACTGGATCAAAATAGTGTATCTTATTTCAGTTATGCAAATCTTCAATCAAAAAACGAGTATCAAATCTTTTTTTTGTTGCTCAACTCAATATCAATTCAACTTGTGCCAATTAACATTTCTTGAGAATGGCATAGAGAGGCGTTAATTGATTTTCTTGGAAAATCAAAAGAATTTCATATGGAAACTGCCGCAAATATTGTATGAAGATATCTTTGCCTGGCAACAACAAAAATCTCGAAAAACAAATTGTGCTGTACAATTTGCAAACGCCTGCTGTGCTTGCCACGCCCCTGAGAAAACGTCCATGCCACAATTGCCGCAACATGAGTCAAATTAATGTTGTCAGATTGCTATAAGCTGTCTCGTTGTTGCCTTTTGGGCCAATGTCAGAGCCAGAGCCAGAATCTGAACCTGAACCTAAGCCAGAGCCACTGTCATAGCCAGGTCCAAACGTTGAATTCAAGTGGTCATCATTGTCATTAACATTTGTTCTTCTTGTTCTTGTTGTTGCTGGCGTTTTTTTTTTTGTCTTTAAAATTGCTTTTTATGTTTGTATTTGGTTACGTGATTAATTGTTGACTTTATGTGCCGCAAGTATTTGCTTTTCAATTACGTAAGGACCACTTGAAAACATACGTTGGCATTTTGGCTTTTATAATATTTTGTTTTTGCTGAACATTTTAATTGGTCCTGACTTTTGAAATGTGCCTGAAATGTGTAAAATGTTTTTATTTTAGTTAGTGCTGTAAATAAACATTTTAATTGAATTATTATTATAAACAAGTAAGAATACTCTAGTCGAGTGTGCCCGACTACGAGACTCCCTGCTCCCAACTTGCATTTCAAGCAGTTCAGCGGCAACACAAGCAAGCAGCGCACTTAGCTTGTCCAGTGCCTGTCAAAGTGTTGTTTCTGCCTGCTGAGACGGGGGTAATAGATTCTTCCATAACTTTGGTGCTATTTATCCGATCGTGTTGAAATTTACACATCCGAAAGATGCACCCCCCCCGCACCCCCGCAAATCGCAAAAGACTCCCACAGCCACAATTTTAAAGATAAAGCTTTGATTTTTGGTACACATATATGTTTAATCAATGTTGATCAATTGCGTAAATTTCATAGAGATCGGATAAATAACACCAATGTTATAGAAGAATACATTTTTCCCTGTCTCAGCTGGCTGAAACAACAGTTTGACAGGCACTGGACAAGTTAAGTGCACTGCTTGCTTGTGTTGCCGCTGAAGTGCTTGAAATGCAAGTTGGGAGCAGGGAGTCTCGTAGTCGGGCACACTCGACTAGAACATTCTTACTTGTTAATGATAAGTTTGAATACTTCATATTTCACTTTTTTAAAAAGCATGACTTTTTAAAGCGAATTTTCCTTCAATATTCTAACAGCTTATCAGATTATTACGAATTCGAACGTTTTAATGAAATAGACCTGTTTATTTATATAAAGTAACAAGTGAATAACGAAGATTTAACTACAGTCTAATCGTAACTTTATTCATTGTACTAATAATAACATTTAGTTTAGAAGCGAAATTAAATGTTAATCAAACTGTTCTGCAGTGAATTCAAAAAATTATTTATTGTTACTGAAATATAATAATTACTTTCCTGCTCTAATATATACATACATTACATATACATTAAAAACATCTTAAGCCGATTCATAAACCAAAGACAACAAGTCTTCCTCTTTACCAAATTTATTTTACTTCTTCTTTTACTCACTTAAAAGCAAAACTTTGAAAGCCAAATTTTCCATTGATACAGGAAACTAAAACAAATTTAAAAAATTCAAACCAAACGACCGCCTCTCTATGCGATTCTCAAATACAATTAAATTAGACAATAGTATATTACATGCTGTAATCAAGTCAGCACATTAACATTGGCACAAAGTGGGACCTATTTGCTAATAATTTGCATATTGTTATGGCGCGTGCGGCAAGCGCCAAAGTCAAGGCCATCAAATTTGATAAAATGTAAAAAGTTAATGAAACGAATTGAAAGCTTTCCACTAATTTGAAAATGTTTGTCTTTTTTTTCGTACGCTTCACAGGCTTAGCCCAGGTGACTTACCAGATCATTGGGCCTCAGGCACAGCAACAACAAACGGAGCAACATCAGCCGCAATCGCAGCAGCAGCAACAGCAGCAGGAACAACAACAACAACAGCCACAAGCAACAACAAGCACAGCAGCAACATTAACAGCAGCTACAACAACATCAGCAGCAACAACTCAGTCTGCAATCTGCCGCGCACATCGCCGGCCGCTGCGACCGCAGCCGTTACAATCGCAGCCAGTGGCGGCAGCGTGGTAACTGGACCGAGCCCGGTTCCTGCACCGGTGGCGCAGCTGCAACACGGATTGGCGCCCAGCACGCCACTGCAGCGCACGACGGCAGCGAGCGGTGGCGCTGGCGCTGCTGTTGCTGGCTCTTTGGGCATTACAGGCGCCTCATCCTCAGCCTCATCCGCATCCGCATCCTCATCTGCATCCGCATCGTCATCATCATCCTTACCGGCAGCAGTTGCCGCTGCCGCTGCCGCAGCAGCAGCTGCTAACAATCTGCTCACCCTGCCGCAACAGCAGCAACAGCTACTCTACCAACAGCAGCAACAACTGCTCAGCCAACAGCAACAACAACAACAGCAGCAACAACAGCAACATCAGCAGCAGCAGCAGCTCAACTCCCATCATTCACATCATAGCAAAGCAGCGGCTGCCGCCGCAACGGCACATATTGCAGCTGCGCTGCAGCGTTCCAGCGCCATTATGAATGCGGTGGCATCGCCGATTCCAGCCAATTCGGCGACCGCGGCTCGCAAGATACGGCGCAAAACGGATACTAAAGTCAATCTGGTAAGTAACTGTAAATAATAGCACAATCAATTGTTAAAGAAAACCAGCTAAAATGTTTGAATAAACAATGACACTAGCTGAAAGTGGTACTTTCATATAAATGTAGCTAAGAAACCATGACATAATCTATCCTGAAAGTAGACTTATATGTAATAAGGTTAACAAACGTTAACTTTATTGAGCTTTCAAAGCTGTTTTCATAGAACTTCAACTTTCGATTAATCCAGCAAAAGCACTATAACGCTATGGGTTTTTATTAGGCAATTAAATAGTCATAAAATAATAATTATAAAATAATAGATAAGTTCGATGATCAAAAGCTGTAGAATTGTGAATAATTATAAAATAATCAATTAGTTTCTTGATAGATTTTTCAAAATTACAATCGATGTTGTATCGATTAATCCTAAAGAGCAATTCGATTTGTCAATGTGCCAAAACTGTTTTTAATTATTATTTATAAAGATTTTGATTTTAATATATTTTCATTGAAAACAAAATAGGATTAGATGTACACAATTATAGATGGATTGTTTTGTGCGATGTTTTGTGAAGAATATCTTTGTCGGATAATTATCGAAGATTTTAATCTAGGCAACTCAAAAAGCATCGATTACGTGTACTCATTTGGTAGTCAAAAAGTTGGTTCAGTCGATTAATCGTTTTTTTTCTACAGTTTTTTCTAGTTTTTAGAGATAGACAAATCCGTAGAGCGAATGTAAATCATACATTATGCGAGCTTTGTGCTTTAATTTTAATTGTTGTGAATCCATGTGCTTTTAAAGGTGCTTTTTAGATTGAAAATAACGCAAAAAAAAAGATTAAGTCTTATGAAATGAGTAACAGTAACAATAGCTGGACTCAAAGTTATTAAATTGCAAAATAATACAGATTTAAGATCTTTAAAGTGAAATTAGAGCGAGAGAAAGTTAATTTTAAATCATTGTCAGTTTGAAACTTTGAAAACAAGCTTTTTAGGCTGATTCTTAGACTTAAGTCGTCAAGAAATTGAAACATAAAAGTTTAGTTTTAAAAGCTCTTTTTCAATTACGGTTTCCACTTGCGACGAACTTTTGCTTAAATGTGTAAATTTTCATTGCTGTAAAGCTAGTGAATTGAATTCTATTTATCTAATGCAAAAGAATTCAATTCACAAAAGCTTGTCAAAATTGAAAATGAGAACTTTAAAGGGAATTTAATTTTACCATATATAATTGAAAGAGGAGTACTAAAAGTAGTTAAATTTAAGACTAGACGAGGTCAAAGTCTAAACTTTAATGACATTATTTGAATGAATTTTTTTTTATAACATTTTGCAGCCCCAATCGCAAATAAACAAATGCAACAATGAGAAACGACGACGTGAAATGGAAAACAATTATATTGAGCAGCTCTCGGAGTTTCTGCAGCTCAATAAACGTGGGGATATGACCTCAACGAAACCAGATAAGGCGGCAATATTAAATCAAGTGGTTCGAACGGTAAGTGTTAACCAAAATAAAAATAGTTTTACTTTCACAAGCAAAAAAAAAAAAATAAATAAAAATGAAATTAAAAACCAATTCAACGCGACATCTTCAATCAAAAACTCATCAAACAAAACTAATAGGCAAAGGTTAAACAAGTTCTTGTTGTTGTTGTTGTAACACCCGTAGGGAATTAAGAGCTGGATATACGCTGCCTGGAATAACTAATGATCAATTACGAGCACATAAATCCCCAATGTAATTTCTATGCAGTTTTTTTTCTTTCTATTTGGCGACACGCGCGTTTCAATTAAAAACCAATTATTTTACAAAATTCAAATTGCACGAAAAAGGGCTTAAAATAATGCCAAAGTAGACTTTTCGACTGACATCATTTTCAGCGTCTGCAAGTATTTTAATTAATATTTTGATTCAATTTACATAAATGTATTTATGTTCCAAACAAATGGCATCGTTGCGAACTTTATACTCGTCATGTTATTTTAGGCGCTGGTTTCATTTCCCTTTATTAAAAAAAAAATGTGTGTGTGTGTGTGTGTGTTTTTTTCTCAGTTTTGTTTTTTGTTGTATTTCTTTTTTATTGGTTTCAGGTAGCCTAAGCACTTTATTATGCAAATTATAAGCGCTACGCTTTGCCGAACTTCAAAAACAAATTAAATGAAATGCGGTAGCAACAACAAAAAGCACAACAACAACAACAAAATACAGCAGCTAAACGACAAAGTACATACATAAGTAATATATATATATATGTATATATAAATTTATTTTTCTATTCATCTAACGAAAAGCTAACACAACTTAATGCAATTAAAGGTTTAAATATTAGCTATATTCCATTGGGTGCTTTCACAGTTACAAAGCATAAATGATAAATTAATTAAATTAAAGGCATGTGCCGTTAGTTTATTTATTGCTTATGAGCATGCTGCTCATATAACTCATTTTAGGCACAGCGTTAATCTAATTTCTATCAAAGCCAGCCTTTTTTAATGGACATTTTATTAGTCATTCAATGCAATTATGTACCAAAATTAAGCTAAACATGTTGTAATAATTAATTGTTAAAAGGGTTTTGCAAAACATGTTAACTCAGTTTAATTGGTATTTTAATATTTTACAAAAAATTTGAGGGATAATAACTTTTTGTGGCAAGCTGCATTTTATGTGCAAACTTTTGGATGCTTAAACAAAAAATAAAATGCAAACTTTACAGCAGGTTCGATGTTAGTTTTTTATATTGATAAAAAGTCGAAAACATTAATATGCCGTTTAAAATTAAGTTGAGTACGGAAAGAGATATGCAATTCCGTCCCGAATCAAAAATATGTTGTGCTGTCCGTCCCGAAAAGTTTAGATTAGATTATTTTAGCTCTTATTTGAAAACCCTCATATGCAAAAGTTCTTATAAGAGTGTCCTTATTTTACAAGCAAGAAAATATGATTCAATTGGGATTTTACAATGAGTTACCACACACTCATAAACTCCTACATCAAAAAATTTTGAACATTTCCATTGTTTTCGATATTAGTATAAAAAGGAGTATCCCGATCCGCAAGTAATTTCGGGTCCTTCAAGTCCTTTCGAAGATCATGCAAGAATTCGTCCTTTTCTGCATTTTTCAGCATCCTTTTTTAGTCTTTCTTTAGTCTAAAATGAATTTCTTTGAGAATATTTTTTGCAACTTTTTCAAAGGTCCTTCGTCCAAAAAATAAGTAAATTGTCTATAATTGATTAGAAATTAATTTGTTATAAAGTTTATTAAGAATTTCGTTAAAAAACAACATTATAATTAAGTTTACTTTCAAAATTCTCTGGCGCCTTTTGGCACCCCATTAACGTCCATCATAATCGCATTTATTGCGTATACGCTACTTATCAAGTTGATTTTTGAATCATTCAATGTTTTCAATCCTCGATCGTAGGCAAACAAATAGATTTCTCAACTTCAGGTCTATAATTTAGCTGCTGATCGCAACCTTCTGCAACACTTCATCCACTTATTTACCCGAGTTCACATTGTTTTTTCCTATCTGCTGTGTTTACCCCTTTATTTTTATTGTACTGTGCTGAACTCGGGAGTTTTTTGTTATTTTTGTTTCTGTGTGTCTGTCTGTGTGTGTGTGTGTGTGTGTGTGTTTGTGTGTGTGTGTGTGCTGTGCATCTGCGTTTTTAAAAAGCTCTCTCAAAAATTCGCACATTACCTGATGCGATCAATTGAAGTCCGTACAACAACAAAAATACAACTCGTACAAATGTATAAAGAATACAAAGACCAGACACGTTTTAGACATATTCGTCATTGCATGCTCCGGTTCGTGTTGTTGTTATTGCTATTTATTTTATCATTTGACTGATATTTTCGGAGTGCCTTCACCCCAACAACATTTTTGTGTGTGTCCGTTGCTTGAGCAACTTTTCCTGGTTGGCTGGAGCGCACACACACACAGATACAAATTCACATTGACACAGAGATGCGAGCTTCCTTCCAAACAAAAACATATAAAGAAGAAGTAAAAGCTCGCTCTGCACTCTCTTTATATCTGTCACACTCTCTCGCTCTGTTGCCTGCACTGGCAGATCAACGAACTGCGTTCGCATTTCGGCGATGACGTCGCACTTCACAATTTCATATTTTGTTGTTATTATTTACGTGCAGTAGCAGCAGCACCAGCAGTCAACAGCAGCAAGCAGCAGCGACAGCAGCAGCAGCTTCTTTGACGCCCTCTCGCACAAGGTGCAAAGGCAATGCTGATAACAAAACACACCGACAGACAAACACACGCACACACGCATACAAGTACACGTGAGCCGGTAAACAAACGGCAAGAGAGAACGCAGAGCAGAGCAAAGCAGCACAGAGCAAAGCGCGAGAGCGCCAGAAAGAGAGCAACGCTTCGTAAGCTTATGCCTTCTTTGTTGTTGTACTCGTATTCTTTTTGTGTTTTTGTTGTTGCTGTTTTTTTTTTGCCATGTTTTCGGGTGTTTTTTTGTTTTTTTAATACAATAATACAATTGCATCAAAATGTGTGTTTAGTATTTCGGCAACTTTGTGACAGTGCTGAGTGTGCGCAACGTTTTTTCTGTGATTTGATTTCATTTTATTTGATTTTTTTATTTCGCCAGCATTTAAAAAAGAAAAAAAGTGAGTAAACTAAACAATTTCGTGACGCACACATAAATTTTTGTTAGTGTAAGACAAACAACAACAAGTAGAAGAAGAAGCAGAACAACAACAACAACAACAACAACAACAACAACAGGAGTGCCATTGACACGCTCAGAACATGCGCCCTCAAGTTGATTGACCTTGAAATTGTTCGTGAAAATGTGAAATTTGTGTGTTTATGTGTTGAACTACGTCTTAAAAGTTTTCAATTCAAACAATAATATTGAAAAGTGTTTGTTTTGTGTGCGCTTTGCAGTAAAGTTGCTGTTGCGCTTGTGTGTGCGAGTGTGTGTGTCTGTGTCAATGACTCAAAAAGCTCAAAAACGCGCGCGCCAAACATGTTGTTCATGGCATAAAAGTAAAAATATAACAAAAATACTACAAACTGGAGAAATGAGAGAAGAAATGCGAAAGAAATTACGGTTTATTGCACTTCATTGTTTAAATAAAATGAGCGCAACGCCGACGCATAATGAGCTTTAAGCAAAAGCTTTATCAAAAGCTTTGTCGATCGTGATGCAAGCCATAAATTCGATATTGGAATGTGGAGCTTCGTTTGGATCCGTTTTTAATGGCTTTTGTGAAATGTGCTACATAAAAAAAAGGAACAAAATGTGCTTTTAGAGAATACTTCCGCATGGCAAATTGGCATGAAGCGTTTTCAAATTCGTGAATATTTGACTGTATTCAAAAGTTGCCTAAGCCGTATAGTTATAGATACAGTGTTATTCTCCGAATACAAGGTTAGAGTATAAGGATGAGGTTGTAGAGTATAAGGATACTTGTTAAGTATAAGGATACTTGTAAAGTATAAGGATATTTGTAAAGTATATGGATACTTGTAAAGTATAAGGATACTTGAAGAGTATAAGGAAAGCTCTTTTTTTTTACCAAGATGCGACCTTGTATAAAATAGTATCTATATAAAGAAGTCAAATTTGTCTAAAATAGCATCTTCACAACGAGTACAGGTCAGTTCAGGGTTTCCACTTTCGTTAAGATCTTGCGAAAGTGATTTTCTCTTCAATATTCCAATTATCACTTTACGGATTGATTTCACTTGTATTTTATCAAGGATTGAACAAACTTGCAATTGTCAAAGCATTAAATTATGCTAGATAAACAGCAATCAAGAAGTTTTCAACATTGAAATGAATTTGAATTCCGCAAAATGTAGCCGAAAGTGAGAACCAGAACAGATAGAGATATGATAGAGAAAGTACCTTCTTAGAAACTATGATCATGTACATATGTATTACATGCGTAGTTTCTTTTATCATAAAGTTCAATTGAACGGGTCATCAAAATAAACGAGTGAATTTATTCAGTCGTTCATGAACCGTTCATCAACTGTTAATTTTATTCAGTTGCTCATCGATCATGAACGTTCACAATCATAAAATTAATAAAATTCAGTTATTTTATCTATAATGAATAATTGAATATCAATTTTCAATTTACTTGTGTTACCATTAAAGTAAACAAAACGATGAACAACTAAATAAAATGACAAAACTGTATAAAATGAACGAATGAATAACTGAACTAATTGGCTGATTTAGTTAAAGGTTCAGATATAAACGACTTTATCAAATTGAACTATAAATTGCAGCTTTTTTTTTAAACATTTTGGAATTATTTTAAGACTAGTTTCTAATTGAATCATAAACACAACTAAAAGAATCGAAAAGAAAGCTCAACTTATTGAAGCGTACATGAAAAATATAATATTTTAAGATTTTTTTTATAGTCTGTTTTCCAAAATAGAAAAAAAGAGTATATTGGGTTTGTGAAATGTCCGTCTGTTCGTCTGTCTGTATGAACGCAGTTTTTTTTCCACAGTTTTAAAGCTAGAGCAACCAAATTTGGTTTACATGTTGGTATATACCAAAGGCAGACAAAGTGTTAAGATCGGCCAGATCGGACCACTATAACATATGGCTGCCATAGGAACGATCGGTTGAAAAATAAGTTTTTGTATGAAAAACTTTTTTGTTTTCTAAATAACTCAACCAAACTCACTTTACCTAAGTTTAAGGATTTTACTTAATAGTTTACTCGTTTAAACAGAATCAATTTGAAAAATGTATATTTTTGTATTATTCATATATCAACAATTGACTAATTGAATTTGAAAATATTTGTTATTTGCATTTCAGTATCGTGATATTTGTGACAAAGGCCAAAGCCGTGATATATCCTCAACATCTACCAATAATAATAATAGCAACAACAACAACAACTCCACGTCAACGACCAACAACAACAACAATAATAATAATAACAATAATAACAACAACAACAACAATAATAACAACACAAACACAAACAACAACAATAGCAACAAACAACAACAAGCAACCTCAACACGCTGCACACGCTGTGCCACTGACAACTGCTCGATACACCCTGTGCAACAGGGTGAAGTATCCTCAACAGAGCCACCATTGCCGGAGCCATCGCTGCTGAACGGTCAAGTGCCAGAAATATCAGCATACTTTGAGGCGCTCGAGCATTATATTAGCTCGGTGGGTTGGGTCCTGCTGCAGGTGAACGCAAACGGCATCATTGAGTCCTGCACGCAGAATATACGCGAACTGATCGGCTATGAGAAGCAGGAGCTATACCATCAGCCGCTCTATATGTACCTGTATGCGGGGGATCATGCCAAATTGGAGCCGATCATAAACAACATGTATAGCAGTGGAGCTGCTGGTGGAGTTGCTGGTGGTATTGGTGGTAGTGGTGGTGGTGGTGGTGGTGGCATTGGACCTTCTGGTGTTGGTGCCGCCAATGCAGCTGGCGTCTGGGGTGATCTCGATGAGCTGAACAATGGCAATGCCTCACAGCAATCGGCTGGTTCCAATTCCAGTTCCAGTGCTAACAATGGACCAGCTGGTGTTGGCATTGTTGGTGTTGGCGGTGTAGCTAAATCCAAGCGCAGCATATCCACCAAAGTGCGCATGCTAGTCAAGGACACGCGACCGGCGACACAAACCTCCTCCAATTGCGATGCCATGGATCAGAAGACACTGCGCCAGTCCGGACAGCAGGACAAGTATGAAGAGGTCGTTTTGATAGCGGCGCCAGTTAAGGGTAAGTCCACCAATTCCCAAATATTTAAGATTTGAAATTCTTTTTGAAACTAGAAAACAACAACTTTTTGTTTATTCAAAACACACAAATAGATGCTAGAAGCAAACTAGGAACTTATAAGATATAAGACTAGAAATGTAAATAATCATAAAATATTCGATTCGTTTTGATTATCGATTTTACAAAATTAGCATCGATGGTGCTTCGATAATTCGGTTAGAATAAATCGTTTATAAAATATGAGAAAAACAGTTTCTCCTCAAGCTACTTAATGATATACGACTAGGAATGTTAATAATCATGAAATTAGTTCGATTAGTTCGATTGTCGATATTACAAAATTCGAATCGATTAATCGTATAAAATAAATCGATTCATCAATTAAAACTTAATGAAGACATACAAATTAGCTAAACAACTTTTATGGAATGATTTGTGAAAATATCGATTATCGATAACCATTGCAATAAGCATCCATTTCATCTACTTTTCAAACTTTTTAAACATATTCAGTCCAGTCCGAAATAAAGTACATATATGGGCATTTCCAGGTTCGCGAACGTTACATTCGTACGTATTTACATTGAAAATAAAATAACAAAAACATATTTTGTAAAATTTTGTTTGTTGCGGTTTTGTTGCTTTTTAGGTGCACAATTTTTAAATGCAAAAGTCAAATTCCATAGCTTTGACGTTCTCAGAATATTTAAGAAAAACCAGCCATCGGGAACGTTACAAAATATAGAAGTCTCGTTTGACAGTATCGGGAAATGTGCAAAAGTCTGCGAATATGAATAAAATATTTAATAGAAAATAATTTTAGATTATAAAGAAATAATGAAGCTTTCAATATTTATTTATCATTTTGAAATAATTCGGATAGTTTTTCTAAAAAGAAAATTTGCAACTGTCGCAAACGTTACATCATCCATTGACTTTGCACTTGAATATTAAGAGTTAAGCTAGGTTAAATTAATCGCTTGTCATATTTGTTAGTGCTGATTGTTATTAAATTATCATTTCATTTGACAACGTAAAAATTAAAAAGAAAACGGTCTAAAAATGAGCAAAATAAGAGCAAAAAGTAATTTTAGCAGATTGCAGTCGATCTGCTCATGATAGTTATTAATCTGGATTGTAAATTGTTGGATTTCATTAATTTCTAACAATTTACATTAATTACAGCATGTAATTCAGAAGTAATAGGTACTAATAAAGACTTTGAAATTTTTGGCGCTGGTGGATCTTTTTTCCGGAAATGCCCATATGCAACTTGAAACAAGTAAGAACGTTGCAGTCGGGCTCCCCCGACTGCGATATACTCTGTTTTCTGTACGTATATTAAATTAAATTCTTTTAAAGACTACTTATATATATATGCTACGAACTATAAAATTCTTTCTACTAAGTGCAGAACGCTGCAAACGCCCAAAGCAGATCGAGACGGGTGCTTGGCAAAATGATCGCTCGTTTACTGGGGCGGGGGTGGGCGTGTCAAGTTTTTTTTCTTCAATCTATCGAAGAGTTCAAATGGAGTCATACTGCAAAATTTGGAGTTTCTAGCTATAAGGGTGTAGGAGATACAGATTTTGCTCATTTGCGCGGGCGGTAGTGGGCGTGGCATAGTTTTTTTTGCCAGGTCGGTCAAGGATGTTGTCAGTAGTCTTTATGTCAAATTTGGTTACTCTAGCTGTTAAACTGTGGAAGATATAGGTTTTTGCTGTTTGTGGGGGATCTTGACACTTTGTCTGACAATGGTATATACCAACATGTATGCCAAGTTTGGATGCTCTAGCTTCAAAACTGTGGAAAAAAACTGCGTTCATACGGACGGACGGACGGACATTTCACAAACCCAATATACTCTTTTTTTCCATTTTGGAAAACAGAGTATAAAAAGAGTTCACAAGTATGTGCGTAAAAATCAACTAGATTGTTGAAGTTAATGTAGCGTGTTTTAAGCTTTAAAGAATGAGTTAGCTTTGTAAATTACATTTTTACCATTTAATTTGTTGGAAATATAATTGTAAAATGAAACAATGTAAATGTGCCAAAAGAGTATTCAATTATATAATGTAGAGGGTTGGGGTATGGTGAACAAAAGGTGTGAAGGTGAAATAAAAGTGAATAAAATATGGTAAAAAATCTCCTTCCTTTCCTTTCCTTTCATAGTACAAATGTAAATAAATAATAAACAATTGCCGTCAATTACATAGATGCTTGCATAGAAGTTCTTGTGCTTTTCATAAAAGACGTCTAGGTATTCATTGTATTCCTTTTGATTATGCCCTCATTGCAAACTGCTCCTTTAGGATGTTGGGGATGATGGTGATAGAAATGTATACACGAATAGGAATTCGAAAACGGCAAAGACAAGCATTTATGTCCTCGAAATTCGTAGATGTCCAAATGTCCTTCGCATTTTTCATCATTATATACATATGTACATCAATTTGATTAGCTATTGTTAATAATGCAAAATGTTGTACTAATTTAAATATAATGCTCATATTCTTACCGATCGTTTGCTACTTTTCAAAATCTTCATTTTTTGCACTGAACAATCACAATTATCAAGTATCATAGTTTTCATAAAACACAAAAAGATAGCAAAACATATTGATATCATAATACTCAATATCGAATCACAACCTTAAAAACATCCAAATTTTATATTTAAAAAGCAATAAAAGACATAATATATATAAATATGGAAAAAAAAGTTTCATTTTAGATTTACAAGCGTTGTATAAAAAATATTTGAAAATTGTTTTTCTTTTTGTCCGACTATAACTTAAGTGAGTACAAAATTGTATTTGAAATCATGGCACACTATTCAAAAAAAAAGTTCAATATTTGGGAATTGTAAGAAGACGTAAGACGTAAGTGTGAAAAAAACGGCGTTTATGCAGACGGACAGACAGTCGGGCATTTCACAAACCCAATATACTCTTTTTTTTTTCCATTTTGCACAAAGAGAGTATACAAAAAACGCGTTTTAAAAAGATTTCAAAAGCATTTCAATGAAACAATTTGGTTTGAAACTTTACTTAACTCTGTTTGTTTTTTCTCTTTTAGACGACGCCGATGCGAGCAGCTCCGTGCTATGCTTGATCACCCGACCTGAGGATGAGTCGCCTTTGGAGATCAATATACAGCAGCATGTGCAGCAGCAGCAGATCGAACAGATGAGCTTTAAACTGGATCCGCATGGTAAAATACTCAATCTGGATGCGGCATCGTTGCGTGAACCGTTCAAGCAGCATTTGCAAACGTGGGTGGGTCGCCTGTGGCAGGATCTATGCCATCCACATGATTTATCCACATTGAAATCGCATCTGCGCGATATTCAAGAAACAGCCGCTGTCAATTCACCGGGCAACACGGCCGCTGGTGGTGGCGCCACCGTTCTAAATGCACCCATATCGAATGTTATATCACGTCCATTTCGATTACGTTTGGGTGCGCCCGATGTCTATGTGCATGTGAAGGCCAATTCGAGACTGTTTCTCAATCAGACGCCCGGCGAGGGTGATTTCATAATGTCCGTGCAGACGCTGCTCAATTCCGAGAATGATATGAACAGCAACAATACGGGCAGCGGTAGCAACAACAACAACAACAACAACAATGCAGCGGGCAGCGCTGCTGCTGCGGTTGCGGCTGCTGGTTTGGGTTTGAGTCAAATGTGCGCCATGTCGCCGGGCAGCTCCTTGGTCAATACGCTGTCCATGGAGGCGTTGGGGCATGGCAATGCATCCTCCACAGGCGCCGCTTTGTTGCCAGTGCATTTGCTGGGCGGACTTGTTGGTGGTGGTCAGCACAACAACAACAACAACAATAATGGAAATGGTAATGGCAACAACAACAGCAGCAACAACAGCAACAACAACAGCAACAACAACAGCAACAACAACAGCAACAACAACAACAATAGCAGCAACAACAACAGCATCAGCAACAACAACAACACACAAGCCACCAATGTGGGTGGTCCGCTGATGTCATCTGTCATACTCAATGGCAGCGGCATGCAACAACAACAACAACAGCGTGCAACCGCTTCAAATGCCTCAGCGGCAACGCTGGTCAACGCCTTTACCGCCTCCCCCGCGCCCGGCGAGCATTCGTTTTATGGCAGCGATGCCTTTGAATTTGATATTGCACATTCCTCGTTCGACATGGATCCCAGCAGCGGTGTTGGCGCCTGGACCGATTCACGTCCCAATTCACGCGCCTCCGTTGCCACGCCTGTGAGCACACCGCGGCCGCCTTCGGGGCATGGCTTTAGTCCTGCCGTTTGCGCCTCCCCGGCCACGCCCTATCAGTTGTCGTCGCATTCGGCTGCCAGTTTGCCCTCGCCGCAATCAAATGCCAGCGCTGGCGCCGGCGGCAGCTATGGTTTCAATTTTCACTCCTATGATCCGGCGGACAGCAAGCCGGACAAGGAACACCAGCAACAACAACAACAGCAGCAGCAAAGCAACGCCAACAACACCAATGCCAACAACAACAATAGCAACAATAGCGCTTTAATGAGCAGCGGTCTGCCAAATGGCGTAGGCGGCTTGTTGCTCACACAGCAGCAACAACAACAGCAACAACAACAGACGCCACCACTGCAGGAATCCTCGGAGCGACTACGTCATCTGTTAACCAAATCGCAGAGCTTGGCAAGCGCCATGGGCGCCGCTGGTCTGGGTGATGAGGAAAAGGTATATCTTTCATGCTTCCTTTGTAATTGCGAAATTTGAGCTGATTTCTTAAGATTCTGCATTCATTTAAAATGCTTCAAAAGAAGTTGCTTAAAATTAAAAAAAGTGCTCAAAACAGTCAATTAAATTTAATTTAAATGTTTCAAGTTTTCTTGCCCGTGAATTAAAATCTAGCTCAAAAGTAAATTCTTGATCTAATGCAGGTGAATTCAATCCAAAAAATTTTGGAAATTGTGAAAGGTGGAACATTTAAGAGAATATATATATTTGCAAAGATCTTTGAAAGTTGCAAGAATAGCATTTATATGATACCTAAGTCGTGTCAATCTAGCCATATCTATCAGACCTGTTTCGGTTTTCACTTTCGCCCACATTTTGCGGAATTGAAATTAATTAAAATATTTAAAATTTGCTTACTTTTGTTGATCTATTGAAATGAATTCCATCTGAATGACAAGTTTACTGAACACTTGTTCTAAATTTTTTTAAAAATTTCCACAAATGTTCACAAAATTTTGAAAAATGTGATAATGGAAACACTTAACAGCTTTTTTCGGAACTGAAATTTCTCTAAATGTGCACATTTCCTTGCCAGTGAATGGAATTCTGTTTGCATGAAAGTTTACTCAATTCTTGTTCTAATGTAAGTGAATTCAATTCTCAAAATTTTGAAAAATGTGATAATTGCAACACTCAACAACATTTTGCGGAATCGAAATTTCTTTAAGTGCCTCAAATTTCCTTGCTAGTGCATTAAACCCTATTTGAATAGCAAATTTGCTCAATACTTAATCTAATGCAAGTGGATTCAAATCACATAATTTTGAAAAGTGTGAAAACGAAAACAAGCAACATTTTGCGGAATTTTGACTACTTGAAATGTTTCATATTTCCTCACTATCGAATAAAATCATCGCTTAATAAAAAGTTTACGCAATACTTGACCTAATGCACGTGAATTCAATTCACAAAGTTTTGACATATAAGAAAATCCAAGGGAAAATTCATATTCACAACATAGAAAATTGAAACCGAAACAGGTCTTATAATAACTACAGATAACCAAAGTTCATTAAACCAGTTCCACAATTCACTTGTTTCCACTGTTTCTAAAAAAAAATCAAGTTAATAGTTTAGTCAGACCAAATAGAAAATAAATTCAATTGTCAATTTTGATTCAGGTTCATTAAACTAGTTCCGGTTCAATTTAACTTCTATACAAATACAAAGAAAATATAATATTAATGTTTTTGCTTTAACACTCTGACTAAAAACAAAAATAGAATTGAATTGTCAATTGTCAATTGTGAGGCAGCTTTATTTAATAGTAGAAAGAAATCGCATTAATAGATGTTTGTCTATAATTTTTTGCAGTACTTTAAGCAGGAGTGCAGCGAGGATGAGAAACTCAATGTCGGACCCATTGGCGGTCCAGCGGGCAGCTTCAAAATGGGCGGCCAGCCAAGTCAATTGGGCATGTTCGGGTCAATTGGCAGGAGCACAGCGAATGCAGCGCTGCTGCAAAAGGCGGGCAACTCACAGAATCCCATGTTGCTCAAGGTAAGTTGCAACTTTTATTTAGGATAAAGCAAGTTTTAAATTCTGTAATTATTTTGCAGCTGCTGAATGAGAAGAGCGAGGAGGATGATGGCAGTGGAGGCACTGGCGGACCTGGCGGCGTTGGCAATGCACGGCAGAGTGAACTTATGCGTCAGCTGCAAAAGGACGATGGCGGCAGCCATGGGCCAGGACATGGTGGCATGCTGGGCGGCGGTGTTGCCGGCAGCGGCAGCAGCAACAACAGCAACAACATGAGCACCGAGGATCTCAAGCGCATGCTCAAAATACAAAGCGATCCGGCAATGAGCCGTAAACGTTCACTCAACGAACCGGATGATGACATCTCGGCAAAGCGTTCCGAGGATAAGCCCAGCAAGCTGTGCGAACAGAACAAAATGCTGGCAAGGCTGCTGCAGAATCCAGCCAAGTTGCCCAAAGCACCCAATCCAGAGCAAATGTTGCAGGTGAAAACATTGCCGGACATTAACAACTCATCCGTGAACAATGTGAGCAGCTCGCTGGCAGCGCCGGGCAATCTCATCAGCGCCGGCAGCACAGGACCAAAAGCAGCAGCGGCCGCCTCGAATCGTGCGCGCAAGCAGCAGCAACAATTGCAGCAACAGGCGCAGCAAATAGCACAGCAACAAGCGCAGCAGCAGGCGCAGCAGCAAGCACAGCAGCAGGCGCAACAGCAGGCGCAGCAACAGGCACAGCAATTAGCACAGCAACAAGCGCAACAACAGGCACAGCAGCAAGCACAGCAACAGCAAGCACAGCAGCAGCATCAAGCAACGTCACAGCAAAACGAAGTCTACCTCAGCCAGCAACAGCTGGCATACCAGCAGCAACAACAGCAGCAGCAGCAACAACTGACTACCTCAATTACCTTAGCGGCCTCGACCTCAGCGGCAGCAGCAGCAGCAGCTGCCGATTCGGAGCTATCCAAGCTGCTGGACAGCGTCATGGACTATTATCCGGATGACACGCCAATTGTGACACAAGCCCCCTCCGAGGCTTCCGCCATCAGCGATATACAAAAGTCATTGATGCTGGATATTGAATCTGCTGCATTTGGTCATGTCATGAATCAGCATTTGTTAATGTCACAGCAACAGCAGCAGCAGCTGCTTGTGCAGCAACAACAACAGCAGCAACAGCAGCAGCAACAACAACAGCAACAACAACGCCAACAACATTTGCAGCCACCTGCCTATCCAGGCATGCTTGGTCTGCAGCAGCAGCATCAACAGCAGCAACAACAGCAGCACCAGCAGCAGCAACAGCAACAAAATCAACACTCACAACAGCTTTTGCTACGCCAGCAACAATTGGTGGAGGCCATGCGCAATCAGGGCTTCCAAAGACCACCGCCCATGTATCCTGTACGTGGACGTGGCCCCATGAATGCTGTGGCAACGCCCGGTGGCGTTGTGCTGCCCAATCAGCAATTGCGCAACATGCGACAGCAACAACAACAGCAACTGGCAGCACAGCAAAAGGAACGTTTGCTGCAACAGCAACAGAAACAACAGCTACTTGTGCCCGAGAATGCCAGTAAGTATTGTTGAGAATTTTAAGTTTAAGTATAAATATAATGTTTGCCCTTATTCTCTTTGAATTGTATCTAAATTGTGAACTTTCTTTACTCGCAGCAGGCATCAATGCAGGCATCAACAACATTGGCTCGCTTCTAAATACGACGGTGGCGCCAAATGTGTCGCTTTCGAGGACCAATCTGCCAGCGGATGCGCAACTGAGTCCAAATTTTGCGCAAACGTTGATGCAGCAGCAGCTGAGTCCTGGACGCAGTGCGCCCTACAGTCCGCAGCCAAATCAAGGTGAGTCTTTAGGCAAACAAATTTTTCATTTAGAATTAACAACAATTCGCTTTTCAAACACAAACAGGCTATGCATCACAGTTTGCGCAAAGTGGACAGCGTCTATCGCCGCAGCAGCAGCCAAGTCCACAGCAGCAGCAACAGTTGGCATACTTGCAACAGCAGCAACAACAACAACAGCAGCAGCAGGCTGGCGATGGTGTGCGTTCCAACACGCCATTTGGTGGCAACTCGGGCATGCAATCACCTGGCATGCAGAGCAGTCCACAGCAGTGGCCAACAGCTGGTGGTGGTGCTGGCGGTGGACCAGTTGGCGGTGGTGTTAGTGGTGTTAGTGTTGGTGCTGGCGGTGGTGGACCTGGTGGACCGCTGCCCGCCGGCAATGCGGCACGCTCACTGCAGCAGCACAATAATCCATTGCTCATTGCGCAGCTGCAGGTGAGTGGCAAAGAATATTCACTGACCAATGAGACGCAACTAATGTCCTTCCATGATGTTGTCAACCAGAGCAACTATAATGCGCGTCAGTATCAGCAGCAGCAGCAGAGCCAGCGACGTGGACTCAACTCGCCCGGCGCCGTTGGACCCGTTGGCGTCAACAGCAATGCGGCCGTGTTGCAGCGACAGAACTCCTTCCAGACTCAAGCTGGCGGCGGCAGCGGCGCCACCACGCCCGATGGCAGCAATGTGCCCGGTGGTGTCGGCGTTGGCTTTGGTGGTGGCCCGCAGTCGCCCTATGGCGGCGCCACGCCCAATGCGTTCCAGCAACAGCAGCTGCAGCTGCAACGCTTGCAGCGACAGAGCAGCGTACCACAGGCTACGCAGCATTTGCCAGGTGAGTAACGTCACGATCGGGGACGTCAAGGTCAGGGGGCGTATTCCAAACTTTTGTAGGTACCCTGCAACCAAAAACCGTTTCCTCAAAGAATTTCGCTGCAAAATATTTTGTAATAAAAAAAAAAACTTGAACTATTTTTAAGTTGTTTTGTGCTGAATTTAGTTTCAAATGCAGTTCGCGGCTTGAACTAGTTGCAAATATGCGTGGAACTAGTTCAAAAGTTGTCAATATATATTAGCGGAACTAGCTTCAAAAATATGAACTAGTTTCAAATGTATTTATATTCGACTAGTTTTTATATAAAGTCGAAACTTGTTTTTAAATATAGTCGAAATTAGTTTTTATTCAATACTGAACTAGTTTCAAATTTAATTAAATTTACGGAGTTAGTTTGTCTAGAAACTAATTTCATTTATTAGCTGAGTTAGTTCAGTATTAATTTCAAGTTTATATAAAAAAAACTGAACTAGTGTTACAAACACGGAACTAGCTCCAAAAAAAAGAACTAGCTCAAAATAAATAGTGAACTAGTTCCAATTACAACTGGTGGTGTCTAGATAAGGCGCAAAAAGAACGATGAATCAATTGCCATGCAGCGTGAACTAGTTCACAACTGCCGCTTGCCGTAAATACTGTACTAAATATCAATACATAAACAGCTTCACACACACACACATACATACAAACACCGTTTCCAATACAGACACACGCACACACACAAACACACACACATGCATTGTTAATATTTGATTAGTTTTTAACCAAAGCCAAACAAATCAAACGCTTAACCGAAACAGGCTCAACGCGATTCGGTTTATCGCCTGGCAACAACAACAGCAGCAGCAACAACAACAACAACAGCCACAACAACCACAATGATAATGCAGCTGTGCCCGCCAATCAACAACAACAACAGCAACACCAACATCAGCAACAGCAACAACAACAGCAGCAACAGCTGATGAATGGCATGAGCATGTCCCCCCATCCGGCCATGATGGGCGTGGGCAACATGGGCAGTGGCGGCGGCAATGGCATCATTGGGCTGGGCGGCGGTGGCGGTGGCTATGCAGCCCTGGCTGGCTATAATCAAACACAGCAGCCACAGACGGCGAATGATTTCTTTGGTCGAGCGCAGACCGGTAAGCCGTGTGCTCACACTACAACTCTCTCTCTCTTTCTCTCTCAAACTCTCTCTTTCGCTCGCTCGCTCGCTGTTATCACCCTGTCATGCCCCACACATACATTGTATAATCGAGTGTATATACTATATATATAATCCTAAAATCGAGCTTATCATTGTGTATATATATATAACACAAAACTACAAATTTGAAATAAACTCAAAAACAACACACACATTTTGTAAATATACAAAACTATATAATCCTTGGTATACCCAATACACAACACATTTCTTGCCTAACCACATTTGCGTGTATTTGTAAAATTGCATAATTGTATTATATATATATATGAACTTGTATATAATAAAACTAGGTCTAATTGTATATAATAAATGGTTAATTTTAGGCGCTGTACCCACTGTATTAACCCTGTAAAGACATATCTTATAGAGCCCCTAGAATCGTGTCGAATTAAGTATTTTTTGTGAATATGATAATTGGGGATCGTATATACATACATATATTATGTATGTATTTATGTATAATATTTAGTTTTAGTTTTGCAACTTTTAAATGAAATATTCACCTGGGCAATAAAAGTTTCGGTTTATCAACAAAAAACTTGGATTACAAAAAAAGAGCACCCATAATTATTTAAGAAATGCCAAACTGAATATATAATATAATTGATTTTTACCCAATCCTGCCTAGCCTCGAAATTTTAAGTGTGTGTCGTATAAAATTGTATTATTATTTTTTTTTATAATTTTTTGATGTACCTAACTATATTTATATGTTTATTATATGTTGTATTCTGTTGTCTGTTTGTGTATTTATTTATATGTTACATGTCTAGGCTAAGTTCAACAATAATTGTGACTAAAAAAAATCTATTATTTTTTGTTGCGGGCTCGAAAATGTTTAAACCACAAAAATGTGCAACAAATTGTGCTAATTATGTTTCTTTTTTCAATTTTTGCAGCTGGCAACGGCGGCAACAGCGGCAACCCTGGTGGCAATGCCAATTCCGACTTTGTCAAACAGGAGCTCCGAGCGGTGGTCAGCGTGCGTGCCCAGCAGGCTGCAGCAGCGGCAACTGGCGGCGGTGTTGGCGTCGGCGTTGGCGTCGCCGGTGTGGCACAGCGCGGTCAAACGCCGCAGAGTCCGTTGCAACAGGGCCCAATGATTGGCGGTACGAATAGTACAAATGCTATGGGCAATGCCACGCCCACGGGCAGCGTTGGCAGCGGCAATCCAATGCTCAATACACCGCCAGATCCAACGCTTGGTTTTAGCTTCGAAACGCGTAAGTATATCAAATACAAAATTTTGATTTGAAAACCATAACTAAATTGATTTTGAATTCTTATCACAGCGGACTTTTTTACAAGCAGCGCAACGAGGTGACCCTAAGAAGCCAAAGCACTCAAAGGATTCTAGAACAACTACGATAAACTGCTTATAACAAAAACAACAACAACAAAAATTATGTTCTTCAAACGCATTTATGACTCTCAGAACTTTTTTTTTTTTTAGCACACAGCAAGTTGTCGCATTTTTGTTGAACAAACAAAGCCAGACAAAAATAAAAATATGAAAAAAAAAAAAATAGGAAAAAGCGAACGTCTAGAAATGTTTAAAAAATGTATGATGTAAAATTTATATTAATTAGCAGCACTATTCAGTAAGCCAAAACGTTAAATATATATATATATATATATATATATATATATATATATATATATAAATAATATATATATTTATTATTATTAACACTAGCAAATATTAATTGTAATACATAAAATGGGAACCTCGTCGAAAAACAAATAAAAAATAACAAAAAAGCAAAGCGAAAAAGAAATTTCTAAAATAACAGACACGCTATAGTTAAATATTTTGAAAAGCTGCTAAAAACAATATACAAAACAACAAACAAATAAAAACAACATATTTATTACGTTTAAACATAAAGCTTAGTTTTAAGTTACATACAAATATATATATGTAAAAATATATACATATATATACCTTTCTATATACATACATATATATAAGAAACTGCAGGTTTATAATGCGGCTGGCGCAGCGTTTTAAGCAGTTGCTTAATATTTATATATACATATAAATATATATATATATATATATATAGATTGTGTATAAACATAATTCAAAATTCTATATAAATATAGATAAAACGATAAAAGAGAACGGCAGCAGTTCGCTAGGCTTTAAATTTAACGGCAAATTTAGTGTTAATAAAACAAACAACAAATAACAAAGTGTATACAATTTGAACGAACTATATAAGCATATATAACATACACACACACACACACACACACACAACCAACCACATTACACACACCCATTTATATATATATATATACTATATATATAATATATGTATACATATTTAAAATTAGTGTTAAATTTTTATCAGTGTGATAATTTGTTAAATTTTATAATAATACTAATCGTTGCTTATTTGTTGCATGTCCTTAGACATTTCTATACGATTTTTGTTCTCTTTTTATAATATGAATATATATCTAAAACGTTTACGTTTCTCTATATTTTATACAATTTTCAATTTGGCATATTAAATCAATCGACTACAACAACAACAACAACAACAACAACTGCAGAACTCTATTAGTTTAATTTTTTTTTTTTTTGCTTAGGTACTTTTATATTTGTTATGCTATTTTTTGACTTGAGCTGCATTAAACTCTGTAATTTTAAATGTACATATTTCACTATTACATACATACATACGTACGTACATATATATTATTTACTAAATTGTAATTCATAATTTAGTTAATGCTTTAAACGTAATTAAATGTATATCATTTTTTATTAACAACAAACAAAAAAGAAAAGCGCCCACTGCAAAAGTTGGCGTTGCAATTCAAAATGTGAAGGCTATTTTACAGGTTTTTGTTTAAACTAATTTGTAACACACAGTTTTATCGATAACATACATATATATATAAATATATTCTTACATATTTTTTTTATTATATGTAGTAGTATATCACAATTTCAATTTAAAACGAGAACAACAAAGAAATCGACAAAAAAAAACAACATTTTTGTATTGTGTAATTTATGTTTACATATTTTTTTTTTTTTTGATTTTGTTAACGCAAATCGCATCTATAAACTGTAATCTGTAGTTGGGTTTTAATTGTTATAAAATTTAGTTTTTAATAATGCTATACAAATATTATGATACATATTAAATATAGTTTCTTAATTTTATTAAATATGTTTAAAAATGCAAAAAAAAACATAAATAAAAATCTATATACAATATATAAAAATACACATCTTCAATTTGGTTTCTATATTTATTATTTTTGAGTATATATGTTTAACAAATTATGATGCTGAAAATATAATAACAACAACAGTAACAACAACAACAACAACAACGATAAATAACAAACACAAAAATTGATATTAATTATTAAAAGTGTATACACAAAAGCCGATATTAACACTTGGGAAAATAGAAATACCTCTCGTTAAGTTCAAAAATACCTATTATAGAAATACAAAATTTATTTATTTAGTATACAAATTTTGAAATTCTTAAAAATTACTGATAGTTACAACACATAAATTAGTATATGTATAACTGATCATAATTACACATACATATATTTATATGTATTTGTACATAGTATATATTTAAATACTAGTTGCAAGTTTCATATAAATTATTTATATACATATATATATATATACATATATATAACTATATATATATATATATATATATATTTATATTAACTATTTAAGTGATTCAATTTCTTAGGGGCCGCTAGTTAAATTTCAGTTTTTTTTTAAGAGGCTACATTTAATGCAATTAAATAAAATAATTAATGCTAGAGATGCGATAATTAAATGCCCTTGCAGTTTTGTTAAATTATCAAATTGCTTTATGGCAACTAAATATAGTATTAGAAAGATATCAAATCTTATTCTAAATCTGTTAACACATACTGCACATGAAGTGTTCCGATCAGACCATCATCCAACTTTTGTACTGCCTTCAATTCAAAGAAGTGTCATCCAAACTATTAGCTACAAAAACTGATAGAAACAGTGAGTAATATATTATATAATATGCGCTGCAAGGGTATTATTAAATAAATAAATAAATACATAAATATTTTTAAATGAGAAGTTTGGTTTTCACATAGATTTTTGTATACTGAATAAAACCTCAACCAGAACAACAAATGAAATATACACAAGTATACTGCATTTAGCATAGGTTTTTTGAATAATGCAAGTTATTTAAAGATAAGCATATGCATAAATAATAGTGTATATATATATAGACATATATATATATATATATTTATAAAGTTAAGTGACTTGACAAAAGATTATATAGCAAAAATTTCAAACACACACAGCAACACAAAAAGTACATATAAAGTGCATTAATGAATTTAAGCATTTAATGAAATTAATTAATTTATAAGCGTACAAAATTATATATAATAAAATATATAAAAATAGTTATACATACATATATATATTTAAAAAAAAAATATTTACAAAAAATGCAACAAAAAAAAAACAATTGAAGAAAACATAAACTTTCATATTTCATAACAAAAATTAGTTTCATAAATTTATTACAAAAAAAAAAAAAAACACTTAACGCTAGCTACGAATTATACAGCAACAAAATATATTGAAACAGAAAAAAAAAACTAAATGCAGATTCCATTTTGATAAATATATTTAAATAAGTTTGCAATTATACAGCTATATAGTTGAGTTAACTGTATTTAAGCATTCAATTTTTAAAATAATTTCAACAGTTATAAAGTAATTGATAATGTATTTTTACATGTACATACTCGTAATTTCATAATGCAACCTAGTACCATAAATTTGTACCAAAATAAAATGAAAATAAATGAAACATTAAATCGTAAAAAAAAAAAAAAAAAAAAATGCAACGCCCTGTACCCGTGCATAAGCCTACAAAAAACAACCACAAATTGTTATTAAATATTACAAAAAAATAAAAAATACAAAAACAATACAGAAATACTATTTACTAATTACAAAGAAGCCCTGAACCGTAATAAGTAGTGCCCAAAAAGAACTAATACAAAAAACAACAAATATATTAACTAGCATTTAAAAAACAAAAAACGAAACAAAAGCAAAAAATTATAACGAATTCTAAATCAACAGCCTAAACAAATAGTTATAAACAAAATAGAAGAAAACAAATAGCACAATTTTGTATAAAAACTAATTCATAATAACCATATACAATACTAATTACTTTCAAATACAAAGGTTAGAAATTTATACACAAATTGCTTTAGGACCGTATAAACTCCATTATAGAAGACACATACACACACACACACACACACCACACAGAATAACTTTTGAACCTTAGTCACAGTTACGACAAGAATTATGGCAACACCATATACCATATACAATATTTGATTTAATTAAAACAGATATTTAATTGTATTTCTGCTAATGTAAATATAGATTTTGCATGCAATTTTTATTGTATCGGAAAAGCTGGGAGGACTTATTGTTGATTGGCTGTGTTAAAAAAGAACAAAAAGGTGAGCGTAGAACCGACGACGAAATAGGTATACACATACAAACATGATAAAACCAAAAGTCGAGTTTTTTGTAGGGTTGAAAAATGAGTATAGATGAGGATAGCGTAGTTAGATGCGTTCAGGGAACGCCTAGTTAACTGATTTTCGATAGGTTAGTTTCGACACTTTAAAAACGTTGGTTAAGGCAAATAGTACGTACATGGGAATGATAAAAATTTTGTTTCGGACAAAAAACTTCAGTTCAAATCATCAACATATGCATCTATATTTTAAGTATTAATGTTTCTTGTATCACTTAGCCACATAATATTTTACTCGTATATTGTTTCTCAATGTTGTCTCATTTCAAACTGGAACCAAATCGTTTTTGTTTCTACTTAGGTATCTAACAGTTAAAAAAAGAAACCTTATAAAATATGAATATTGCAAATAGTCTTATAGCTTTTGAATGGGGGTACAAGGGGGTTCAACTCGGAAATATTCGAAAATTGTACCCAAATTGCAAGCCACATTAATCGTTAGAAAGTAAATGTTATATTGTGTTGTTGTCCACTGTCACAGTCACTGTTCGATCATTGTCACTGTCACCGTTTATATGTTGTCTTTAGTCTCTACAAGAATATAAATTATAATTCAAAAACATATTTTATGTAAGTCTATGTACCTTTTTGCTATGTATTGTATTTCTATGTACGACACGCCCTCTCTCTCTCTCTAACACACACACACACACACATACACTACAATATAACCATTCACATTAAATGTTATAAGAGAGAACCACAATTAAACTAATTACTTAAGTATGCGCTAAAAATTACAACTTTACAAACATTTGTTAACAAAAAAAAAAAAAAAAACAAAGAGAAAACAAAAAATTATGTAAGAAATGAAATGACTTTTTTTTTTAAAATAATAATGTACTTGTGTAAAAGTAACGTTTGTTAAAAAAAAACATATAATAAAAGAAATGACTAATTTTTTTTTGAATTAATAAAGTACTTGTGTAAAGCTAATTTTCGTGAAAAAAAACGTACATAATTTTGAATGAACAAAATTCAAAACGCACTTTCAATTGAATTTACATAAATGAATACAAATTAATATTATGTGCGCTTCGTTTATGTTTGTACTTATAAATCTATTAATATTGTAATATTTAAATTTATTAATTAATTATAAATTAAATATACAATGAAATGCAAGAACACAACAACAGCAAAAACAACAAGAGCAACACGTACACTTAATGTTAAATAAAAACTGAACAACAAAAAAAACCACATTGAAAATGAGAAAATGAAAAAGACTAAATAAAATATTAATGAAATAAGCGTAAAAAAAAACAGTTAATACTGTTCTACTTCTTATTGCACAACTTGCTTGCTATATCAACAAACTTGTTCAGATTGATGTTTAAAGTTTTTATCCGATTAAGCGTCGCCAAATCTAGCTGCTTGAGCACTTCACGTTTCACCTCGGTCATCTTCTGTTGCTGTAATTTGAGCTCTCCATTCTTGATGGGTATATTGACGGTTGCAAAACGATCGATCTGGAAAACTGCAAAGGGATTAGATAACACCAACTATGGGAGGGGGAGCTGCTTACTTTTGTACTGCCAGAGGACTGCCGGTTTTCGATAGAGCCATCTCGTCGGGCCTGGACCAACGTATATAGCATGCGCCTGTCTGATAGTCCTGCCGGATTTTATTTGCATTTTTGAATCTGTCCACTGATTGCCCCAGTATACGGTTGAGGCGTGCGTAGAGCTACGATTTGATATTGATGGGCTGCATGCCTTGCGCGCTGCAGGCTCTGCTATGATTATGGAAAGATTTAGTAAATAAATATTTTAATTTTAACGAACTTTAACAGGATACCCACTGGACTTTTGACAGGACACTGTAGGCTGAAAATACGATTCTGCAATCTTGAGGAGGAAACATCAAATCATTTTCAGGCAGAATGTCCAGCACTCGCTAGAAATAGAATTAGGATTCTACGGAAGTACAATCTAAAGTCAAGATATAGTTACCCTCCACCCAATGCGAGTTTTTGGGAGAGGTCAGCTTCAGACTCAAAAGGACGTACAATAGCTCTCAATCACCTCGCACTACAAAATCACCATTATATAATAATAACAAATCGACTAGCTTGGATTGAAGATTTGAATTTTTATTGAACTCTTGTTGGAACAGAACTAAATATAGTTTTAAATCAATACACTTTAAAAAAATTCAGAACTTAACTAAACGAATAGATAGGAATATTACGATTCGTATATAGATAATGCTATAATAATATGTATGTATGCAAATGACGCTCATACGTTGATCTATTTCATGCCCGCCTTGTCGGCGGTATTCATAATCAATTGCAAGTTCTCGTGCAGTGTCCGTATTTGGCTTAAAGTGTTCGAATCCAGATTCTCAAGCAGCTCCGATCTGATCTCGTTCAACTTCTTGGGTCTTAGCGATAATACGCCATTGCGAATGGGTATGTTGACATTGGCAAACTTATCAGGTTGCCTGAAAAAGTCGAAAAACATTGCGTTAGTTTTTGATTGTTGTGGATTATATATCGTATATATTCTACTTATAAATCTGTCCTCTCTTTCTGAATATATAATAGTTATTGTTATTTTTGAATATACTTTGGAATTTGGTTCACTCAAATGAAAACAGCCAAATTAGTTTTCATGTTCCGAATAGAAAATACAAGAAACTATATCTCTCTCTTTCTCTTTCAACTATGCTATTCACAACTATGATATTTATAACTGTGCGAATTTAACAGGCATGTTCCGGTTTCCACTTTCGGTAAGATATTAAAAATGTGATTTCACTTTTGCTAAGATTTGACTGAATTCGTTTGCAATTGATCAAGGATTGAATCAACTAACCACTATTATGGAAATTTCAATTTTGCGTAAAGTGGAAACCGAAACTGGTATGACAGAAACCTTTTTCACGTAATAAGTAAGGCTGCTACTATTCTTACACCTAGAACTTTACTGCTTTATAATCTGTATAATTTATAGATATTTTTATGTTTGTTCTTTATATTTATAACTTATATTATATTATATTTTTCAACTCTTAGCCAAATAATTGTTTAATAATTCTAATTAATTTCTATGTCTAATTGGATTTTCTGGTGTTTCGCTATTCCCTGCAATAAATGTTGAACTAATTTTGAATTTATGTACCAAGATTTAATGTTTATACAACTTTACTTTGCCCTCTCTTTGCACAATAGTTCCTGCTAACTTCTTGGTCTGATTGGGTTTCCCAAATCCTTGCAATATATGTTCAACAAATTTTCAACAACCCCAGCTAATGTTAAAATTAATCTAAAATTTTAAAAATTAAATTCAGTTGAAAAGCACAACTTACACCTGAGCGACAATTGGACTGCCGAATTTGGAGAGCGCCATCTCGCCTGGTTTGGGCCAGCGCAGAAATGCCATTGGCGGTGTGCTGGGTGAAGAGTTTCGCATCTGGCGCGGTGTCCGATCTGCGCTAAATGCTTTGTTGCGCGGCGCCAACGGTGTGCGCATCTTGCTGCGCGAGTTGCGTTGCGCATTTGAGTTGCTGCTGCTGGCAGCGGCGTTTGCTGAAGGCAGCACCTTGCTGCTACCACAAGCAGAGCGACTGCGTCGTTCACGACGCGCACGCGCCGAATGTAGCGGTCCTGGTGTACGCATTGCTTTTGCGGATCGCAGCATGGAGCCGGCGTAAGCCGACATTGTGCTGCCGCTGAGGCTGCTGATGCAGTTGCTTGCACCGCTGTCTTCTGTAAGGTAGCCTAAAGTAGAGTGACCAGGCCAGCAAATGGTATGCGCATGTGTGTGTGTGATTTTGTATGTGTGTGCGTGCAAGTGTGTGCATGAGCGTAGATGGATGATTATTTGGCGTTAAGAAGAATAAAGCAGAGTTAGAGAAAACACGCCACCAAAAAAGCAAAAGCAATGTAAGATAAGTTATCTTCGGCAAGCCGAATTTATATATACTCTTGCAGATAAGAAAACTTAATTTTTGAGCGTTTGTTCCTATGCACTGATGCAAATTTGGCTATTTTATAGCTAGTTATGGGTAGTTTTAAAGTTCGATTAAAATCTTGGCTTCGGTACGATGATTAATGGTGCCACAACATATACAATGTCGATTATAACGCCCAATTGGTCTTAAGAGACAAAATAAATGAAATTTTATAAGAAAATTGTTTGTTGTCAAAAAAGTTGAACAAGCTATTTTTGATAGACACTTCCGCTTTGTGTTTTTTGGAAGTTTTCCCACCGGAAACAGCTATATTTTCTACAAAAAAATTGATGTTACTGTTCTTATGACAAGATATTGTCGTATAATTTTCATTAAACTTGATCGTAATATGTGGTACATAATTAATTTAAGTACTTGGAAGTTTACTTGAGATATCTGCATAAACAAAAAAGTTTTTCATGCAACAATTCATATTTGAACAAACTTTTTCCTATGACAGCTATAAGATATTTAGTCAAGTTATCTTGAAAGACACATTTTTCGACCGATCGTTTCTATGGCAGCCATATGTTACAGTGGTACGATCCGGCTGAATTCGACATACATACATACATATGTGCTGCCTGCAGCAAAAAGAAGCAAGTTAGCTTCAAAACTGAGAGACTAGTTGGCACAGAAACGCACGCACGAACGGACAGACAGACAGACGGGCGAACATGCCTAGTTTGACTCAGCTGTTAATGCTGTCGGAGGCGTCTCCTTCAACGTGTTACAAATATCGTCTCAAAAGTATAGTAGCCACTGCAAGGACATAGCAATGTAAAATGAGTAGAGTATTGATAGAAAATACCTTCGTCGGCCCGACTGCTTGTGGCTGTCAGGGCACAGTTGTTGTTGCCACCAATTGTTGTATTGCTGCAAACGGATTGCGAGGCAATCTGCGTCTGATCGCTGGCTTTGAAATCGCTAAAATGATCCAGCTTGAGCAGCAATTCGAGGAAATCGCACATTTTCATCTCGCGCAGCTCGGTTTGCAGTCGAGATTCGATGAGTTGTAGTTGTTGGTCCACCATGGCTTTGTAGCGAACCTCCATGTCGTCAAAGCTCATCAGAACGGAGTCCATTTTTAATTCGTAGATGCGTATTTTCTCTTCGCGATTGGCTGCTTCGCGATTACGCTTTGAATTCTTTGTTACCTTTGTGCGCGGCATTGTTTGCAGAGTGTTTTGAATGAAATGGTTCAATGGAATTACGTTTTATTTGATATATTTTGGTGTTTTTGCTTGTAGCACACTGATCAGGCGTCGATTTCTAATGCTTCTTTTGAGTTTTTCCGCCTTTTCTCTTCAGCTGGCGTCGATAGGCAGCAGCGTTGTGAAATTCTCTTATCGATACATCGTTGCTTAGGATATATCGATACTGTAACACGTTACTATGTTAAGGTACAGACTCTGTTAGATTTAACAGACCATTTTGAGTTTAACATTTACAACTACCCCAAGTGAAATCGAAAGGAAGGTCTAAAACATTCAATTTTATGCTTTTTTATTTACTAAATGGGCATTTGAAAATTGGGGTTTCTGCATTTTCAGAAATATCTCCGACTAATAAAATGGGTGCGCCTATTTCAAAAATACCAATAGATAGCCCCAAACATTAATTAAAAAATTTGATGATCAGTTTTCGAGAAATTCACTATTATGTGGTCCGACCTCGGTCTGAGGCCCATACAAAATTGACCAAAATCATAACCACTCATTTTCTTTGCTTATACCTCTTTTCACAGACTAGATGCGAAAATGCACGGTATACCAAATTAAAGATTCCATTAAAACAAAAGTTTATCAACATTTATGGATCCGTTTTCGAGAAATAAGCCAATGAATCTACCCCCTTCTACTAGCTCCAATGCAGATTGTTAGTTCATCACTGAATCACATATGAACCAAATGTGCCTGATGGGCAGCACATTTTGGCGCAATTCATAACATTTGAATTTTAGCACAATTCTAGATTTCTAGACCGACTGCTGTATTTCACGGTCTATTTTCAGATTGAGAAAAGAAATAAAAATTATTGACAATTAAATATATGTACATATATGGCCTATGTTTTGAGAAAATTGACCTATTGTTTTGAAAATTGAAAATTGCCCGATTTCTAGAAGGGGTGCAGTATTGCACGGTTAATTTTTAGATTAAGCAAAAATAATAAAAATTATTGACAATCAAACATATGCACGAATATGGTTTACATTTTGAGATAATGGACCTAGAAAGTTAGCGTCGATCGAGGGCTGTAGCGTCGCTACCAGGGCTGTTTGCAGTTCAAACACCACACTTGTCTTCCAACACCATGAACATCCAAAAATGCAACTCTGTATTTGCGCCATTTTTGTTTGTTTTGCTTTGTTTTCAGAATTCGCGTCATTTCGTTTGTTTGTTTTGTTTTGTTTTGTTTTCAGATTGATGAACAACAAGCAGAATGTATGGATGCATTGTGTTTGACACTGACAATCCCAACAAAATTGATCACGTGCTGCTCACACCCTGCATTCGAAAGTTCTTTAGATTTGACTGCCATGAATCAGCGGTGAGTAAATGGAATTTCTTTGGAAATAGGAGCTTATTTTGTTTTTCTTATATTATAGAAGGCTTACAAGACAGACATTCAACTGCAGCCCAAACTATGCAGCGATGAGGTGGCTCTTTAATTTGCCTATCAAATATTTATTTATTATGTAGCACAAATTGGCTTACGCTGCTTACGGTGCTGAATCTGAATCGGAATTATTAGCTCTTCTGAATTTCGAACATCAATGGAAAATTCGGTTTGAAGAGTTGTGCTTTTGAATGTGGAATGAGAAGTATTTGAACTTATCTTAAAAAAGGAATAACTGTTGTTATTTATTATTTGTTATTATTGCGGCTTCTTGGTCCTGGTCACGCTATTACAACAGTATCTGGTTTCGCTGGCCGTCGACACCATGACGACAGATGCGTTGTTGCATTTGCTACCGCATGTAAGTAGACATTTGTCAGACATTGAAGCAAGCTTTGATTACACTTTACTGTTTCCTTTAGGCGCTGTCTAGACAGGATAAGAACGGCATGATCATGAAGGGTATGGTGAACAACAAGCAGAATGAATGGATGCATGTTCCCGTTGGGCCCGAGGGCAGTGTGTCTACAGTTGCTGCTGCTGGTGCTGGCGGTGACGCATCCGATGGTGAATGGAGCACCACGCTGTGATAAGCCAGAAGGAATCGAAGGTTGGAGGAAAACGGCAGCGGCCGCACAATTGCTTCTTTCCACCTCGCATAACAACTACGCCGAGATGTATAATCATAACAAACACAACAATCATCAGCAGCAACAAAATCCGGATAAAGCCGCCAATGAGCAGGATAGCAATCCAACGACAAGAACATCAACAACGGCAAATGGTAGCAAAGATAATAAGAACGATCATGTGACCGTCATTTTACGCGAACATGAATCCTTTCATCATGGCCACAGTCATCGTCATGGTCATGTGCATTCGCCACCGGAGACAATAAGCGCTGTTGCTTGGATGATTATTATGGGCGATGGTTTGCATAATTTCACTGACGGCATGGCTATTGGTGCCGCATTTGCCGATAATATTGCCGGTGGCTTCTCCATCCAATGGCCGTCATCTGTCACGAGCTGCCGCACGAGTTGGGCGATTTTGCCATACTCATGAAGGCCGGCATGTCGGTCAAGTCGGCTGTCTACTACAATCTGTTGACGGGTGTGCTTAGCTTTATTGGTATGATCTTTGGCCTGGCTTTTGGTCAATCGCAGGATACGGCCCAATGGATGTTTTCCGTAGCAGCTGGTCTCTTCATCTACATTGCGCTGGTCGATATGGTAAGTGCTAAGTTAGCCTAGCCTTACATGTTGAAAAACTGTTCTTTTCATTTTACAGATGCCAGAGATTTCTGCTGCCCACAAATCGCTGTCACAGTTCCTGCTGCAAATATTCGGCATGCTCAGCGGTGTGGCCATCATGCTGCTCATTGCCCTGAATGAGGATCAATTGATGAACATATTCAGCACATCAACACCCGTTGCGGCTCATCATCAGCATGTGCATTAAACCATCAAAAACATAAGAAAAACCACTGAAAGAGCAGAGCAGAGAGAATTTTTATGTGTATTTTTCGAGCATAGGATTTTTTATAATTTTTTTGTATAATTGTAGTAGTAATGTTATTTACCTCAGCCACACTCACACACCCACACACAACAAAGTCACTGAGTAATAGACCACAAAATGATTCTCATTTGTTAAACAGTTTATGAAACACACAAACACACACACATATTTGTAAACTGCCACTGAAGCGTTGTCAGCAAATTCGATTTTGTTCCTAATTTCACTCACACCCGTTTTGCGTTCGTCTTGGAATCAGTTCGAATTGTTTAATACAACCAAAAACAAGTTAGAACGTTGCAGTCGGGCTCACCCAACTGCGATATACTCTGTTTTCTGTACGTATATTAAATTAAATTCTTTTAAAGACTACTTATATATATATGCTACAAGCTATAAAATTCTTTCTACTAAGTGCAGAACGCTGCAAACGCCCAAAGCAGAGCGAGACTTGTCAAAATGATCGATAGTTTACTGGGGCGGGGGTGGGCGTGGCAAAATTTTTTTTTCTCCAAGCTATCGAAGAGTTCAAAAGGAGTCATACTGCAAAATTTGGGGTTTCTAGCTATAATGGTGTAGGAGATACAGGTTTAGCTCATTTGCGGGGGCGGTAGTGGGCGTGGCATATTTTTTGGCAGGTCGGTCAAGGATGTGTTCAGTAGTCTTTATGTCAAATTTGGTTACTGTAGCTGTTAAACTGTGGAAGATATAGGTTTTTGCGGTTTGTGGGGGAAGGGGTGGGGGGGGAGAGATCTTGACACTTTGTCTTACTATGGTATATACCAACATGTATACCAAGTTTGGTTGCTCTAGCTTCAAAACTGTGGAAAAAACCTGCGTTCATACAGACGGACAGACGGACGGACATTTCACAAACCCAATATACTCTTTTTTTCCATTTTGGAAAACAGAGTATAACCACACAAAAACAAACACACACATTTAATGTAAGAAACGTTAAGCTATAAAGTGATTATGAATTTACGATAAAAACCATCAAAAAGCAAAAGATGAATTTGTTTAAAAAAAAAACGTAGATGAACAACAATTAACATCAAAAGATACAATAATAGAAAAGGAACAAATCATGCACTGATTAAATTGATAGTCCTAAGAAAGAGCATGCAAAATCTATGTTAGACATAAGTCTAAAACTTCTACACTAAAAAACCAATCTTACATTTACAATTTTCGATTTAATATTATAGCGTGTATATTGGAGCAAGAATTACTATTCACAAACAGGTCTGATAGAAGATGGAAGTAAATCAAACTTAAATGTTCCCCTTTTCATACTTGCCATTGAACTTAGATGTTTTCCAATCTTTTCTAATGACAAGTGAATACAATCCGTAATAGGCAATAGTGAAAATCAGAACATGCATCTTTTGTCAAAACTGAAAATAGGGCCTGATAGTTTTTTGTATTTCGTAGTTTGTAGGGTGCGCACGTTTATTTCACGCCAGTTCAAGAGCAAACATTCTAAAAATATAAATATACAAAAAATCAACTCCCACTGCATGCTTTTATATAGACAGATATATATATATATATATATATATATATTATTTTGGCAGTACTTAAACGTTTAAAATGTTTGTACTTGCAATCCACAAACTTATTTAATTTTAATTATGATTTTTTGTAATAAACAAGGTTTATATAAACATACATAGACTTATGTTTTGCTAACAACTCTTTTGTGTTTTATTCTTTTATTATTATTTAATTATGCCTAATCTTACCGCGCGCACAACTAAACGTATGTGATTGTGATTCAAATTGAGTAACTAACATTTGTAAAATGCTGCGAGCCTAGAAAATTATCATCTCTCTCTGAGACATTAATAAATACCATTTCTTAAAAGTATCACCCACAATTAAGATGAGCAAACTAACATTATGTTATTAAGCTCACACTATATATGTATATGCTAACGAGGCAATAAAACCTTTAAATTTTAGAGCTAAGCTCCTAAACTAAACAGTTACATATACACATATTATGGATGTAAACGATTTTTGAAGAAAAACTACTTTGGTGATATCAAGCAAAAGGCAATTGAAACGAAATAAATGTATGAGTAAATAATAATAATATTAAGGCAATGTGCTAGCACCTAATTAATTAAGATTCATTCAAGGTATGCACCACCTAGGAATACGCGTATTTTATGTCCTAGTTCGTTTTTTTTGTACCGTAAAACGTAAACACTATTTAAAACTTCAAAAATAAATGTTTTTCACTTCATATAAAATTCAGAAGTTTTATATTACGGCTAGCATTTTAGATTTTGGCTCATCTTTAACAGAGCAACATGCAGTAAAGTCCTATTCCCATTTCAAATGGAATGAACCATATATGCTACAGCTCGAGCTGGACGATTTGGCCAACGTCTCACACAAGCTGCCAGATGGTACGTATGCTTCACTGAGTATTCTCAATATATATTTGGCTTTCTTATCCTTTTTATCAACAGTTTGTTACCAGGGTGAGCACACACGCTACCCCACCGCCGAATGGTTAACCAGCAGCTACATCGAGGAGCTAAATTCATCCTTGCAACAAAGCCTACTCATCTTTGCCGTCACTTAACTGGAAATGAGCACTGAGATCATCCAGAAGTACGTCCTATCCTGAGCGTCATAATATACTTTTATACATAAAATTAATTATATTTTGTAAGCCACACAAAAGTGAATAAATAATATATGAGAAGTTTCAATTTTTAACGGCCTTCTTATTATTAAAATAAAACAAATTTGAATTTGGCGGAAAACGGAAAAATTTTAAATCTTAACATGGATCTGTTATTTACAATGCTATATTAACATTTTGCATTCGCTTGCTGCAACTTTCTGCTGTAGTTTAACAGCAGGCGCATGCAATATGGTAAAATAACATTTGAAATAACATTTAATACTTGCCCCTGAAAGTATGCAATACTTGCATATTGGACGAAAACAAACTCTTCTTCAAGCTATAACTTGGGCGTATCCTTAAGGGTTTTGAAAGGACACACCATTTTGTAATCAGAGACAGTAGAGCTATCGATTGGCATTCAAGGATTTTCAGGATTTTTTCAAAAATGTTTTCAAAATTTTCATTAAGGGAAAATGGACCTAAAATCACAAAATCGACTGTAACTTGGCCATTTGAAGGACGATTTGAATGTCGTTTGGCCAAAAGATAGTCCTTGTTCATCCGCGTCAGAAAATGTATTTCAAAGGACGTTCGTTCTTTAAACAACCGAGTTATAAGGATTTTTCTGTATACAGAAAACTAGCCCTATCTCGGCAGTATCCTTGCTGATCCTTACGAGTCCTGTGTCAAACAACGCGTCTCAATAAGGACTATCGAATGGAAAGAGGACATTCAAATTGTCCTTTTAGTTTCAGAGATACAAAGGATTTTGTGCTTTTACCCTCTCTGTGGCTGCAATAACCTGTGCCCCAGAAAGTATGCGGTACTTTTTTTTTTAAGGTTTCGGCAAATGGAAAAGCCGTTGAGTTTGAATTTTTTCATATATTTATTTTGCGATCTTCTGCTGATTCTGTTCGCCTGGTATTTTAAAAAGTTTGTGTAGCAATTTTGCGACCATGCTTTAAAATTTACTGTGATTGTTGTTGTTGTTGCACAACTAATTTGAATTTCTTCCTTTTAATAAAAAGTCCGTTGAATTTTAATTTTCGTATTATTTATACTCTTTTTTTTTTTTATTAATGTTTGTAAATTTTGTTTTGCTTACAACTTCTAACATAATATCGTATATATATTTAATATTTTAATTAACATAGAAACGTAAGTTATATAGGTGATTTCCCCTGCTTTAGATTATGCGAGTGTCCATGGGATGAGCTTAGCTCATCGGTTTAGTTTCCGGGGGCTTGCCGACGACGACGCCGTCGCGTGTGTGCTCACCCTGGTAACAATTTGTTGATAAAAGGAAAAAATTAACCGTGCAATACTGCACCCCTTCTAGAAATCGGTTTAAAATGCATGTACAATTTAACATGGTTGCATTTTTGTTTATACAAGGTGTTGGAAGACACGTGTAGTGTTTGAACTGCAAACAGCCCTGGTCCCGACGCTACAGCCCTCGATCGACGCTAACTTTCTAGGTCAATTTTCTCAAAACATAGGCCATATATGTACATATATTTAATTGTCAATAATTTTTATTTCTTTTCTCAATCTGAAAATAGACCGTGCAATACAACAGTCGGTCTAGAAATCGAGAATTGTGCTAAAATTCAAATGTTATGAATTGCGCCAAAATGTGCTGCCCATCAGGCACATTTGGTTCATATGTGATTCAGTGATGAACTAACAATCTGCATTGGAGCTAGTAGAATGGGGTAGATTCATTGGCTTATTTCTCGAAAACGAATCCATAAATGTTGATAAACTTTTGTTTTAATAGCTTCCTTAAAGATCAATCTTTAATTTGGTATACCGTGCATTTTCGCACCTAGTCTGTGAAAAGAGGTACAAGCAATGAAAATGAGTGGTTATGATTTTGGTCAATTTTGTATGGGCCTCAGACCGAGGTCGGACCACATAATATTGAATCTCTCGAAAACTGATCATCAAATTTTTTCGAAATTTTTGGCATAGTTTAGTTAATGTTTGGGGCTATCTATTGGTATTTTTGAAATAGGCGCACCCATTTTATTAGTTGGAGATATTTCTGAAAATGCAGAAACCCCAGTTTTCAAATGCCCATTTAGTAAATAAAAAATTCATAAAGTAGAATGATTATATTGGTAGATCTCTTCATTCTCTACAATACTGCATTTAAAATTTTTCATTTTTCTTTGCAGTCATTTTTATTATTATTTACAAACAGTGCAAAAATCACTGGAACAAATCGACGCTAAGTCCAAAAAATCACCGATGCTAACTTGGCGCACGTCAAAACATTTGGTTTTATTTTTTTGTTCTCCAAAAATTGTGTTAAATAGCTATTTTTAGCTTAGCCGATACCCGCGCCACGCGCTTGTTTATCGACAATGCATATCGGTGGCTTTTTGAGTTAACAGAGTAGCGGAGATTGTTGATTTTGGAGGCGCTGCATCATTTTAGCTAGAAATTGGTGAAACTATTTAAACAAAAAGATCGCGCGATTTTTCCACCGATTTCTTGCTAAAATTGTTCGAAGTGCCGCCAACTTAACTCACTGTTAACGCTCACAGCCCTGTTAACGGCAACATTGACACAACATAAAATGGATTTTTATTACATTTTCCGTCATAAAAGTCAGCCTCCGATGACGGTTTTGAAATCCTAGACTTTTTCTGAATTTTTTGAGCCCAATACCACCTTTTTTGATCGCTGTTTCGCAGGGGTAGCTATATCGAAACATTACCCAAAGGGCATTATAATTTTGTCACGAAATGTGTAAGGCACTGAAGAAGACGTCTCAGAAAAAAAAAATTGTATATTCGTGATCAGCATCAACAGCCGAGTCATGTCCGACATGACACATATGCTTATTCTTTCTGCAATCAGAACATGTGTCAGAATCGGCCAGATCGGACCACTATAACATATAGCTACCATAGGAACGATCGGTTGAAAAATAAGTTTTTGTATGAAAAACATTTTTGTTTTTCAAAATAACTCAACCACACTATGTCTTAGTTTTATCACTTTTCACACATGTTGACAAAACTTCATCGAAATCGGACCACTGTAACTCATAGCTGTCATAGGAACAATCAGTTGAGAAATAAGTTTTCTTATGCAAATCTTTTCTGCAAGGTTATATATCTTCGTCACGCCGAAGATTTCTTTTCTTTTTTGTTTTATTAATAAAGTAGCAGTAAAGACTAGAATACTTAAAAAGTTTCTTTTATTTTAGCCTGTAGAGAGATTTTTTTTTTACGATTTTCGACTTTAATCAGACAAAACACTTAAACAATTGGTTTAGTAATAGGAAAGCTTCATTGCATGTATTTTAAGGCACCAAATATGTTGGTACTTATTTTTGATCGAAAATGAAACAGTTTTTGATGAAAATAATTTCTTTGGAGTGTCAACCGTGCTTGCCGCAACAACATCTGCGACTTGATTACAGAAAAACTTAGTAATTACGGGTTTTTAATAAGTCTGCCGACACACAAAAACAAATGTGGCATACTATTTTTATGGTTATTCCGGTGACCGCAATCATTGTTTGTAAATTTTCACAAAAATCTCTGAATCATTAGAACAAGTCTAAGCACGCGGTTAGGGATGAAGTTCAGCCCCGACGATTTGTTCAGTTACATGTTTCAAGCCGCAGAGAGTATCTCGTTGGAAAAGATCTTTTCGATCGGCTTCCATGTGGACGTAGCTTAGCGTGTGACATTTCTCACACCGCACCTGAGTGAAAATAAATGCTTGATAGATAGCTAGAAAGAAAGATAGTTTGTGTGTGTATGTGTGTGTGCATATGAATTTATTGGAGTCTCGCACGAGTGCACTCGAAAAAGGGCAAATAAGTCATTTGCGTGATATCGTGCGAGGCAAGTTGGAGTTACTTGCCACAAGCACACGCAACCAAAGCAGGCAAAAGCCTGCTTGAAGACACTCAGTACGTGCCACAAAATGAAAATTCTGAAATCAGAAGCTTAGAGTTTTGAAGCGACTTAACAGATTTGAATATTTAAAGTGCTGCTATCTAGCGTGATACTATAATATTTTAAATAAACGTTGAATGTTTTGAAGTATAAACTTCTCTTTTTAAGCTATGATAGAGCTTAGGTAGCAATGGTTAATGACTATGTGGTGGTTGTTAATAAGTCAAGTTGGTCCAGATTGTATTTGATAGATACTGTAGATATTTAGGTTTCTATTTGATCCTAGGCAAATGTGCCGTTTCTTGCAGTAAAGCGAGTCAGCACGCGTTGAAAGCGTATTCCAAAGTTTGTTTTTTCCAAACTTTATTTTTGGCTGTTTCATGAATTTTGCTCTTTTTAGCTGCAAAAAGCACAAATTTCAGAACTGCCAAACTGGAGTCCACAAAAATTACAGCCACAATCCTGTTAGCCGAAATATGTTCACACTGCGAGCCCACTTTAAACCTTCATCGGCAACATAAATTGCATTCTGTGGCAGTCGTTGTTGGTGCTACGTACAAATACTTATGTATGTATGTAATGTATATAGCATATGTAAGTATATTATCTGTTTGTCAAAATACACAACGTATTTGTATCTGATTTTGACTGCTTTGACTTCTATTTGGTTTTGTGCACATTTTGACAGCCACAAGGCTTTTTGGACAGCCATTGATTCGATTTGGATAACTAAATTGTCACAGGCTGAAAACATGTCCAAATTTTCGTAATGCCACTTGGTCAGCAATGCTTAAAAGGAGGCAACAGTTTGTGCGCTTGGCTAGCCTTAAAGCTAAAGCCGATGCCAACGGCAATTGCAATGGCAATGGCAAAGCCACAATTGGTATGTGGACTTGTCAAAGGCATATCCAATCAGCCGCAACGTCAACAATTTCACTCCACTTTATTTGGAGGAAAAGTGCAACAAAAGCATCTGCCACAGCAACAGCAGCAACAACAACGGTGAAACTCAATTTGTGCGACCAAACGATGCGTTAAGCATATAAAACGCAAAACGGAAGCGACTTTCATGGATAGATTATATATATATATGCATACACATACATATATATATATATATAAACTTGCTTTCATACACCCACACACATACACATAAGCACAATACAAATGTGCGTGTTACCAACAACTCTGTCCTCTTGCCAACTTGCTCTCTTTTGCCCATACTTGTAACTGTTGCATATTGCGTGTTTTTGCATTTATTGTCCTTCGGTGCAGCTGCACCGAATGGCAGAATGGCATCTTCACTTTATATGGAAACAGGAACAGAAACAGGAGCATCCAGCAGCTTCATTACATTTTGTGTATAGGTAGAACAGCAGCAACGAAAGCCACACAATGCGCAGGATGCAAAGCACAGACAGACAGACACACAGACAGAAAAACACAGACAGACAAACAGACAGACAGACAGAAGTGCAGGCAACCATACCATAAGATGTGAAAATAATATTTGTAACATAACTACAGTTAAGCCGATATGCATCTGAAATACCCTGTAAAAGTTCTTTTAGAGAATGCGAAATTCAGCAGCTTTTACTGAATTAAATCTAAGTCATGTTTTTTGTTTCCTTAAGAACTTCTGAAACACATATATTTATAAGGAATAAAATAATTTTTTTTTTAGCATTGCTTTAATACTCTTACTAATTTGTTATTACCCTATTACCTAGGTTTAAATATGTATATATGTATATATTTTGTTGAAATATTGAAACACTTTAGTATAAGTTATTTAGAGTATTTGAGAAAATATTGAGAAAGTGCCAAAAAGATCTTAATATGAAAACTTATTGTTCAACCAATTCTTCGTATGACAGCTATAAAATATAATCGCCCGATTTTGATCAAATTAAATCAACAGAACAAAAACATATTAAAACCCAATTTTTCAACCGATTATTTCTGACACAGCTATAAGATATAGTGGTCCGATTTTGATGAAATTTGGTTAGTAAGTTTAGATAATACTAAAACTCAGAATTGTTAAGTTTGATCGAACTATCTTTAAAAACCAAAGTTTTCGACCGATCGTTCCTATTGCAACTATATGTTATATAGGCCCGATCCGGCCGATTCTGACATATGTACTGAATACAGCAAAAAGAAGCATTTGTGTCAATTTTCAACAAGATAGCTATGAAGAAAGACTAGTTCACATGGAACAGTTATATATTTGGATAGTTGGAAATGGTCAGAGACATTTCCATCAATGTGTTACACAACTCCTGACAAGATTATAATACCCTCTGCAAGTGTATAAGCACATTTAATACACTTGCAACAAAAACATACAAAGTAATCAGACCAATCAACTGTATAAATACAGTTAATGCAATTGGTAATGTCAATTATGCAGAAAAAAGCAATAGCCTGCATATATTAATTTGACAAAAATTAAAACATAACTGCACTTTGGCAACGAAATCGTTAAAAATAGCCACACAACTGTCAGCTATTTATAGCTGGGTTTAACTTTGAAAAGTGGCAGTGTTTTAAAGGTTAAGTATCAATTTCTAACGCCACCCAGCTGTATATTATTTACTAACTTAGTTGCAGTTTATTTGAAATTGGCTTTGCAGTTGGTTTTAGACACCCAACATAGGTACTTGAATGTTATGGTTTTTTAATATATGTACCCTACTTACTTTCATCCCCCTTGTAAGATACTACCCTTACAATAATGAGCTAAATATTGAACTGTGTGGTATCGTAAACTCAATTAAATATTCGTCTAGTATGCATATTAAAAAATTACACTCACTCAGACTCAGACTCAGAACAACAACCCCCTTCCCTCCCTCAACAGACACAGGTGTGCACATAGACTGTGTGTTTCACCATTTTTTTACAACGTTCCCCTAAAAAAGCACTCAAAACTGCAAGTTGCACTCAAAGCAAAGCAAAACGAATGCTCGACTGTTCCAATGCCATTCATTCCGCTCGTGTCGCTGCTGTTTTGACTCGTTTTCGCAGGCGCCTTGGCATATGCAACACACAACGAGCAGTCGCTCAAAGCAGGCAGCGGCAGCAGTTGCATTCGATTGCGAGCCATCGCCAAGCAGTTGACAGTTAGCAGGAAGAAAGCCAGAAAGCCAGAAGCCAGAAGCCAAGTTAGCAGCCAGTAGCCAAAAAGCCAGCAGCAAGCCGAGCAGCGTTCTCTGACTTTGTTCCGTTCTGCAACATATTTCTTTTTGCATACAACATTCAACATTCCACATTCATTCGCCATTCATTCGACATTTGCGCGCCCGCCAAAGTCGTCAGTTGACCGAATAAGTACTCAACCCGGACCCAAGACTTATATACCCGTACCCATTACAAAATACTAATACCCGTACCCGTAATACGTCCGTCGGTTCGACTGCCTTCTGTTTATATTTTTTTTTTGTTTTTTGTTATTGTTGCCTTTGTTTATTAGTGCGTGTCTTTAGCTTGCGCTCGTTTGCCTTGAGCCATTTTTTTCGTAATTGCTGAGCAAGGCGGAGAACGTGAGTGCGACGACGACATAATTAAATTAAAATTTACTCACAATACACACTCACACACAAACACATATACACATATATGTATAACGACGGCAGGGCCAACTAATCACATTACCAGCCATCAGCCATTGACATCGTCGGAGCCACTCGGCCAACAACGGAGGCAGAAGACATTCATAGTTTGTGTTGCATAGTTTTTGGCGCGCGGCATCCAAGCACAGCTCTTAACGCAAATTGAAAACCTTGTCTGCGGTCTGCGTCGACGTCTGCGTCCACTTCTCAAGCGAAGCGACGTACTTATCAACTCTTCTGTCTGGTAAGTTTCAAACCATTAAATATCAAAACAATAAATAGAACTAAAAGCTTTTTCAGAAACCAAAAATTATAAGAAAATCATAGCTAAAAGTCTTAAATGTACAAGTTTTAAACTATTTAACAAAGATTTTTATAAATTATTATTTTTAGTAAATACTTCGATGAAGTTTGGAATAGACTATTTTAGGAAATGTATATGAAATAAGTCTGTGTAATGCAGCGTATTTAAAGTTTTGAGCTCAGTTCAAAACACTTCTTTAATTAAAACGATACTCCAGGGATTGTGTAAGAAATAAATCTGTACAATTGAAACGTATTCAGAGCCATTCATTAATTACACTTAACTAATTACACTTATTTAATAATACTTAAAGACTCAATTTACTATATTAAGAAGTTCACAGTTAATTATTTCATTAATTAATAGGAAAATAAATAGATCTGTACAATTGTAGCGTACTTAAAGTTTAGTCAGAACAATGTATTAGTTACACTTAATTAATGATACTTAAAGACTCAACTTGCAATATTAAGAAGTTCACAGTTAATTATTTCATTAATTAATAGGATACTCTAGGGATTCGGTAAGGAATAAGTTTACAATTGAATCGTATGTTAAGTTGTAAGATCTATTCAAAGCACTTCATTGATTACTTCATGAATAAATTCATTAATTAATAGGATACTCTTGGATTTGTGAAAGAAATAATTCTGTTCAAATGAAGAGTATGAGTAGCCTTAAAATTTATTCAAAGCACTCAATTAAATATACTTAATTAAAGACAATTAAGTACTCACAAACAATATCATTTCCTTTTTCATATGATTAGATGTCAACTTTAGTCCGATTGTGGAAATGAAAAAGGAATTTGTGTTTTTTCACTGAATAATTTGTAAACGAAATTTGGTTTTTGTTATTCAAAACCAACAATTTTACTTATTTTTGAATATTGTATTTCATGTCAAAAAAAACTTTGCCAATATGTAATTAGACTGAAATAATCGTCTCTGCTGCAATTTACCAATTCACATGAATTGGATGTGAATAAAAAGTATTTATTTTTAATAGATGCTGTAATGTAATACAATATTTTGTTAAATTTCAATTTATTTATTATGTGCAACCGCATGCAAATTTGTAGATTTCGAAATGAAAAGCAAAAATGAATTCCTCACTATTTGGGGGTTATTTATGTAATTCATTAGGAGTAATGTTACACTCTTAAATTTATTACATTTTTGTACATATTAACTTAAATTTGATGTATTTTATTTGAAACTATAAAGCTGTTAATATGTCACATTTAAACTGAGCTGAATGTTCCATTTCCTTAGCAATAACAGTTAAATATATAGCTAAAGCCCATTCTATTTCATTTTATTTTCATTCTCATTCTCATTTTCATTGTATTGCATTGCATTGCAGGCCATGTGTTAACACAATTAATGGCATTTTCAATTTCCTGTTGTCCACCATAAATTGTCTGGGAAAATAAAAGACCGGTTTGCAGTAAAAACATTTTCTCTACGAAATTGCGTGTGATGATTAAAAAGCTGCCTGTACAAGCGTTATTAACCGCAGGCTCCTTTTGGCTACTCCATAAAGTTTTTAATGAGTATATAGCATTGGCCCTTGTCTCTTCTGCGCTGCTACCCCTTGGGCCGCTCAAAATGTATACAGCAAATGAAATAATATTGTCATTGACTCACGCACGCAACGTTTCAATAAATATTGAAGGAAGCCTTGGCTTTCAGTTTGGGTTCAACTTGCTTCATTGTCCATTGTTCTGGTGCATCTGCGGTTAATGTGCGCGAATTGTCCAACTGCAATTTACTGTTGTTTTTCCAATATATATATATATCTTGTATATATATAGATGTTATGTGGAAATTTAATTCTTTTTTGTGCTGTCTGTGACACACCCCCTGGAACGCCCTCACACAATTATTGTGTCGACCAGTATTTCTTATTTTGTTATACTCTTCTTTTCCAACAAAAAGAATGTCTATAATGGGGTTGTGAAACTGTTTGCTTGTCTGTCTGCATGTCTGTCCGTTTGTCTGTACGCAGTTTGCGTAAACAGCTTCTAGGCAAGGGCAGAGTTTATATATATTCTTGAAATTAGTATGTAAAGGTCTTCAATTCCAAAGAGACCATTTATTGTTATTAAATAACCATAAAAAACTCTTGATTAACTTCAAAATAGTTTGGAACTTTTAAAAACATGATTCATAAAAGAATGTTTTACTTAAAAAAAGTTATTTTGTAATTGACCTTTTTTTCAACGTTTCTACTTGATTTGAGTACAGAAATCTTGATTTTTATTGAGTGTATGAGTGTAGTATACTTTTGCACACTTCATGATGCTTCGTCACTAGCGTGGACTGCCGTCCACAGTGATATATACTATATACCATTGCCACGACCACTTCTGACTCTGCTATGAACTAGAAAAAAGGGTATATTGCAGTCGGCAACATCACACTATCGTTCTTACAACTTTTTTACTTGTTTTCATTGAAAAACGATTTGTAAGGGAATAAAGGCTTTCATTTAGCAATACACTTTTCACATTTTTTTTTTTTTTTTTCAATTACATAATTAAATTTTGCAAATCTTTATGCTAAATTAAACAAACAATTACATTTTTTACAAAATGCATTTTAACATATTTTATAAAAGCTTTGATTTTCTTTGATATTTGTGCGATATTTAAGTTTTTTTACTAGGGTTTCCGCATGCTTTGGCTTGATTAAATTATGCAAGTTAATTTATATTCTTTGTGTTATTTCATAATGGGAAATTAATTAAAATTTGTGTATTGATTTGCTTATAGTATACATTTTGTATGTGTTGCGAAATGATGATTAAATTACACTCACAATCACAACTACAACTACAATCGCAATCACATTCATATTGCCAGCTCGCAATTTGTATTCCCAATTCTCCAATGTATTTGTTGTGCTTCAATTGTATTGAAAAATATATGAATTTCAATGCATAATACATTTGGTGTTGGAGGGCAAAAGGTTAAGGGTTGAGGCTATACGTGCTATTTGATGAGTGTTCGAGCACCTATAAATGGCTTTACTCGCGTTTGTTTATCGTTCAAATATCCAAATGGTATTAAACAAGTTTCAATTAATATTTCATTGAATGAGCTGCATTTCTCTCTATAATAAACAATAATTGAGCGACTTGCAGCGAATTTAAGCTATGCGATATTTTTTGTATTTAAATTGCATATACTATTTTTACTGGCACTTAAAACTATTATTATATAGCACAATATAAACAAGTAAGCGTGTTCTACACGCAGAAAATTATTATAGGCAGTATTTACGTTTAACTTAAACACAGCTGTCTGGCAATTATGCACTTTATGCTTCGATTATGCATAAATTATACACTCGTTTGCATAGCTACTTATGACTATAGCCGAGTGTGTTCAACTACAAGACATCCTATTCATAAGCCCATCAAGCAGTGCAATAAGAAGCAGTTTTGCGGCAGTGAAAAAAAGCAGAGCACACACTGGAAAATTAATTTCCCGAATATCTTTGGTGTTTATTATACGATCAGCTGTTTACTCCCTGTTCCCATTAAAATTCGGAAAAAGCGAGCTGTAAACTACTGCAAATGTATGTAGCAGGCAGAAGGTGACATGTTCGACTATATAAAGTATCCATATTCTTGATCAATATCAACAGCCGAGACGAACTAGCCATGTCCGTCTGTCTGTCCGTCCGTCTGTCCGTCCGTCTGTCCGTCCGCATGAACACACAAATTTCGGAGACTATAAGAACTAGAGACACCAAACTTGGCATGCAGGTTCCTGTATACCATACGCAGATCAAGTTTATTTCTAATTTCAGATGCACCCCCCGCACTCCTGCAAATCGAAAAAAAACTCCCACAGCCACAATTTTAAAGATAAAGCTTTGATATGTTTGATCAATGTTGATCGATAGAGTAATGGAAGAATCTATTACCCACGACTCAGCAGGCAGAAACGACAGTTTGACAGGCACTGGACAAGTTAAGTGCGCTGCTTACTTGTGTTGTCGCTGAACTGCTTGAAATGCTAGTTGGGACCATAGAGTCTCGTATTCGGGCACACTCGACTAGAGCATTCTTACTTGTTAGTCGCCGTAATCAATTTCTTTTGAAATAATGTATCGTTATCTGTATACAGAATTGGTATGCTTTGCTCTAAATTCAAGAAAAACATACAAATACATTTGTTAGTTGAATTTCGGACACTTATTTAAATTATCATAATATTTGTATTGGTTGTAAAACAACTTGTCACCTTCTCGTTGTAATTTAAAAATTCAATCTGCATATTTTATCGCTCTCTTATAGCTGCAACGAACGTGTACAAAATCTTCTTGAAACGTATGCATAATTTAATAAAAATTGTAATTTTGCTTCGCCTGCACTGGCCATCGGCCACTTGAAACCCTCCTCAACCCCCTTGCAGCTCTCACCCCAGCGTAATACTCTAAAAAATGAATTGGTCTAAGCGCAAGAGAAAACTCTTCAGACGTGAAACTCAGTCACTGAGCAAGCAACATTTTTTTTTTGCTATTCTTTAGCCAGCGCGTCAACAAATTATAATTGTTGAGCTTCAGCGTACTTTTTGCTGTAAGGGATGTGAAGTGCAAAGGGGAGAGGGGGGGAGGGGTTTGTAGGGGTCAGTATTTGCGTGCTGCGTTCAGCACATAAAAAAGTGCTTGGCCAGTTCTTTCTGTAGCCCATGCCCAATCCCTGTGCTGTAAGAGAGAGAGAGCTCGTTGTGCTCGTCGTCCTGTTCGTCCTCATCGCTGTCGAGTGCGGGACAAGTTGACGTTTGGGGGCTGACGGCTGTTGCCGCCAGAGAAAGTATGTTAATAAAAATTTTAATTTATCGCCAAGCATAAAAAGTGGTAAAGTGCTGGACGGTGCCTCAGCGCCGTTAAGTATGCAACGTTATTTTCGTTTCATATTTTCATATTTTTCTGTGTGCTTTAACACGCACAAAACGCATTCGTTGCCGCGACAACTCAATGGCCTCAGCTCCTGCTCCCCAATGCTACCCTCTTTGGCAACAGCCTCAGCTACTGCTGTGGGTGTCAGTGAGACGTCCTCGTTTACTTTGCAGCTGCCTCTTGTCCTCTTGTATCCTTGCCCCTTCAACCCTGCGCCCGCTGTCTCAGCGCTCGTGTTCATCAATAATAGTTTGAAGTGGTTTTTGGCTAAGCAAAATAGAAATGCACGCCATGTGCAGCAGCAGCAACAGCAGCGTTGCAAGCAAAAGTTAAGCCATGCCCCACTTGCAACACCCCGTAACGCCCACTTTTTCAATCCTCGAGCGCGACGCTTGGCGCCCACTTCAAAGTTCGATTTTCTGTATTGAGAATTGGCGTACATTAGTCACTAATAAAAAAAAAACTGTAGAATGTATAGAAAGTGCTCAATGTAAGTGTGTGTGTGTCTCCCTCTGTGTGTGTGTGCGTGTGTGTGTGTTTGTATTCTGTTGCAATATTGAATGTTGCATACCTTTTGGCTATGCTTCATTGATACCGTTAAGTTTCCAAAACTTTTGGGCTCTCTTCACTTAAACCAATTTGTATTGAGCCTTAACAATTTGCACTCAAAATTGTAACTTTAAATACGAACACGCAGAATAATGCATTTATGAATAACTTAATTATAAGTTTTTATCAAAGTGTTGCGGGAATATAACGAAAATATGCCATTTTGTTGCAAAACACAATATAAACTGATTATAAATTTAACTGCAACAATTTTTTCACTCTTGTTCTTTATAAAAGTTACTTTGCAAATAACCATATAATTCGTTTATAAATATTGATTAAGCATTGAACTGAAATATGTAAAAGTAATTGAAACTTTATAACATTGCAAAGTGCAAAAGCTAATTTTGAATATTAAAATGCTATTAAAGAAAAACAAAAAGACTTTAAATTTTGTAAAATGACATTTTAGAAAAAAGAAAAATTTACTTCAAAGTTTGCCAAATTTTATTAAAAAAGCAAACAATGCTCTAGTCGAGTGTGCCCGACTACGAGACTCCCTGCTCAGAACTTGCACTTCAAGCAGTTCAGCAGCAACGCAAGCAAGCAGCGCACTTAGCTTGTCCAGTGCTTGTCAAACTGTTGCTTCTGCCCGCTGAGACGGGGAAATAGATTGTTCCATAACTTTGGTGTTTGTTATCTGATCGTAATGAAATTTACGCAGCTGATCAACATTGTTATAACATATATTTGTACTAAAAATCAAAGCTGTATCTTCAAAATGGGGGCTTGGGAGCGGGGGCGTGTACCCAAAATTTGAAACAAACTTGATGTGTATGGTATGCCAAGTCTGGTGTATCTAGCTCTTACGGTCTCCGAGATCTGTGTGTTCATACGGACAGGTGGACAGACAGACAGACGGACATGGCTAAATCGACTCGGCTGTTGATGCTGATCAAGAATATATATAATTTATATGTTCGGAAATGTCTCCTTCTGCCTTTTACACACATTTGCAGTACCTTTTTCCCATTTTTAATGGGAATAGGGAGTAAAAATAAATTAGCTATACATTTTATCAAATGATATTTAAAAAAAAAAGAAACAAATTGATTTTGCGTTTTGTTAAATGATATTAAAGAAAAGCCAAGTGATTTTAAATTTGCTCAATAAAAATGCAAATTGAAACAAAATTGAGTTATAAAATGCTTAAAATGTAAAACCAATTTAACTTATCTGATGAAACATATTAAATGCTGCACAGGGCTGTCACAACATATATCAAATTGTTGTTTATAAATAAATGTAAGCTGTTTAAAATGTAATTGGAATGCATAGCACATAAATCTCGCTATAAAATATAAATTCAAGTATTTGTGCATGTCGCTTTTACGTTTTTCGCCATTTGCATTATGCATAAATGACAAAAACCTGCACACATAAGTGTCTCAGTTCAACATTTGTGGGTCCCCGAATCGTAGCGAACCGAACCGCAGCGCACACTGTGCACAGTGGAGCCAAGCCCGAGTCCGCAACCCACAAAGCGGAAGTGCATTCACAAAATTTGCGCTCTACTTCCGGTTTCCGTGTGGTGTCTCTTTCTGTGGCTCCGTCGCTATATGTGAGTCTCCTTGTATGTGTGTGTGTGTCTCTGTGTGTGCCTCTGTATGTCTGTGTGTATGTACACAATGTCTGCGTTTGTTTGTTTGGTGTTCAACGTAGCAGAAGTTTGATAAATTTCATTTTACAAGTCTTATTGCAACTTTTATATTTGTAGAAATTTTTACATATTTGTTAGCTATTTTCCAAGTATTACACAATGCAATAATTAAATATTAAATAGAGCAATTCGATTCCTCAGAGACCTATTAGTAAATGCCATTTTTCATTAACCTTTATTTCAATTGAGCAAGTTTTGTGACACTCAAATGCAATTTGAAAAAGCATTTTGTATCTTGAAGTCTGAAAGTCAAATTTAAGCATGAAAAGTACAAATTTTGCTAAATGCATAGATTCTTTAATAAATTGTATCTCTTCATTCTTTGTTTAATCTCAAATAGTATCTAAGCGAATAATTAAACTATGCTCGCTTTCTTTTTAAAGCTTACTTAGAAGCAAAACTCAGCTTTGTTCTTTTTTGCAATGCCGATCAAAGCATTCGGAAACAGAAATATGAACTAATCTATAATCCGAATCTCGATGCAAAAGTTCGGTTTAAAAAGTTGTGCTTTTGAAACAGTGGAATGTGAAGTATTCGAACTTACCTTTAAATGAGAATAACGAAAACGATTTTATTAAAAAGAGGATCACATTATCTAAAACGAAGAAAAGTATAAGAAAATGAAAAACAGACCCGACTAGACTCTTATGTTTAGCGGCTTTTACAGTCTTACAGCTAGAGTAACCAAATTTACCATAAGGGATATTAATCACTTCCTTGATTGATCTGACCCAAACAAATTTCGAAGGATTTGAGGTGGATTTTAAAATTTTAAAATTATATATGAATAAGAGTGCTTACTTACTGATCCTTCAATTTCTAACTTGTATATATTTTCTGTCTACACAATCAATTTAATAAATTTCTAAAAACTATTTTTGGTTTTCTACAAAAGGCAATCTTTTAAACACTCTACAAACTCATTAAAAATTAATAATAAACCCTTAGATTAGGTGCATTAAAAAAGCAATTTTAAAACCACCCAAGTGCCCAAGAGAGAGAAAACAATATGCTAAAAATAAAGGGAAAAGATAGAAAGCTTAGACTCTTTCGTGTAATTAAAACTATAAATTGTGCTCGTTAAAATCGATTTGGTTTGGTTTTCCGCTCATTTATTTGGCTACATTTTTAATTGCTACTTTTGCAAAAGTATTAAGAAGGTGCAACAAATGCAAAAACAACAGCAATAGCAACAGCTACACATGCAAAAACACACAAAAAGGTATATGCAACAATAATTGCCAGGCAGGTTGCAGTTTGCAGGTGCGAAAAATAGGCGATGCATAATTTAGCAGGCTACACCCCCAAAACTAGGCCAAAAATATAATCAGTGGGCGTGGCAGTTAGGCATGCGGAAAGAGCGCGCCAGAGACTTGTAAATGCAGCAAAAATAATAATAAAAATAATATTAATAATAATAATAATAAAAGAAAAACTGAGCAGCACAAATTATACGACCGCGTATGTGGCACACAGCAACATTTACTCGGGGAGCGTTGGAAGGTTGCAAGTTGCAAGGTGCTGGAATAGGGGATGGGGATGGAGATGGGGATAGGCAGGTGCCAGCATATTGAAGGCGTGGCAACTGCCAACTGACTACAGATAATTTCTTTGCCTTTTACATTGCAACGAGCATTTTCCCAATGTATTTTTCGCAAAGTTTCCGGTACGCTCGGCAGCAAATTTATTGAACCATGAAATGTTTGTGTACGTGTCTGGGCACAGCCAGCACAAACTCAGTCCAAAGGACATATCGGCGGAGGAAGCTGAGGAAATGGCAGGCTATAGCAGGCTATACGTAGCTGCAACACACACCCAAAGATGAGGCTGCCAGGCACGACAAATGCTTGTTAGTTGTTGCCTCAATTTGATACCCTGTAGAGCTGAATTGTTGTACTTGGAGCCGACTCCTTAGACAATATTAATTTCTTTATATTAACAACATTTAAAATTTCTATTAAATATATATCCTTTGTTTGCTGTTATCTCTTCCTTAAGTTTAGATACATCATCAGTGTCAAAATCGCAAGGATCAGTGTGGAATTTTTTGTCTTCAAATAATTCCTAGAAATATGCGTTCTTTGCTAAAACATTGGACTTGTAATGTTTTAGCATTAAATGATTACAATGAGCAGTAAGAAATTGTTTTTTTGCATTTAATGTATTCTTAAAAATTTTGTGAAAATTAACTAACTATGCATATTCCATTTTCTATTTAATCTTAGTTTTGTGTATTTATGCTGTTTTTAGCAAGAAACAGCTCATTTATTCAGTTTTAGTAAAAACATGATAGCTTCACAAAAGTTTTTGCAGTTTTTCATTCTTAATTAGTAATAAATATTTAAGATTTTGCAAGTTTTTAACAAACTTTGCTCTTAACAATAATATAGGCCTTAAAAAACCGCCGCTAATATTTTTAAATCAAAATTTTTTCAAATTCTTTGTTCAGCGACAAGATAATATGATACACTAACGGAATCTTTTTGATTTTTGACTTGAGATGAACCGTTCCGAATATATGATGTCCACCGCAAGGCACTTTGAAAAAAATGACTTTCTTGAAAATATTTTTCTATTTGACGTTGACAAAAGATTTGGAATAAATATTTTTTAAGGTGTCAAAAAAAGTTCATCTTTTTTCGGGTTCAAGTGTATGTAAATAAATATAAAATAGATTTCATATTTTATATTATATATACCTATTGATAACTGAATCTTAAACAATTGTCAATTACTATAAAACTAACTACTTAGGAAGCTTTTCGGTTGCATATGGGCCCATATTGAAATTTGTGATACTTATAATCTTATAATTATAAGAAAAACTCAAAAGTATCTTTATTAAATTCATGTTCTAGTTCTGCAACAATTTAAGGGCCATATGTAGTTTTTTTTTCAGAAGTGGTTTTTGTTCTATTTATAAATACATTCAGCTTGTGTCCTTTTGTAAACTAAGAGGACATGTTTTTGTCGTCTATGCTTTGATTATTAAATACTTGCAGAGGGTAGCATTCTTTTGTCACAATATGTGTAACAAATGTTATACAGACTTTTACAATTCGACAACAAGTTGAGTGTGTAGAAACATGTCTCTGCAATACAAACAAGTCAGCTAGATTTAAAACTAGTATATTGTTTAAATTTAGCATAGTTGTGACTTTTTAGCTGCAGACAGTAAGTTTTGTAAGCAGCTTTCGGATCGGCTTACGATTGATGGAAAATTGAAAAAGCTTTTCGTTTTCCACATTAATCAATCAATTTTCAATCGAGTTCAATATTAAATTAATATAACTGTTTGTTGTCTTTAAAATTTGTTCAATATTCGATAACTATAAACCTATTGTTGTCATAGACATAGCCGTTTTCTAGAAAACTGATTACTTATATATAGTTAACTATATTAGCAACAATTTAATAATCATGTCTGAAAGTGCATTAAGTCTTCGACACCCTCAATATAGCTGTTCTTACTTGTTTTTATGCTCACTTCTTTAGTTGTTGGCTTCTATTTGTTTTTCCAACATCACGTTCATCCCTTCACTTCAGCCCCTTCTTCGTTGTGGTCTCCTTTGCTGCTCTTACTTATGTGTGCTAACTTTGCATCACTTTGGCAGCATCGTCTACATCCTTCCCTGCCTTACACTTTCCCACTCCCTGCTCAAATTCAAAATCGTCTGTTTTTGCTTGGCAAAATATTTAGTTGAAGTTTTTTATTTAACGCATCAATGGCCACTTGGCTATTGGCTCGTCCTGGTCGATTGCAGAGCTAAAGGGGCTTTTTTTGCTGTTGGCCAGAACCTTGTTTCTTATTGTTATTATTATAGTCGCCGGTTTGGCTGTTGTTGTTGCCTGCCACATGGCTCATAATTTTTCATTGCTATTTCTGTTTTGCTTTTAACATTTTGTGCCATGAAAAATTGATGACGTCTTCGATTTGATTGGATTTTGAAATGCTATCGAAGTGAATTAAATTGCATCAGATAGTGTAAATGGAAAGCTGCTTCTGGCAGTGAGTTGATAGCAGGGGGGCTGGGACTTTAATGCCAACCAGCTGCTATCAAAAGTTACCAAATTGCACTTCAACTCACCTTTTAGCTGCAGCTTATAGTTTCGCATTTGTGCTGATTAATCTTGTGGCTTTAATTTGCCAATTAAATCAATCGTAATGGTGCAGTAACTATTACTGCTGTTTTGCTCTCATCAGCTGCATAATAAATTGAATTGGAATTGGGTGCTAACATTTTTTAGGGTAATTGATGATGTGCTACAAATGTGCTCCGATTGGTGACAAAAATGTAGTAAATTGATATTAATGTGTTATAGAGTGGTTATATCTAGCCATAACCACTCTATAACACATTAATATCAATATAATAATAATATCTGATGAATAACATGCCACAAATACATATTTTGTACATTAAATGATATAATGGCTTCGATCATTTATACACCCTGTACACATTCAAAGTGAAAGAAAGGGGGTATATATTCTTGTTGAACATCTACTGTTTATATAAATTGTTGATTGAACTGGGCTAACCAAAAGCTATTGAATAGGATTCGATGTTTTTCGATATAATATTAACATCCTGCATTTAATTTTTCAAGGCATGTTGCAATCTAAGTCATCTGGTTGCAATTTACTTAATATGTCTGCAAAGTTGCACTTGTTAAATTATCTTTTTCAAATAATTTTTATATAATACACCCAGTTTGTAAATGTTTGTAAGTTAACATTAAAGAAGAGAAAAGCGCTTCAGTGTAGAACGTGGCATACAACCGCTTCCAAGCCTCTTCACTTGTCCAAAAACCAATTATCCCAAAACCTTTTTCCCACCGCCTCCACGCACAACAACAACAGCAGCGAACAACTACAACAAACAATAGCAAAAACGTTTGGGATTGTCAGCCTGAAAGTATGCAACCAAATTTAGCGCAGCTGAGACTTGGGTGCAAAGGGGAAAAGCATTTGAGACTTTTGGCCGTTATTGACCCGCACGCAAGCCGTGGCTAATTCAATTAAACTGTTTTTTTCAGATTTTCTGATTTTTCAGTTTTTGAGTATGAGTTTGAGTTTGAGTTTTGTGCTTTTTTGTTTTTGTTTTGTGTGGAGGCCATGGAACTTGTTCACCTATTGATCGCTTATTCAATTATTTTCGCCGTCATTCATAGACTGGCTCGAACCAACACCAATTTGGCTACAGCCCCCTTAAACCAAATGGCAGACAAAGGCGACAGTTGCCAGCAAGCGCGCACCTAGTCAGCCCCATGCCACCCCCGAAAACACCCAACCCCCCCAACCATCTATGATGATGCAACGCGGCATTTCTATGGATGCCTCGGAACGGCAACATTTCCGTGGCAATGCATTGCTTAGCACAATGTATATCAATGCCAAGCTCTGCCTACCACCCCTCAACCCCTCCGTGGACAGTGCGTTGCGCTTTTCGTGCTTCAATTTTGTATTTGCTAGCGGGCGGAGCGGTGGAAAATTTGTAGCCTGGTCAAGGACCGAAAAAACTGCCGTAAACTAAATTCAATTAGAGTCTTTTTTCTGACTCAGCTTTTTGGATCTTCTATTGCTGTCACAATGGATTTGCATACTCCAATGCCTGAGTGGGCATAGAAAAGAGAAGAGGGGATTGGGGACTGGTCGAGGGATTTTCAAATGCTACGAACATTTGTAACATGTGTAAAAAGAAACGAGGGGTAGCAAAAAAAAAAAATTTGATTAAACGTTGCAGCGTTTTCAACAAGTATAGCAAATGGGGTGGATGAGGGGGGTTTGGGGGATACTAAGTGATTGAGTGTGGTGCTGGGTGCAGGGCGTGGCAGCTGTTTATGCACCGTTATCCACTCAGATACTGTGTCTGATTCCGTTTCTGATTCGGATTCGGAATCAGATTCAGATTGATTGTGCGTGGAATGCAGTTGCAAATTGCGATAAGTGCTGTGAGTATTTGCAGTGGTCAATGCTGAAATCACTTGGGGGATGATACCACGCTGGGGGATGATATTTGCAAATCAAAGCATAGCTTGGGGGCAGCTGCTCTTACAGTTTGTTGAAGCTATGCTTGTTGTTGTTGAGAAATTACATTTTATATTAAATTTTATTCGCAGTCTTTAAAAATGTACGATTTTGTATTTTTCAGAAAATAAATGCATACCCAATGTCAATATTGATGTCATTATAGGTTTAAATAATATTTCAAAATGTTTCAAATATAAATTAAACTCAAATAAAAATTTTAAAAATTCGTTAAAACATTTATATGTTGTTAAAGTTGGCTGATTTCAGCGTTAATTCACAACATGGTATGTCATAAGAGTCTTATAAATGCAAATTTTGCATGTGTTTTTGTTTTTTTGTTTCTGCTAGGGCATACAGCAGATATAAATATCACTCAAATATTATTTCACTCAAGTATTATTATGTAAAATAAGAAACAGAGAAAATGAGATGTCTATAGCTCCTCAAGGGAATAGTAACAGCTACTACCTGAAGTCTGCGCTTGAACTGCTTGAGAATTATAAGGCTCAGCAACAGCTAGTATGCCAAGTCTGCGCTTAAACTGCTTGAGAATTATAAGCGGCAATGTATAAAAACTTTAACTTTATTTGATAATTTTGATTTTGTTGAAGAAAGTTGCTTATGTGAAAGGTTTTATTATAACACTCTAAATAAATACACGCAGTGGTGCTCTTGGTATAGATGCGGAATTTTGACTGAAAGACATTGATTCGAATTCTGGACCAGGCAGGATTTTGTATACTCTATTTATATATAAGGGTATTATAATTTTGTCACGAATTATGTAAAGCATTGAAGGATCAACATCAACAGCCGACTCATGTCCGTTATATCCGTCATGTCCATCTGTCTGTCTGCTTATATGCGTTTTTCAGGACTTTGTTGTAGAGCTATCTTGATGAAACTTGGCACAGATGCTTCTTCTTGTTGCAGGTAGTACCTATAGTTGAATTCGACAGATCGAAGTCCTATAACATATAGCTGCCATAGGAACGATCGGTTGAAAAATAAGTTTTTGTAGAAGTTGACAAAATTTTATTAAAATCGGACTTCTGCATCCTAAAGCTACCATGGGAACAATTTGTTGAAAAATAAGTTTTCTTATGCAAAACTTTTCTGCATATATATCTTACATATCTTCAGCTCGCCGAAGATAAAATTTCTTTCTTGTTTTAATTTAAAACAAGTAAGAACGTTGCAGTCGGATGCACCCGACTGCGATATACTCTTTTTTTCGCCTCTTTGCGGAGTCAGTGGCCGTGGCAATTGAATTTCTGCTCAAATCTTTAAAGTTTTGCCATCAATTAAAATTTGGTTGGGCCTGTTCTACAGGTTTGGGAGAAACAAACATTGCTTGATTGCAAGGGCGGGGGTGGGCGTGGCAAAAATATTTTTATCCAATCTATTAAATAGGGCAACAGAATTCAACCTGCAAAATTTGGTGATTCTAGCTAAAGGGGTGGGGGAGATACAGACTTTGCCTATTTGTGGGGGCGAGGGTGGGCGTGGCCGAATTTTTTTTTTGCCAGATCAATAAAAGATGTGATAAGTAGCCCTTGTGCCAAATTTGGTTACTCTAGCTATAAAACTGTGGAAGATATAGGTTTTTGCTGTTTGTGGGGGAAGGGGTGGGGGTGGGGGGGAGATCTTGACACTTTGTCTGCCTATGGTATATACCAACATGTATACCAAGTTTGGTTGCTCTAGCTTCAAAACTGTGGAAAAAACCTGCGTTCATACGGACAGACGGACAGACAGACATTTCACAAACCCAATATACTCTTTTTTCCTTTTTTTTCAAAAAAGTTAAAAAAAGAGTATAAAAAGAATATCTTGGGCTTGTGAAATGTTCGTCTGCCCGTCCGTCTGTCTGTATGAACGCAATTTTTTTCCACAGTTTTGAAGCTCGAGCAACCAAACTTGGCATACATATTGATATATACCATAGGCAGACGTGTGTTGCCCTATATAATTGCACAAAAATAATTTTGCCAAGCCTACCTACGCCCTTGTAATCGAGCAAAGTTGGTTCCTCCAAAACCAAAACTTGACAGCTTTTACTAAAAATACAATTGCTGCACCCACTTCTGACTGCACAAAAAGGCTGAAAAAATAGTATATCGCATTCGGGTGTATTCTATATGAATAATTGGTTGTGCATAATGTTTTATTAACTTTTCAGTAAATTGAATCAAGAATGTGTTTGACGGATTTTCTGCATTTGAAAATGCTGCATAAAAAGATGCAATTTTGAAAATAAAGACAAGCATAAATTCTTACGAATATATTAACGTAGAAATAAGCTGTTAAGATTATTTCCAAATTTAATATTCAACACAACATGTGAAAGAAAAGTGAATATGCAAGCGAACCTTGATGTGCATTTAAGCTGCTTTAAATTTCATTAGTAGGCAGAATGACAAATGGAATTTTAATCAAATATTCTAGTATTTAACAAAGTTACTCCTGTTGCCATAGCCTTTAAGGGCTATCCAAAAAAAAGGCACTCACATAAATACTAAATTCACTGACACTCAATTAAGAATGAACTAAAAACTGCTGTCGAGTATCTAATCGGCTATGGCAATATGTGTGTGCGTGTGTACGTGTGTATGTGTGTGGGAGTGTGCGTTGTGATACGGAGAATTTATGGCTGTTGCTTAAAGTAAATTGTATCGGATTTAAAACTAAGCTCTTGAGAGCAGCCACTAACTAAATGGCTGTCTGCAAGTGTAAAAGTGTTTTTGTGTGTGTGTGTGTGTCTGTGATTGTGTGCACATATTTGTGTGTGACTCTGAGCGTGTGTATTTGTTGGCAATAACAACACAAGTAAATCCGTTGAACAAGCAGCAGCTGCAGCCTCGCAGCTGTTAAACTTTGCTGCATACTTTGCGGCGCTCCTAAATATGCCGACACGCACACCACACTCAGCACACCACACACACACACACACATAGACGCACTCACAGCTGCAGTGTAATTCATTTTTGACATACGCACACACACACACATATACCTATATAGTTGCGAAGTGGGGCAGATGGGCGGCAGCTGCGAACTGAAGCGCTTTTCTACATATTTACAACTTAATACCTTTCCCAATGCATGCATGTGTGTGTGTGTTTGTGTGTGTTGAGGCTTAACTTTGCATGCTACAAATAATTAAAGCATAAAAGAAGGCGCCATAGACTAAGCCAGACTGACTACTAACGATAGAGACAGCAACTGTAATAGATAGAGACAGAGTGAGAACAGGATATAAAGGCCAGGACCAATACCAGCTAGCTGAGCAGCAGGATATCTCATAGTCATCACATAAAAGTCGCCAGCTGCCTTTGATGCACTCCAGAAGAAGTAACCACAAGGCAGAGGAGACTCCAGTCTACAGCAATATAATATAGAAGAAGCATTTCCCACATCTTCCGCACATTGTCTACGTCCTGTGTGTGTGTCTACAGGGTGTACTGTGTGTCCTCTCTAAATTGAATATTTTAATGCAAATTTAATGGCTGGGTTTTTGTGTCAGTGCTTACATTTATTTTTGACTCGCTTGCGTTGAGGTGTTTCATCTAGCACAGCTCCCTAAAGAGTCTGCTCTGTGGTCTTCTTTAAGTTCTATAAGTGTGTTCTTAGTTTATTCACTTAAAATTTAATTACAAGTCATTTGTAGCACAATGGAGTGCAACTTTATTTGATGTATTATGTTTTAATGCTCTGTTTTCAAAATGAAAAGAGGGTATATTTTTGATTTGTGAAACGTCTGTTTGTCCCTCCTCATGAGCGTAATTTGTTACACAGTTTGTAAGATAGCTTCTTGTCATACATGCTGCTATACATATACTATGTGTTTAGATCATATCTGTTCAGCTGGAGTTACCAAATTTATGTTGATCTTCACTAATGATTTGCATGACCGATTTGACTAAATCTATTATATCAGTGCCAGCTTCCGCATCTGTTTGAAGCGTTCATTCTTGTTTGGTATCCATTTGTTTGCTTATTCTACGAAGTAGTAATAAATTTCTCAATGTCTCAACTTGATAACATTTTATAAATCTAAGGGACTTTAATCAAATTTCAAATTCAAATTCATTTTTAAAGTAAAAAGTAAAATTTAATTTAAGTACATTTCATTTTTGATGGCTATGTTGACTCGGCTGTTGATGCTGATCAAGGAAATATATGGTTTATATATTCGGAAATGTCTCCTTCTGCCTGTTACATACATCTATACTACTTTATAGCTCCCTTTTTTACATTTTTAATGGGAACACGAAGTAAAAAGAATCACCCTTTTATAGCTCTGGTATCAAGTGAAATGCTGAGCCTGCTCAACTGTTTGATATGAAAAAAAAACATGCTTTCCCATTACTGTCTCTCAGTTCTATTGTTTATAATCGCTGCCCATTTTTACTGTCACTCTTTACTATTTTGCATTGCTGTCGCTCGTTTCTCTCTCTTGTTTCTGTCTTTTGTTGGTGCCTTTCGTTGCTGTCTCCCATTGCAGTCTCTCATTCCTAAGCTGTCTCTCGTTACTGTGTCTCGTTACTGTCTCTCGTTACTATTTCTCGTTACTGTCTCTCGTTTCTGTCTATCGTCGCTATCTCTCGTTACTGTCTCTCGTTACTGTCTTTCGTCGCTGTCTCTCGTTACTATCTCTCGTTACTGTCTCTCGTTACTGTATCTCGTTACTGTTTCTCGTTACTGTTTCTCGTTACTGTTGCACGTCGCTATATTTCGTTGCTGTCTCTCGTTACTGCCACTATTTAATGTCTTTCATTACTGCCTTGCAGTAAATTACAATTACTCGTTACTGACTTAATTTATTATCTTTAACGCTGAATCATCATTTTTAATCAGCCTTCTTATATTTTTTGCTGCTTTCCTTACTTGTAAATATTGCTGTTTACCCAGCAAGTTTTAAATTTCGCTGTGCCATCGGCGACCAGGCGTGTTTATTGTTTCTGTGCCATTCAATGAAACTTTAACACATTAAATTGATGCATCTCTTTTTTCCGCCTTAACGCTCTCATTCTTCTATCCTTTATTGTCCACAGAGTCAGATAACTATTATAGTATTCCTTTTTTATTTTTTTTTTATTTTTTTGCAAGCAATCTATCCATCAATTGGGTACTTTACCCTATTGTCGCTCTTTGTTCAATATGCTATCACCTGCAGTTCTGGAAACTCATGCTACCATTATGCAATAACTCCCCAGGCAAGTCACTCAAATAGATTCCAACCCATATGGGTTGGGTGTCACAACCCACTCACACACACACACACAAACACAAACGCATACACACACAAACAAACAAACAAACAAACAAACAAACAGAGAAACAAGTGAAGTGTCACATGAAACGCTTTTAATTGCATTTTTTTGTAGCCCCGCTTTTTTGCAGCTCTTGGCCATCAACGGTAAACAAACAAACAAAGAGATAAACAAACAGGCGCAATGAAACGGTTACAAAATGGCTCCATCTTCCATTTCCATCTGTGAACCAGAACCAGAACCCCAACCCGAACCCGAACCAGAACCCTGCCACCAGTTTCATACGGCCACTGGTTAGGTCAGGTCGTAAATTTAATAGCCATTGGGCATCGCTTGGATCGTTTGATTTATGCGAATTGCCGCACAAAGTTGGCAAAGTTCTTTAAATGCAATAACTTACACAAAACTTCTGCTCTTTGCACCCTCTGTTTTTCTAAAAACTAAATAGATTATGGCTTTACGAATGCTTCAAAAATATAGAGATACTCTGCAAAAGCTCTCAATTTATTTTATTAGAGTAGAATAACAAGCTATTGTTTTGAAATTATTACTACTATGCCATCTTAAACTTCAAGTTCCTGGAATGCAGTTTTAGTTGTCCTCCAGGGTGACTTTATTTTATATTTATTGCAAGCCCATCATGTTCACTTCACTCAAGAGTGTTGCTTTATTAAAACACTCAAACTGACTTTTATTTTTGACATCAGTTTTAAGTTTTACTTATTAAAAGTGTTGTCCTCCATTGCTTCTTTTATCATTTTGAGTGTTTAGTTGTCATTCTTAGTTGTCCTCCAGTGTGACTTTTTGTTTTAAATACTGCTTTGATTATAGCCCCTCTATGTCCACTTTACTTAAGAGTGCTGCTTTTTTAACACCCACAAACTGACTCTTTATTTTGACTTTACACTTTTAAGGTATACTCATTACATGTTTTATCCTCCATGGTTACTTTGATCGGCTTTGCAGCTCTATTTCCTTTCCTACTAAAGCATAAATTCTTTATGAATTTATAAGCACTAAGCTTAAACCTTAAGACTCTACGAATACAATCTTTAGTTTTTCTCCAGTGTGACATTTTTGAAAATTACTGCTTTGATTAAAACGCCTCCATGTTCACTTCACTCAAGAGTGCTGCTTTGTTACGAACACAAATGTTTAGCAATAAACTCTTAAGTTATGCTCATTAGAATATATGTCCTCCATGCTTACTTTATATCGCTGCTGTAACGCTTCTTCTTTCCCTTTATATCTAAACTTAATTATACTCCAGTTAGACATTATTTAATAATACTATTTGGATTGCAGCCCCTCCATGTTGACTTCACTCAAGACTGCTTTATTTACAAACACAAGTCGAAAACAATCTTTGACTATAAATTATTAATTCATACACATTAAAAGTTGTGTCCTCCATGGTTACTTTTTATCACTTCTTCCATCCCTAAACTTCTAATGTATACATCCTTTTTGCTTATCGTGTAGGGTATGCAAAATTAATTCATCATTAGGCAACACATGGCCAAGGCATAAATCAAGCATACGCCGTGTAGTGCGTGCTACAGGAACTGCGGTCGCCTTTCAATGGGTTGCATAAGCACAATTTGCATTGTTTGTTGGCCATAATTTAACACATTTTACGGTTCTCTGTGGGGTTGGCTAATAAGCATGATTAACCGAGTAGAACCGTTCCGTACCGGAACTCAATATTCAAGAGCCACCCACACACACTCACACACACTCGCACACACACTCACGCAATTAGAAAATTGGCAAATCGCCAAGAAGCGAAACTGAAAGCATTTCGTATTTTAATTATTTAGTTTTCTAAATTGATTTAGCGACGAGTTTTAGCCTAAAATACATTCATTCTATATGGGTTGCAAGCACTTGGAGTTATAGTTGCACTTTGTGGTTCGTTGGTTTCCAGTTTCCAAAAGTTTTCAAGCTGAAAGTTTTCTGTAAATTGTCTCCGTGGTTGGAGAGCTCAAGTAGCGCGTGGGGCGACTAACTTTTGAAGTGTAGCGCCAAAAGGTAGCCAAAGAATTCGAAATGAAAATTTTGTTAATGACTAAATAAACATTTGTCATACAATGTTGCAAAGTTGCTGGAAGTACTACGTGACCAATTGAAGGTAAATTGTTTAGTTTATCTTAACAACAAATTACAGCTGGCAGACAAAGTTTCTACTCAGTTTCAGCATTTCAGCGTAAAGGCTGAGGTTTTCTTACTACTGAACAAAATAAGGGCTGTGGTTTTTCTTGGCAATCAAAAAAAGTGATTTTAATTGGCTATAAATCATAAATTTAATTTAAGTTCGATGGCAAAACATTAACCTTAAAATTTCCAGAAATAAAACTACAACTTATTGACTGAGATTCGAACACAGGTTTCAAAACTCTATTACTAGGCAACCAAACTTTTACTATCTTTATTAGACCAAATAAATTAATTGTTAATTCTTGTTTCAAAATAAATAAAAAATTTATTAAATGCTTTTATTTATGCTTGCCTTAAGTTTCAAAATTGTAAAATTGCACTTGTCTATGCATCATTTTCAAATGCAGAAAATTTAAGAAACACATTCTTGATGGTATATATTGAATAAGTATAAGTTTATTATACACAACCAGGCAATTATTCATATTGAATAAAATAATACAAAAAATAATAAAAAAGATCTTGCCAGGCTCAGGATTCGAACCAAAGTCTTCAAGACAAGATTCCGCCACTCTACCAAGAGCCTGTGTTTTCTCTACCTGTGTTTTCATTGCCTGCCATAATAAAAGATTTCATCTAGACAACCTTCTTCAACAAAATCAAAATTATCAAATCAACTTAAAAGTTTTGTATACATTGCCGCTTATAATTCTCAAGCAGTTTAAGCTCAGACTTGGCATAGTAGCTGTTGCTGAGCCTTATAATTCTCAAGCAGTTTAAGCGCAGACTTCAGGTAGTAGCTGTTACTATTCCCATGTGAAACTATAAACATCTTATTTTACTCTGTTTCATATTTTATTATATTTTGTTTCCGTCTATATTTTTTGGGCTATCCTGATATTTCCTGGCTGGAACTATGCCCATGTGAAGCTATAGACATATTATTTTCTCTGTTTCTTATTTAATAAAATAATACTTGATTGATAGCTTATATCCCCTGTAAATCCTTGAGGTAGTAGCTGTAAGTATATGCATCTTATTTGAACATCTTATTATACTCTTTTTTAATTTTTTTTAGATAAAAAAAGAAAAAAAAGTATATTGGGTTTGTGAAATGTCCGTCCGTCCGTATGAACGCAGGTTTTTTCCACAGTTTTGAAGCTGGAGCAACCTAACTTGGTATACATGTTGGTATATACCATAGGTAGACAAAGTGTCAAGATTTCCCCCCACCCCCACCCCTTCCCCCACAAACCGCAAAAACCTATATCCTCCACAGTTTTATAGCTAGAGTAACAAAATTTAGCACAAGGGCTCCGTATCACATCCTTAATTGATCTGACTAAAAAAAATTTGGCCACGCCCACCTCCGTCCCCACAATTAAGCAAAGTCTGTATCTCCCACACCCCTTTATCTAGAGTCCCCAAATTTTGCATGTCGAATTCTGTTGCCCTATTAAATAGATTGGATGAAAATCGTTTTGCCACGACCACCCCTGCCCTTGCAATCGAGCAATGTTTGTTTTTCCCAATCCTGTTGAACGGGCCCAGCCAAACTTAAATTGATGGCAAAACTTGAAAGATTTGAGCAAAAATACAATTGCCACGCCCACTTCTGACTCCGCAAAGAGGAGAAAAAAAAGAGTATATCGCAGTCGGGTGCATCCAACTGCAACGTTCTTACTTGATTTCCTTGTTTTTTTTTATAAAATAATATTTTGGTTATTTTCGTTTGATTTGAAGTTTTCTAAGAGTGATTCATTTTTGATTGAATCTGCGAATCAATCAGCCATTGAATTGCCAAAAATTTTAGTTAATTCATTTGATGAAATTGTGATTTGACTTAAAACATGATTTCATTCAATTTCAATTAAGTCTTTTGTATTGAAATTTGTTTCATGTCAAAAATTCTGATCAAATTTAAATCTTTACTTTAAAAAAGATTTGTGTTGAAATTGGTTTCAAATCAAAAAGATTTATACAATTTTGACTAAATTCATTTTACTTTAAGAATGATTTGTGTTTTTTGATTTTGTTTGTATTAAATTTGATTTTGGTTTTGACTTCAAAAATGATTTGTGTTGAAATATGATTTTAGAATTTTTTTTTTATTATTTATTTTTTATTTTATTCTATATGATAAATTGGTTAAGTGTGCATAATGTACCTATACTTATTCAGTATATAGAATCAAGAATGTGTTTGACAGATTTTCTGCATTTGAAAATGATGCATAAACAGATGCAATTTTGAAAATTGAGGCAAGCATAAATTCTAACGAGTATATAAACATAGAAATAGGCAGTTAAGATTTCTTCCAAATTTAATATTCAACACAACATGTGAAAGAAAAGCGCTGCATTTATTCAACACAATATGTAAGAGAAACTTGCTGTGCATTTAAGCTGCTTTAAATTTCATTAGTAGGCAGAATAACAAATGGAATTTTAATCAAATATTCCAGTATTTAACAAAGTTTCTTCTGTTGCCATAGCTTTTAAGGGCTATCCAAAAAAAAGGCACTCACATAAATACTAAATTCACTGACACTCAATTAAGAATGAACTAAAAACTACTGTCGAGTATCTAATCGGCTATGGCAATATGTGTGTGTGTGTGTGTGTAAACGTGTATATGTGTGTGTATTGATGTATGTCTGTGGGAGTGTGCATTGTGAATAATTAAATTTTCTTTATTTTTTAATATTCTGGAGATGGCTCATATTTCTCATCGGCTTTTTTTTTGACAAATAAAAGTCTATTAAAGCCATTTAGAACATAAAGCACATTTAAATTAACAAAAAGTCATTGTTTTTTTTTCGTTTAAATTAGTAACAGACAGGAATCAATGTTTTTTATGAATAGTACTGTCAAAAATATATTTTAAACGTAAGGTAAATTGCATTTAGTAATAGTGACTAGTACCTTAAATAATAAGCTTGTAGCACTAGCAATCCCAATAATTAAGTAATTATAATAATAATAATAATAATAATAATAATAATAATAATAATAATAATAATAATAATAATAATAAAAATAATAATAATAATAATAATAATAATAATAATAATAATAATAATAATAATAATAATAATAATAATAATAATAATAATAATAATAATAATAATAATAATAATAATAATAAAAATAATAATAATAATAATAATAATAATAATAATAATAATAATAATAATAATAATAATAATAATAATAATAATAATAATAATAAGCAAAAGCCTTGCGTTGCTTTTCAGTTTGCCTTCCCCTTTCAGTTTTCAAGTGTCGTTTCTTTAAAAATTGTTTGCTTAGCATCTGGTTTCACTTTTCGTTATTATTTTGGCTTTATCCCATAACTATAAGCTTATTTTAAAGCTGAGCTAGCCATAAGCTAGCATTTCTTATACTACAATACATCAAATTATTTATAATATTTATTTTGTCAAGCACCTTGCGGCAGTCTTAAGAGGCTCGTCAAAATCGTTTACAAACCAACAAAAAAATATGTTTGTGAAAATATTATAGCAATTGAAGTGAAGCTAACAAGCTGAAATTGTTGCTCAAAGCATTTAGTTTGAATATAATACGCAGGCAGGCCCAAAGTCGGGCGTATTTAGGCTAATGCCAATTATTCTAATAACTTTAAATGACGCCTTGGGCTTGTTAAGAAATGAAAATAAAAAAAGAAAGCTCAAAGTTATGTTAAAAATTGCAGGCAGGCGCAAAGTGTATTTTAAGTGGGTGCTTTTGGTATGTGCTTTTGGTAGCAGACTCGTCTGCAAAATAAACTACAACATACATATATGTGCTATGTATATATATGTATATATATACTTGTTCACTATGGCTGACTAACTGCCTGGCAGACAATATGTTTTTGTCGGACAAGCGACAAGCGACAACAACAGCAACAGCAACAGCAACAGGATGCCAACAACAATCAAAAAAGAAAATCACTTGACTTTTCGTAGTTGTCCTTGTCGCTTGCAGAAAGAGTCTGTGCTTTATGTTGCAGAGCAGGGGCATGAGACTTAGAGGGGGTTGCACTGCTGAGGGGTGTCAAAAACTTGAGCGCCTGTTGACACACACGCGAAACACACAAGCGGTTTGAGGCGCCTCTTTCTCTCTGTGTGTGTGTATGTGTGTCTGTGTAGGGTTGGAAAAAGTGGAACCTTAAGGATGTCGTTAGTGGGTGGTTGGGTGCATCTAGGATGCTTGCTTGTAACCGCCAAAAACATTTTGCTAACGATTTATGTCCGTTGCATGTTCTCTATTCGGGCTGTGAGATAAATTTCAGCTACTTTTTCAGTTGCAGCTACTGCAGATTTTGTTCCGTCTCTGGCAGCTCGCACGGCTCCTGCTGTTTGTCCCTTTCTCTCTCTATGTGTGTGTGAGTGTGTGTGTGTGCTTAATGGAGCATCGTATTCCTCGCATTCCATGTCAGCCGATGGCGTCTCTAGCTAAACGCAAGCAATTGCTGCAAGCAATTAGTTTAGATTTCTCGCTAGTTCGGTTGAGGTTAAAGTGAAATGGCAGCGGTGCAGCCTTCTTTAATACATGTCCTTTCAAAGAGCAGCTAGTTGAAGTCGAGCAACACATGTGTTTTGCACTACCTTAGAGGCTTAAGTATTGAAAAAAAAATTACTTAATTTTAAAAAATAAATAAGTTTATTGAAAACTCAATATTCAGGTAAAGTCCGATTTCCGAATTCCACTTTCAAATCTTATTTACAACTTCTTTAAATTGCCAAGGTCCACCAGTGCCGAAAATTTCAAGGTCTTTATTAGTACCTATTACTTCTGAATTATATGCTTTAATTAATGTAAATTGTTAGAAATTGATGAAATCCAACAATTTACAATCCAGTTTAATAACTATCATCAGCAGATCGACTGCAATCTGCCCATATTACTTTTGTGCCTTATTTTGATCATTTTCAGACTGTTTTCTTTTTAATATTTACGTTGTCAAATGAAATGATACTAACTAACTAAAAAACATGACAAGCGATTAATTTAACCTAGCTTAACTGTTAATATTCAAGTGCAAAGTCAATGGAAATCTTGTAACAGTAGCGATGTAGCGTCCGCGATAGTTGTAAATTTTCTTTTTAAAAAACTATCCGAATTATTTCACAGCTATAAATAATTATTGAAAACTACATTATATCTTTACAGTTTAAAATTATTTTCTATTGAATATTTCATTCATATTCGCAGACTTTGTCACATTTCCAGATACTTGTAACGTTCGCGATCGCTGGTTTTTCTTAAATATTCTGAAAACGTCAAAGCTATGGAATTTGACTTTTGCATTAAAAAACGTGGCAAAATTATTTGTATCCTATCTATTTAATAGGGCAACAGAGGTGTGGGTGGGGGAAGATCTTGACACTTTGTCTGCCCATGATATACATATATCAACATGTATACTAAGTTTGGTTGCTCTAGGTTCAAAACTGTGGAAAAAACCTGCGCTCATACGGACATTCGGACGGGTAGACGGGCATTTCACAAACCCAATATACTCTGTTTTCTTTTTTTTTTCAAAAAAATATACATTTTTAAAAATAATAAGAAATAAAAAAAACTTTAAAATGAATTCGACTGATAAATATGTAGCATACTTTTCGGCGCAGTATACAATACAAATGATGAGTTTTTTTGTGTCTTAATATATTTTGTAAACAAGCCGAAAAGTATGCTTTAATTATTTATGTGAGGTTCATTCGTAACTGGATTTCGGAGCAGGCCTGATAGATCACAAACTAGCAGCTTATGAACACCGTTTACAAACTGTAAAGTTGGTTATTTTATAAGTCAGCAATAAATAAATAAAATACTTTTAATATCTAAAGTTTATGTAACCTAACTTTATTCAAATAATAACATGAATATCTTTATTTTAACATGTATAAATGATGTAATTGAATGGCTTTATATCCATAATTAACAATAACCAAATCAACGTAAAACTATAGATATTGTTTACAATAATATCTTTGTTTTTTTTACACTTTCTACCGAGTTTAAGTGCATTCCTTAACTGTTGCCCAAGCGAACATATATTTTTTCCAAGCCAATTATTTGCACATTTTTTTGTTGGCAACTTAAGCTTGTTATGTTGGTTGAAAACATGTGCAGTTAAGCATATATCAAAGTGCTTGATAAAAAACTGAATGATTTGTACATTTAACAGACCAAAAAAAAGGAAATGTTGCCTAGGCGTTTACAAGGATCGAATGGAAAAACCATAGTAAAACTTTTAATTAAACCAACTTTAAGCTGCTTCGTGCTGCTGTCAACAATGCTGAGCACAGCAGGCAGGACACATGTTTAACACACACACACACACAGTGAACACAGAGAAGAAGACTGACATGAGATGCAGAGATGCTGATGAGCATACCAACATTAAATCTGAGCTTTTACAACAAAATTTGGTATTAACACTTTGGCCAACGCTTAAAGCCAACGCAAAAAATCAGCCCGCAGGCAACAACAGCAGCTGCTTGGGTTAAAGCCTTAAATCCTTTAACAACCAGACAGCTGGTCAACTCCAGAGCATAGAGGAGAGTAGAGCAGACTAGGTAGTAGGCTGAGGGGAACTGAGGGAACTGCCTGTCAGTTGTCCAACGAAATAGCAAAAATGATGTACACGTATAAAGCAGGAACAAGGGATGCAGAAACTGGCCAACTAGCCGGTTCGTCCTCTTTGTATTTTAAGTTACACCTACAAAGCGACAGCTGTGCATCAATGTCCTGTCCAAATGCCTCACTCCCCTGTCAGTTGTTGTTGTCGCTGGTGTCATGTTTTGACTGTGTGTGTGTGTGTGTGCGTGTGTGTGTGTGTGGGTTGTTGCTGGTAGCAGCTATGCCATTCGCAACAATGACATTGATTATAGTCAAGCTTTTAGGGGCACACAGTGTCCTGGCATTTGGGTAGCAAATGTTGTCTTGCGGCTTACAGTTGTCCACTGTCAGACCCGCAGATTCCGTAACACTGGCAACCCTCAAAAACCTCTGTGCCATGTGTGCCTGTTTATGTTGCGGCTATTTTATTTGTGTTGAGTGTAACTTTTTATTATGTTGTGGACAGCCTTTTAGTTTTAGTGGTCCTTTTTGATAGCATGCGATTGGAACTGCCAGAAATGTCATGCGATTTTTAACAGTGCTGTTAGCGCTGGTTTGTGTCTGGGCTAATGGGTACGGCTGCTGTTAGGCACAGTTCAGCTGACTAACATAGCTCTGTTAAGTGTTATGGTAGGATTCAAATGCAGGATTAAAGGATTAGTTAAGTAAAAGTATGTAAAATAAATTTATTTACATATTTGGTTTGTAAAAATAATTAAAGTTTTCTGTTTTTTAATGCTTTTTTGTTTACATTATTTATGTATTGTAGTTGGTTGATTTTAACAGTTAATCTCTCTGGGATGGGAACAGCTGCTGTTAGGTTCAGTTCAGCAGACTAACATGGCTTTGTTAAGTGTTATGCTAAGATTCAAGTGCAGGATTGGAGGATTAGTTAAGTAAAGTAGCTAAAATTAATTTATATACAAGTTTTTTTTTTAAACAAAGCTTAGTAAGGGTTTCTATATTTTAAAGCTCTTCCATACACATACAATTTTTATTGAATTTTTTTTTTTATACAAACCTGTTTTAAACGGATATTCTTTCAGGGCTGGGAACAGCTGCTGTTCTGGTCAGCTAAGCTAGCTAAAATGGCTATGTTAAGTGTAATGCTAAGATTTAAATCCAAGATTTAAGACTTACTAATATATAAAAGTATTTGAAATAATGTCATTCACATATTTTGTTGGTAAAATGAAGTAAAAAGGAAGTAAAGGTTTCTGTAGTTTTGGGTTCTTCCATGCAAATTATATATATTTATTGCAGAAAGTTTCTTTGGCGTTTACTTTTTAAACTATTTTAAGAGATAATCTCTCTGGGATGGGAACAGCTGCGGTTAGGTGGATTGGTCTAAAGATGGTGGGATAAGTCAAATAAAACTATCTACGATAAGCTCATTTTAATACTTTGTTAATAAAACTTCGCAAGGATTTTCTATGCACATTATATACACATATATATAGATGGTCTTATTGCCATTTTCTTTTTAAACGCACATTACTTAAAAAGACAATCTTTCTGTAAACAGATTTAATGATATTTAATCTGCTATCTATCTATTTCTATTGTATATCCCCAATCTTAGAATATTATCAGCTTGCTTGTCTGCGCTTTATGTCTTTCAATTTATTTGCAAGAAGCGGCTATAAATATGCTTAGTTAAACAATTCGCTGTTAACAAACATTAATTGTGGCAGAACACGCAGCATTTTCTCACTGCTTCTTTGCCTGTTTTGACACTGCCAAAAACAAATTTGACACGCTGCTTTTATTTATGATGTAGCTGCCCAAGAAAATAACAAAACAAATAGAAAATAACGAAGGCTTTGACTGAACAAACAAAGCAGAAGTTTCATAAATTACAACATGAAAGAAAGCCGGTCAGTGTGAAGAGTAGCAGAAAAGAGTGTGAACAAAAGGCACTGAGCGAGAGCGAGGAGGAAAGAGAGCTGCGTGTTTGGCTCAGCTGTTTTTTTGTTAATTCTTTTTGGTTTTGGCTTTTGCATCAGATAGTTGTATAGGGCGCGCCCTTTTATTTTTGGCTGCAGTTTTTTCTCTCCGGCCAGACCAGAGGTAAACAAACGCGTTTTTGGCCACATTAACAGCAAATGGCCGCACGCGAATTTATAGCAGCCTTTTAGGCGGCGCTGTTAAGCTGTACGCGCTCTCTTTCGCTGTCGCTCTTTCAGTCTGTTACGCTCGCTATTGATTTGTTGTTCATGTTGGGCGCAGGCGTTAACTGAGCTGCAAACGCCAAAGACCGGCCGTTATCATACAGGGTGCTCTGCTGTGAGGCCTGCCTTTTGGGCTTAACAACACACACAAAAACAAACCGCTGCAACCCCTAAAAACAGCATGCAGCACCCCACACAAAAATCAAACAAGAAGGGTGGCAGGGCGGCTTTCAGCGCGAAGGGGAGCGCACGAGAGAGAGAGAGAGTGTTGTTTTTTTTTGCAGCTTTTATAGCATCTCACATTTGGTATAACATTTTGCTAACTTTGCTCTCTGTTGGCTTTGCAGGGGTGGTATGTGGATAAATTTTAGCCGCCATGGATCCCAGTGCTCTACAAAACATGGATCGGGACGCATTAAAGAAGCAAATCGAGAATATGAAATATCAGGCCTCCATGGAGCGCTGGCCGTTATCTAAAAGCATTGCTGAGTGAGTAGCAAAATTATTTTGTTTTTTTTTTAGTAAATCATTTTTGTTAATAATATTAACAACAAAAAAAAAAAAAAAAAAAAAAATATGGTATAATTCAGTGTTAACACTATAGTGCAAAAAATAAACAACAAAAATGTGTGTACTGAAAACGTTTACCAACTTTAATTTATAAACCAAATGTAAAACATTTTTTTTTTTTTTGTAACTGTCTCTGTTTGCGCTTCAAAACTGACAAAAACTAAACGCGTTTGTGCCAAGTGTGTGTTGTGTATTTGATGTGTGTGTTTTTGTGTGTGTGTGTGAGTGTTTGTGTCTGTGTGTTTGTGTCTGTGTGTGTGTGTGTTTGTGTGTCTGTCTTATGAGCTGCCCAAAACCGAATCGAGCTCAAGTTTGTCTAGACGCGCAGACCCAGGCAGAAAGAAGAGCTAACTGATGCTGCCTCTACGCCAGTTGACACAGTGCTTGCCTAAAATATTCATACACGTGCCACACACCGAGACAAAACCTGAGCTGAGTGCCCGTACCGGGCGTTTTGTTTTGTTTGTTTTTGCAAAATATTTACATAAATATCAAGTTGTTTTTGTTTTGTTGTAGTTGTTGTTGCCGTTTTTATTCTCGCGGTGGTTGTTCCTCAGTTTCATTAGATGCCTTTCAGCCAGCCCTTAGCAAAATAACTTAGTGTTGCTGTCTTTCTGTATGTATGTGTATGAGTGTGTATGAGTGTGTAGACAACGACTAGACAAAGTTCCGTTCAGCTCCAAAAATAGCTCATCAAATTCACTTAGTTTTTTTTTTTTTCAACACATTTACACACAAAAATATATGGTAAGATTTTGAAATGTAGCTACGATATCCTTGTTAACCGACGGCAAATTGATTTTTGCACCCAACACTTTTTTTTTGACTTTGTGTCAATAAAATTGTTGTTTTTTTCTTTCTATTTTTTTACAGGAGGGACAACAATCGCAGCTCTTTGTTAGCAAGAAATAGAAGTAGAAAGAAAACCAGTTTCTTGGCTAAACCTCAGTTTTGAGTCTCAAAACGTATGACTGAAAGGCAGAACGCCTTTCTATAAAATTGAAAACATTATGCGATTTCAAACATCTTGATTATCTTAAAGTGTATGCTGAATATATTTTCAAATTATAATTCTACTTAGACATTTGTCTTAAGATGTGCTTTAATTAAAAATCTAACAATTGTTTTGTGATATACAAATTTCGTTAAAGATCTTAAGAAAATTCCATCATGCTCAATTTTTAGAATACAGTCGAAACACTCAAAATAATGAGCATAGGTTAGATAAAGTACTGAATATAGTATTACAAAATATTATAGTTTTCGGCTTCTGCTTCTTGAATCAAAGATATATAGGCCTGTTTCAGTTTTAACAATACTTTACGAAATTGAAGATTCTTTGAAGGTTCAGAATTTCATTATTACTTTTCATTTAGCGAATTGAATGCTATCTCAATGGCCAGTAAATTAAATAATTGATCAAATGAAAATGCACTCAATTCGTAAAATCTTAACATAACTGAAAATTTGAACATTTAAGGATAGTGATTTGTAACTAAACGTGGTTCGCAAAACAGGCTAGATAACAAAGCATAAATGAACTCAATTAAATTCTTATAACCCTTTAATTCACTTCCCTATTCATCTGAGTTCACAATTAACGAATTAAATATGCGATAAAATATACATTGTTTCTGCTAATCTCGATGTGCGACAATAATTGCAACACCTGATGCCAACTAAGCTATTGTACAATAAAAAATTCACTGTACAGTACATTGCTCCAATTTTAATTTAACTCTTTTTGCAGAGTTTCGCTGTATTGCTAATTTATGCCACTTTTTGCTGTCCACATGGCCCATATCATAATTATGAAATGGCATTTTCAAGGCTCCAAAAACAACTGCTGCACATAAATCTAAATTAAGTTGGCTCTCTCTTTTTCTCTGATGACCAACTTTGAATTTTGTTTGAAACCAACAATATGCAGGGGCTTTCATTTGTAAGCTCCCACGTTGACTGCCATTCTAAATTCAATTTTTATATAAGCACAGTGTCTGAGTCTGAGTCTGAGTTGGAGGCAGCGATTTAGCCAAACATTTAGACAGCAGCTAATTATGAATAATTAAATGGCATACAACAGCGCGGATTTTGCCTTCTGCTCAAGTTCTCAACTGGTGGCTCACCTGAGGCTCACCTGGGGGCTTTGTGTCGGTTTATGTAACCTATACAACAAGCAAAGTCTTCTCTTCTACTCCACTTTCTACAGTTGCAATAGAATTGCCAAGCCAAGATTCTGTTTACTAATTAGCAACTAGCCCAGAGCTAGAGCGTGTGTTTGTTTAGTTTATCTGCTTTTTAAACTCGTTGTCACAGTTTATTTCAAGCGATTTTTCTTACTTAGAGTAGAGTCTTAGAGCCCAAAGGTGTTAATTAAAAAATCATATATAATTAACACAAGTTAAACAGGCTTAATCTTAAGTGTTTATGTATTTATTAGAATGCAATGAACAGGCCTATTAGGTCGAGCTTAAATACTAGTTGCAAGATCATGTAGTCTGTAAAGAACAAAATTTGCAGTCAATTTTATATAGTATATAATGTAGAGTCATATTTGTCTTTCATTTCATTGAATTTTCCAAAATTGGTGAAACACGTGTTGAATTATTTTCAATTAAAAACTTTTAGCAAGATTTTAAGCCTGATCACACTTAAACTACACTTTCCTTACACATTTTCCAACAGGAGGAGAATTATTTCTTTGTGAAGAGCTTAGAAAATGAGTTTGAGCCTGATCGGATGATAAACAAAAAAGTTTCATACAATAGTCTCTGGCGATTTTTCTACGTTGATGTGAAATTTTTCAAAATTCAGTTTCCTGCAACTTAACTTATACTTTCCTCCTAAAATTTCCGCCCTGGGGGAGAAATATTTCTTTGTTTAGTGCTTCGAAAATGAGTTAGAACCTGATAAGCAAGAAAGTTTCCGCGAATTTTGCACACTTGTAGGTGCAAATTTTCAAAATGCAGTTTTTTGCGAATTTCTTATAAGTGCACACTTTTCTCATAAAATATAACTTCTGCGAAATAGTCAGCTTTCTGTCTATAACGGATAGGTTGTGCTCTTTTATATATATAAATTTGTATCACAATTGTTTCCAGTTATTCTCATATACTTTATCTGAAATCTAAATAAAGTCGAACAAATTATTGTCTTTCATAATTAATTCTTCTAAAGCTTAGCGCAAATATCTAAAATCGATTCATTCAAAATGAAGCTGTGTTTTATTTGAAACAAATTAACGAATTTTAGCAGAGCAAAATCCAAAATTATTGTATTTTAACCAACTAATGCAAAATTCAATTTTTTGCATATTGTCTGAATTTGTTCAGACTAAACTAAAATCCAATTTTTATTTTTGGTATTTTGTCGGACTAAACTGAAAATTAGCAATTTCGTGTGTATTTGTATTAAAATAAATTTGTATGCCTGAATTATTTATGAGCTCATCTTAAATTTGTTGTCACACAAATGGAATAAATATTAACAGACAACAAATTGAATCACTTGTTAAGCTGAACTACTTGTATAAGTACATTTAATATTATTAATTTATAACATACATAATGCCATAAACAAACAATTGCTTACATTTTTTGGCAGAAATTGAAAATACCACAGAGCATACAGCAAAAAGTCAAACAAATAACTTTTAAGTACAAACAAAAACAAATTTTGGGCATTTACTAAAAATAAAATGGAAAAATGTATTTGCTCAAATACGCACAATATAAAATAAAACTTTTAAGGAAAAGTTACAGCTGCAGATTAAAAGAACAAAAATAACAACAAGAAGAGCAACTACAACAACTGTTAATAGAATAAAAAGAGCATGACAAATGCAATTTGGTGGAACGATTTGTTGTCAATTTTCGTAGCATTTATCGAGAGCATCAACTCAATTTCACAAAACATCAAACATTTGTCACTCAATCAGCAGCAAAGTGAAGCAAATTAGACAAACCCAGATACACACATACACACATGTACATGCAAGCCACACACATACGTACATACATACATGTATTTTGCTGAACTTTACAAAATCAAAGTCAATTAAATTTTGTGAGACGAAATTGAAGTACATGATTGATGGACAAATTGCACAGATTTACCATTGTGACAGGGGGCACATGGGAGGGAATAGAGGAGTAGGTGGGGTAGATAAGTGTCGGGGGCAAGTGGGCTGTTGGTATATGTGGTAGGCATCTCGTTAAGTGCAACAAACACCACAAATTACGGCGTTTTAGCGCAACCAACCGAATGCGGCACACGCAACAACGTAAAATGATACTCAATCCTTTACTCTCCAACCTCGCCCTCCATTACGTTGTCAGTCATGATTGATTGACACTCTGTGTCTGTGGTTGTTACCACAACACACACACACGACCAACCTGCGTGACAGGGCTTGAATACATGGCTGCCTAACGGTTTTCTCTGGCTGGTCATTTGGGTGTCGTAGACAAAATGTTGCATACTTTTGGGCGCATATATCATAGCAACCTTCCCTGGCAATGTATTTCAGCATTAATAAGTTCAAGTTTTGCGCTTTGCCATTGTTTTTGTTGTTGTTGTTGTTGTTTTCTCGTGAAGTAGAAGGTGAAATGAGGTCGCCCTCTAACTTTGTTAGTCGGCCCACAAACTTTTTGGCATGGACTCCAGGTGGCGAAAAGTTTTACCCGACAGCCTTCTCATAAAATCTGTACCTACCAAAAAACCTGCCGCAAAAACTCTCAGCTCAGCTCTTAACTGTTTGCTGCATACTTTGCGGCGCTGGTGCTCCATGTGCATATAAATCTGTTGTGTATTTTAATTCACCATCAACAACAAGTGCAAATTTATTTTTGGCGTCTTCGCAGCGTTATATAAATAAGTCAAGCCAGTACAAGCTAATATAAACAGCAAGTTCGCAAATTTATTGCTGATGAAATTGTAGATACCTTAAAGTTAGACGTCTAAAATTATATTATGCTCTTTTTGGTATATAGAAAGTGAGCTGCTACTCAATTACCATCATATTATTATATTACGGTAATTAGAATTTATATAAGAAAGACTTTAGTAAGCTTTACTAAACTGGTTTATAAACATTTAATGTTATCACTAATTCCAGTAGCTATTTTCTGAATAACTGTCCATAAACTTACTTAAGCGGTTCTTAAACGATGCAATTATTGCACGCTTTTTCATGCATTTTCATCTTGCATCGTCTAAACACGCGTTATATCTTGCGCGCAAGTTCGATTCATGCATATTCTATTCGGTGCATGAAAAAAAGGTAAGCTACATTTTTGACTGTTTAAAAGATGATGTATTTCAAACAAAAATCTATCACAAAAGCTTATTTCATGCAGGGATTGCATCGTCTAAGCAGCGCTGCAAGAAATCTGCTTAAAAATATGAATAAAAGTAAATACATGAGTTATATTATTTTTAAACTTTAAGTACAGCTGTAAAATGCATACAATATTCAGGCAAAAAATTTAAAAATATATCTAAGAAATAGGTAAATAACCTGTACATAGATTGAAAACATCCGCTTACACTTATCGAATAGGGTATAATATATGTGAATTGCTTTGGCATTTCAAGCAGAAAATTGTGTTACTTTTGTAGCCACACTGAAACGGCAGCAAGGAAGTTGGGGCCGCATTTTTGGCATTTCATTTTTCATATTTTTATGCCTGTGGATTTTGCTTTCCATTGTTTTTTTTTTTTCGTTTTCATTCATATTTTTATGACATTTTATATGTCGTGGGTGGCTGAAAAGGGGGCGTGGGGGAGAAACAAGACCAAGGAACATGGCTGCAGTTTATGGTTTGCTGTTGTCGCTTTTGTTGCGGTTTATTGTGGTTATAAATTGGGAAATGTGAGTGAGACTCAAATGCCATTTTCCACCAAAATCAGCAACCCACAATAAAAAAAAGAAGATAACTCTTTTACCGTTGCGTTTGAAGTCGCTTGATTGCAGCAACAGCGCAGATTTAATGCGCTTTATAAATATAATGCAGCAAACATTAAATTAAACCGTTTCAAATAAATTTCCTTTCAATCCTTATACGCTTTAAGCCGACATTTTTTTGTTGTTCAATAAGTTTTTTGTGAGCTTCATACAATTTGTTTGCGCTTTATAAAAATACAGTTAAACTGTATTTTTTGTGATTTAATGTACATAAATATAAAGGCCATCTTCATACGATATGTTCTATATGAACTCGGTATCCACGTTGCACTTGCAAAAAGCTACGTTGAATAATTGGATAGCATTGTTTATTTACTATTTGAAAAAGCGCTCATTAAATGCATTTTCAATGCAGACTGAGAAATACTGCAAATTATATTGTCATCAGACAAAACTCAGCAAAATTGTCCAAATTGAAAAAATAATTTTGAACTCGCGCTATCAATTTGTTGCGTTTCCACAAAATGTTGTCCTTGTTTGCAAAACGAATACCACGGATATTCAACGTAAATTGAAAGCCACTAAATTTGAACAAAAATGTTTGATTTTATAAATATTTTAGAAAGCTTTTGATTTGAGTTGCGGGAAGATAAAAATCCTTTTTATAATTTTTATTTTTTATTTCGCTATGCAAAAGTTGAATATAGTATAACCATTGAACAGATTGATTTGTCTAACGAAAAAGAAGTAAAACATCCTAAATCTCTATGAAACAATTTGAATGATAATATTATAGTACAGACCTGCTCCAAATTTCGAATCAATTCCACTAAAAAGTGTGAAGCATTTTTTTTAGAGCAGAACAGAATCAGAAACCTTTCTCTTCTTGTAATAACAGTAACAAAAATCTATAAATTAAATAAACACTACAAAATTTCTCCTCTTGAATTTATCAGAGGTGTCACGGAAAGCTCTTCCTACCGAATACCAATTCTTAGGTGTCACAGAAATCTCTTTGGGTTGATTTCAAAGCTCACAAAAAAATTTGTAAAAATAAAATCAATCTTTTTAAAGAAAAGAAAACTATTTTTCTAAGTAATCTGCATTTATTTTAATTAAAATTTTATTGGATAAAGTTATTAATTTTGCATTCTACAAAATCGCTAGTAAAATCTCCAGTAAAATATTCAATAGTGCAAACCAACCGGGCATAGAGTTGTCTACATGCTTCAAATTAAGTTTAAAATGATCGCCCTTTGATATTTGATTTGTTTTTGTTTTATATGAAATTAAAAAATATTTAAACGACGTATTCATTTTTATATTTCCAATCAAACTCGTATTTATAGTGCATTTTTCTTAAATTACTAAATTATTTTTGTAAGATGGCAACTCAGTTTGTTATCGATAAGTGTTGGTGCAGCCAACAGAGTTGTCCTACAGATAATTTTAAATTGACGGGCATAAAATTTCAAAAAAATTGTGTTGCAACATGTAAACTTAAGTTCAAAAATATAATTATTTAATGTTAAATTTTATAACATTTAAATTTTCATATTTAATTTAACAAAACTAATAATAAAACCAAGTAAAAAAAGTAACTAAATTACTTTGGTGTGCTGACAACCCTATGGAGGCAGCCATGTTGCTTTCGAACACAGAAGTTCGAAAAAATGAAGTCTCTCGAACTCCTGTAACACCTATTCAAAAGAATTCGAAACGAACCTATTTATTTATTTATCTATTTCGCTGGCTCGTTTGATATTTCTGCAAAAAATGCAATAAACATCTTTAATTAATTTTAAAAAACTTAAAAATTAAAAAAAAAAATTATATAAATTTCAAGACAAAGGTGGTTTTTAGTTGCCGTTTTTTTGGTGAATTGGCACTTTTATACTGTGAGTCAGCACTGTCAGCTGAAGCTAGAAAAACCTTCAAGTTATTGGCTATTTGACCACATTTAATGCAGCTGACCAATAACAACATAAGCAGCAACAAAACAACAAAAGACAAATACAATTACAAATACGAATACTTACAACAAGTTGTGCATTGTTTCAATGCTGTGCATTGACTGCAGCTAAACGAGACCAAAGACTGTGCAACGAATATAATCGGGCTTCTGGTCAACTAAGGACTCTCAACTATGCCATTCTCGCGGCACATTAAACACACACACACACACACACACACAAGAACAATATATAAATTTAAGTACATACTGGAAAAAAAGAGAAACAAAAATCTAAAGCACACTTTTGGGCGCCTGCAGTGAAGCGTTGAAAGTCAATCCGTTTAGTTATGTTACGCTGCTACCCCCAATTGTTCATGTTGAGCTGCGAGTTGGTAATATAATTGACATTGTCAGGGCAGGGCAGGGCAGGGCAGGGCAGGGCATGGCAGGGTTGAAACAGGGCGTGGCAGGGTGGGGGGCATGGAGCATGGCATCGTTAAAGTGCTTGTCTAACTGTATTTTCGCATAGCTGCTAAACTTTAAAATGGCGTCGCCCCAACATGCAAATTAATTGGCATAGGAATTCACAATGGAAATAACGGACGGATATGGAAATTGTTGTGTTCTTTGCTGGCACTTGATGTGGCCTTTGTTTGCACCCACTGCTTCTGCTGCTGCTGCTCCCTATGATGGTCCCTATGCTGCTCCCTATGCTCTGGGTGCGAAGGGTGTGGCCAGTAAATTGGATTAGCGGTTTATTCAATTTAATTTAAATGCAAAACATTTTATAAAGCGCTGACTTCGTGCCGAAAGGTCGAACAAAAACAACGTGCGTAAACCATTTGTAAAGTTTGTTTTACCAAGCAGATAGCGGAAGATGCCTTTGTATATTTGAACTTCTTGGCTTGATCTTATTCAATATGAATTGGTCTGCTCGTTTGGCCAACAGTATGCTTGATTGAAAGAACAATTCCTTGTGCAGATTTTTACAAATTCTCTTCAAATTCCATGCCAAGAATTGTGCTAGCTGCTGTAAAAAGCGCTTTTTTAGTTATTTAACTGTGAATTCGAAAAAGATTTTAAGACGTTGACTAGCTTTAATCTTTATATATAAAGCTGACTGATTGACTGGCAACTCTCGCAGGGCCCAATCCATAAAAGATAAATAAAAACGAAATAAATACAAATTTGCGGTAAAGTAAATATGTAACTTTTTTGTTTATGATCCGATCAGGTTCAAACTCACTGTTAAAAATGTATATGAAAATTCGTTAAGAGCTGCATACCGATTTAATGGAAAATTTACGCTCCTGGCTGAAAATTTAGCTTTTGTGCGATCTACTTTGAATTAATTTTCAAAGAAAATTCAATTCTGGGCGGGAAATGGTGGAAAAGGCTGGGATTGTCAGCTAGTATTGCTTTACTTTTTCAGCCCCTATACAATGCATTATACTAGTTTTTTTATGAATATATAATAGAAAAACCAAGACATAGAGATAAATAGCGAAATAAATGACAACTCATTTTACCTAAGAATATGACAAAAGAACCTGTTAAATGCAAAATATGTTCATAATTTTGTTATAAAAGAAACTTTTCAATATATATTTTTGCGTTTTTAAGCTTGTCCTCAAAATTGAGCTGAACGATGACTGCTGAATGTTGATTGTTGAATGGTGACTGGTGTATTATCAACTTGCCAGGGCAAATAAATTATGCCCGGGGAAAATGACAAACACCTGCTGATTGCTTTATGGCTAGCTATTGCTATACTTCAGTTTCCCCTTTCCCTTTCCTTCCTCTCGCTGCCATGACTTACCTTCTCGCAACGTTTCGCTTGGCATCTTGTCAGCTATTTATGAGCGCTTTTCACATTTTATTTTTGCATACAGGCAAAAAGGCGCTGGCTTCGCGTTTTCTTCATTTCTTGGGCTTCCTTGTTATTGTTGCTGTTTTTATTGTTGTTATTGTTGTTATGGTTGTTATTGTTGTTGACACTTTTAATGTTGATTAATGGCAGCACTGCAAAGTATGCCATAAAACATGCCACACATTTAAGTGAATCATAGTCGTAACGCCCGAGGGCCAATTCAAGTAGGGTCCAAAACAAAATGGTTACTTCTCGCATTGCTTATTTGCTTGGCCCCATATCAACTCAAACCAGTTGCTTGTTGTGTATTATACATACACACTCATTGGTACACACCCACACACACACCCACACACACCCACACACACTTACAGATAGTAACTTTGCTTATCTGCGTGTCAAACACATTAATCTTGTTCTGTCTTTGACAATCTGAATTTATGAATTATGATGCATGCGCCTAAATGTATGTATGCTTAGCCATTTTCTATTGTTAAAAGTATCGAAATTTTGGCACAGTTTGCAACAAGCATGTGTACGAAATTTAATAGATATTAATTACAGTCTTGAAAGACATTTTCGGATTTCCATTTTTATACCCTTGCAGGGGGCATTAAAATTTTTTCAGGACTTTGTTCTAGAGCTATCGTTTAGATTATTTCAAAATTTTCTATTGAATTTATAGTAAAATTGGAATTATGAATTCTTTCTATTACTGACATTTTTTTTTAGAAATTCAAACAGAATTGTAGCCATTAACTATTTATAATAGTACATTTTGCAAGAATTTCCAATTTTTTCACCCAATTTGTAGATGGTTTTGAAATGCTTACTATTATATTATTTTTGTATTACATTTGAAATCGAAACTTTGAATTGTTTGCAGTTCCTTTCTAAGCAACTAAACAATGCAGTTCAATTAAGGCTTAGATTGAATTTAAGAAATAAAAATCCGACAATTGCAATCACGCTATTTAGTCAATCATCAATTGAATGCCATTGCACAAATTCTGGACAATCTAAGAACTTTGAAAAAATGGGAAGCCGAAAACAAAAAAAGTATATAAGAAATATGAGCTGCTTAGTTGTGTCATTGTATTTGTTGTCTTGGTGAGCAGGAGTGGGACGAGGAGGAGGAGTATTCCCCGAGTGAAAAAGCCAATTAAGCGGTTGTCTATACGAAAAACCACGCCAGCTAGAATCCCAATGCTGAATGCCACGCCCCGCTACGTTGCAATTACGCCCAGTTGAGTGTTGAGTTGGGTAGTGCAACATCGCCTGGTCTATTAGTTGAATGATTGGACAATTGGCTCGAGGGGTTCTGCAGAAGTAGAAGTAGAAGAAGAAGCAGAAGCAGAAGACGTAGCAACTATGATGATAGCACCCGCTGCTGCCTGCAGAGCAAAACTATTAAGCTTGCAACATTATTAAGGCAGCTAACAAGCTCTTTAATTGTCAGTAGTGTGAGTAAAAGGGAGAGCGAGTGAAAGAGAGCGAGAGTGTCGAGATAAATTACCAATGGCCTTTAAGCGTTTACTCATTAGCCTCTTGCGTACGTTTTTATTACGTCATTTATTTAAACAAATATTGTGTGGCTTGTTCATTAAAGTTGATGCATGAAATTTGGCCATAATTAAATAAAGAGCCAATTAGCATGGCAATTGAATGGTCCTTAATGCCGCACAGTAAGCGTACAATGCAGTGTAATGAAATATCAGTTAATTAGCTGATGGATTTATTTATGCTACGCGTATCTCTGTGTATCAGTGTGCTTTGTGTGTGTGTGTGTGTGTGTGTGTGTGTGTGTGTGTGTGTGTGTGTGTGTGTGTGTGTGTGTGTGTGTGTGTGTGTGTGTGTGTGTGTGTGTGTGTGTGTGTGTGTGTGTGTGTGTGTGTGTGTGTGTGTGTGTGTGTGTGTGTGTGTGTGTGTGTGTGTGTGTGTGTGTGTGTGTGTGTGTGTGTGTGTGTGTGTGTGTGTGTGTGTGTGTGTGTGTGTGTGTGTGTGTGTGTGTGTGTGTGTGTGTGTGTGTGTGTGTGTGTGTGTGTGTGTGTGTGTGTGTGTGTGTGTGTGTGTGTGTGTGTGTGGCTGTATGAGTTGAGGCAGATTGACATGGACAATGTTGCATGCGGTTAATTAAAAAGTTATGGTCACTGTCCGACAGCTTAGCTGAAGCTTAGCTCGGCATATCGGTATACAGTTCGAGGGGGGCAAACAGTAAATAAGAAGGCAAGTAAAATAAATCTTGTATAATTAGTTTAATATAGAAAGAAGCACATACACATTTGATAGGTTAATTGCTTGCCAGATGATTGCTTTTTAGCTATTAATTAAGTAAGTAATTAAGTATTAAATATGAAGTTGTTTTTATAAGCATTTCAGACTCTAGAATATAGTACCTGTGCGTAAATTGAACTTAGGTGTTGCCTTGGTTAGCAGCTTGTTAAGTTGTTTTTATTTGAGCTGGTGAATTTGTGAATTGCAGTTCAAATGCAGCTGAGTTTTATAAGTGAATTCTTGCTGAAATTTAATATTTGAGTTATTAACATTTCTTAAGACGTAAAAAATGGAACAGAACTTTGAAAGTATATTTCAGAGCTCGCAAATTTATCTCAACACTTTAGATTATCTGTATAAAATTCAGACCTGTTCTAAGCCCCACTTCATTATCAACTCTACAGAAAAGTGTGTAGCATACTTTTTGAACCAGAATAGATTTAAATATCCCAGCGGTGGAAATTAGAATGCCTGACTAAATCAGCGCTGAGTTCATAACTGATTTTTTTGGAATTGCCTTGAAAATTGTCAAGCCTGCGAAATCTCTGAATATAGAAGCGAAACCGGAAGCGATACGGGAAGATAGCGCTTACGTTAGAAGCGAGAAGGTAATGCCTACGACCGTGAACGGACTTTTTCTAAAATATCCAGTTGGAAATTTAAAAATAAAAGGGAAATATACATATTTAATACATATGTGTGTAATTGTGTCTTTTGATTTTGTATTGTCGGTAGCTAAGTGCGTAACACTGACTGTTGTTTGCACGGGTCAGGAGACCTAGCGTTCGAATCCCAGTTGGCACCGAATGATGATAGAATGCTTTTTTAATATTTGTAAAATTTGTGATAATATATAACGTTTAATGTGAAATGTAAACGATAATATCTTTGACCAATTAGTAATTTCACCCATGAGTTGTATTCTTCAATAAGATATGTGGCACTGAAGATTCCTTGGGATATTCGACAGAAGAAGAAATATTGTATACACTCAGGCCTGAGCATTACTTTTCACGCCTGAAAGAATGTAATGATTCAGGCCTGAACTTACCATCTTATCTTATTTTTTTTTGAACGAAAGTAAAAGTTTGTATCGTACTTAAAACTTCAAATAAAGGGAACGCAAAGGCACTTTGAATTCTGTTTTCTGTCTTCTCCTCATTTACTCAAGCAAAGGAACTTTTCTTTTGGTTCTCTTTTCCTACATGTTTTTGGATACAATCTTCAAGTGTTTAAATGATATTTGACAGTCGTCAACTTGCTGTTTTGCTATATTTATTAAGTTTTGATCACTTCAGTCTTTATAACAACTACTGTTAAGTATATATATTATATAATGTATATATAATTATGACTTCATAAACTGCCCTCGATTGTCATCACTTGACCGGATGGCAACATAAGTGGGCTATAGTTCAAATATTTATGGCATTATTTGCTCAATATTATTACTTTTTGCTGTTGTTGGCATTTTTTTGGTTTTATTCTGCTGTCGCTGGCATTATTAATAAAAACAGAAATTATGAATTCATGTATGTGGGGAAAACAGAGAGCGAAAGAGAAATAAAGGTCAAATAAATTGCCTTGGAAAAACAGTTGACATTTTTTCGATTCAATTTTTATTTTTGCTGCGATTACTTGTATTTATTTATTGACACATGGCACTGGCAAAATGACAGGCAAGAGATGTTGAGGGGGGCTTTGATTCTCTGACACACACACACACATACATTTTATGAGTATGTATTGGCATTACTACCAACAATTTATGTGCACAAAACGGTTACATCTCGTTACGTACCCAATAGTCGCGCTTTCCGCTCAACCAAACCTTAGACCCCCAACAAACCCCAACCTCCAACCCTCAATCTGCTGCTCCCTTCATCCTTTACTTTTTGAATGCCATAGTTGTAATTGAATTTCGCTGCATGCGCTGTCCATTTTTCTCTTTCAGCTCAACTGTTCCCTTTTTTTTCTGCTGCTTTTTTCTTTTTTTTTTCTTTTTTGTTCGCTCGTTTTGGCGATTGCATTTTTGACAGCCAACGCCACCGAATTGTGCCACGGCTTAAATAATAAATGGTTTGACTTAATACCATATTAAAGCAACATGTAGTTCCAGATGACCCGACACTACTCCATAATTCACGTTTACGGTCGTAGCGTTAATCCCATGATGTCTATGCTGGGCAAGAATATCCGGAAAAAGGTTGAAAACTTTGTTAGTGCATATAAAAGTACTTATGGGAATACTCATCGTGTTGCCTGATTTTGGCCAAAATATACTATTTACAACATGGGTATATTTAAGGAACAGCGTGATAACGTTTTCCCAACTGAAAATATAGCAAAATACTCATTAAAATGTTGATATTTTGTTGATGAAATAAAACTATTTGTACAGATAAGTTCAGTACAGTTGTTTTCAAGTTTTATTAAAATGAAACAAATATTATTAATAATATAAAATATGAATATAAAAAATTTTAACACTTTTTCTAAATTCATCAATTTTCTGAACTGAAAATAAAAAAAGAAAGAAATGTTATCTTCGGCGTGCCGAAGATATATACCCTTACAGAACAGATTTGCATAAGAAAACTTATTTTTCAACAACTTGTTCCCATGCTAGCGGTTTTGTTAAAATTTTGTCAACATATGTGGATAGTGCTTAAATTAAGTAGAGTTTTTTTGGAAAACCAAAAATGTTTTTCATACAAAAACTTATTTTCGTTTCGATCGTTCCTATGGCAGCAATATGTTATAGGGCTTCGATCTGGCGAATTCAACTATAGATACTACCTGCAATAAGAAGAAGCATCTGTGCCAAGTTTCATCAAGATAGCTCTAGAACAAAGTCTTGAAAAAACGCAACTAAAAAGACAGACAGACAGACGGACATGACTCGGCGGTTGATGCTGATTACGAATATTCAAATTAATATACTATATATATAATATAATTTTATAAATTATAAATATAATTTTATTAAAATGGAATGAATGTTTCTAATATGAAATATGAAAATCAAAAGTTCTTACACATTTTCTAAATTCATAAATTTTCTATTCTTTTTCAGGTGAGTATGCCTTAATAGTACCTATGTATGTATACATACATATTTATAAGACGAATATTTTGTAAGTATGTGCTGTAAGCAAACTGTTCGGAAAACAAATTGATTTAGTATTTATTAAGAACATTTCAAAAATATTATAATTCACTATAAAACAAATTTTTCAACAATTTTGTTGAGCTTTTAATCTGTTAATCTGTTAGAAGTTGGAAATATCTTTTATATTCAATACTAATTAAGAAAGAAAAACTAATGCGCTGAAGCAAGAGATATCAGCAAAAAACAACCTATTTCGAAAAAAACGAAATGATCGATTAAATTTTTGCTATAAATTCCGTTGAAACTTACCAGCTGTTAGTTATATATTATATTTGTTTTACCCTTGGGTTGTTTTAGCGCTGGCCTGCAGGATGTTTAAGCCAACAAATGGCCGAGCATTTTGCATATTTCTCGCCTCGGTTTGCAAAACTCTTGGTCATGGTCATATTCCGTTTCGTACGATTCCGTCCGGTTTGTTCTTCCTGTCAAGCTTCCTTTTAGCTGCGCCCTTTTTTTGTTTTTTTGTTTTTTTTAATTTGTTAAATTGTTTTTGGTTGCAAAAATATGCGCACACATTTGAAACAAAAAAAAAAAAAACGGGCCTCACAGTTACCAGAGCCAAAGACAAAGACAAAGATAATGACAGGGACAACAGACCGCTGCATTTGTATAATAGAAAGGGAGAAAGAAATGTACATAGATAGAGAGAAAGTTGATTTTAATTTTGAGTCACACCCAAAAAAACGTTGCAGTCAACGTAAATACGTTTCTCATTTGTGAAATTAAATTTTGCATATGTTATGTGGCAGCATTTTTGTGACTTTTATGCCAACTGCACATGGTCTTATGCATATATATATATATATATATATATATATATATATACTCATAAGAGCCAAGAGCCTTCATCACAGTCAGGTGTTATAATTAAAATAACTTCTTCTCAGGAAAAATGCCGACATAAAAATCTTATTCCTGGTGCTTGTCTCTGCACATCACTGTCGTTCCGTGTCCAATGGCGACGTTTGCTCGTAAAGCTTTATGACCCACAACATTCACACACACACTCACACACACACACACATACACACACATGTACCCTCATACCTGTATACACCTGAAAGGACCCTCCACATTTCGCATTCATGAACCGCGGCGATGTGTGCTTTCAGTCACAGGTGCGGGCTTTTAATGAAATTATTGGTTTATTTATGAAACGAAATGGTCAACAAATTCTGATTGCAGATTGCAGATTGCAGCGTATGTCGACGTGAAGTGCCCATTAAATGAGTCAGGCTATATGTCCATATGCTGCAGGCTTCACTTCAATATGCCAGCTTCAACTTCTACAAAATACCAATTAAAGTTGAGCTTCAGGGCCATTTGTGGCAAACTGTTCGAGTGCCATCGCTAATGCATTCGATAATGTGTTCAAATATCAATCAATTTTTTTTAAGAATGCACCCAAAAGCAGTTCCAACGCAAAGCTATTTGAATTTGAGTTGAAGGGAAATGTTGTATTCTCGATAACGAATCATAATATTGATATTTTAAAAAAAAATTTCTTGAAGTTAGCCTTATTATGCTTTACTTGAACTAATGTTTTGGGGTACTTGAATACATTTTCAAATAGTTGCTTAGATAGAGTTTCAATATTATTTTAAAAGTCGAATTCAGTACGTTTTTGAAAAACAAAAACGAATAATTCTGAACGATTTGCGAATTACTGTTGTTATTTCGGATCGGAATGGTTACGTATTCTCTTTTTCGAGTTCGAAACCGAGTTTTAATGTTGTTGAATCGAGAACAGCTCCGTTTTCTTGCACGTTTTCGCTTCTGTTTTACACACAGTTTTTCAATTTAATATTATAAATGTTTTTTGACTTTAATCTAATGTATAAATTGACTAATTTGATTCCAAATGTGATGAAGAATATAAGAAAATTGAGTTTAGGAATTTGTTTTTTTTTGAATTTCTTGTGCAATCTGGCAATTAATTTTCATTCTGCAAAACTTTCAGAACAGCAGGAATAGGAATTCGGAATAAGCCTGAATATGGATTTCTTAAAAGCAGATTTCATAGCTCAAGTCAATAATTCGTTGCTTGAGTTAAAGTTTAGTATAGGGACTTTCAATATAATCCTAAAATTTAATTTAATACGTAAATAAAGACAAGTGTGCTTAGTTTCACCAAGACAGCTTAAAGATTCAGAAATAAGTTGACCTATAAACAGACGAATATGGCTAGTTCGACTGCTGATCACTAAATTATATATTTCAAAAGGGCTTAGAGATTTGTCCAAATGGCATAAGAAACATTGATATTTATTTACAAAGCTAATTAATGGCATTTGCCTGTATAACAAAAAAATAAATTCATCAGTTAGCAAATATAGATACATATTTCAACTATTATGCGCTAAAATATATTTGCTTTACTCGCATAGAACCCAAACAAAAGTTTTCACTTAACTCGGTAAATCATCGGCATCAAGTTGGCAAAGCAATTTGCGCAGCTTTTGTGCACAAGTTTTTCAAGAGCACTTTAAACACTTTGTTTCTCGAGTTTTGAGCTAGCCCGAAAAAGTTCTTCTCTCTTGTCACTCATTAATTTACCGCAGCAGAACTTAAGATGCGGCCATTTGGCAACATTGGCAACAAAGCCGCAGCCAAACCGCTAAAAGTATCGACTCTACAAACAACAACAACAACTGGGGTAACAAAAACTATAGCAAGTGGGTGAAAAAAAAGTAGTAGAGAAGTTTTGCAACTAATGTCCAAAAGCCACTTAACTGCGAATTAGAGCGCAAACGTCCACAGTAACAGCAACAGCAACAGCAACAACAACAACAGCAACAGCAACAACAACAATAACTAAAACAACAACAATTGTTATAAAAAACCTAAAGAGCAGCAACAAACACAAGCGCACCAAATACCAACAAAAACAAGTAAGAACGTTGCAGTCAGGCTCACCCGACTGCAATATACTCTGTTTTCTGTTTACTGGGGCGGGGGTGGGCGTGTCAAAATTTTTTTCTCCAAACTATCGATGAGATCAAAAGTATTCATACTGCAAAATTTGGGGTTTCTAGCTATAAGGGTGTAGGAGATACAGATTTTGCTCATTTGCAGGGGTGGTAGTGGGCGTGGCATTTTTTTTTTTTACAGATCGGTCGAGAATGTCATCAGTAGTCTTCATGCCAAATTTGGTGACTCTAGCTGCAAATCTGCAGAAGATATAGATTTTTGCGGTTTGTGGGGGAAGGGGTGGGGGTGGGGGGGAAATCTTGACACTTTGTCTGCCTATGGTATATACCAACATGTACACCAAGTTTGGTTGCTCTAGCTTCAAAACTGTGGAAAAAACCTGCGTTCATACGGACAGACGGACAGACGGACGGACAGACGGACAGACGGACATTTCACAAACCCAATATACTCTTTTTTTCCATTTTGGAAAACAGAGTATAAAAATACATTTAAGGCTAAAAGGATACACAAAACTTTTCAAGCGTCAACACTCGGTACGGGGCATCAATTAAAGGACGCGTCCCGCATTACCACTACCCGCTTATACGCTTACCCGCTTACCCGTTGCCCGCTTACCCGCTAACCACCTCAACAAATTACGAATATAACAAGTGACATGCAGTAACAACAAAGCTTAATACCTTCCATATACCCTGTATTAAAAGTATGCAACTAGTTTCTCAGTGTTATCAATTGCTTATGGCTTTAGCCCAGATTATGGTTTCTTTTTGGCTTTTATCACATGTTCTTCAAGATATTCAAAAGTGACTAGATCAGGGGTGTCATGGAAAGCTCTCCAAACCGAATTCCAACCGAATACCAATTCTAAGGTGTCACAGAAATCACTTTGGGTTGGTTTCAAAGCTCCCACAAAAAATGTAAAAATAAAAGCTATATTTTTAATGAAAAGAAAACTATTTTTCTAAGTAATCTGCATTTATGTTTATTAACATTTTATTGGATAAAGGTATTAATTTTGCATTTTACAATATCTCTAGTTAAATATTCAACAGCCCAAGCCAACCGGGCATAGAGTTGTCTACTTGCTTCAAATTAAGTTTAAAATGATCGGCCTTTTTGTTTCATTGAATATTTGATTTATTTTATTTATGTTTTATATGAAAGTAAAAAATAATTTAGCGACGTATTCATTTTTATATTTGCAATCAAACTCGTATTTATTGTGCATTTTTATTCAATTACTAAATTATTTTTGTAAGATGGCAACTCAAAATGTACAAATGTTGGTACAGGCCACAGAGTTGTCATGCAGATAAATTTAATTTGGCGGGCATCAAATTTCAAAAAAATTGCTTTGTAACATGTAAATTAAAGTTCCAAAAATATAATTATTTAATGTACAATTTTATAACATTTAAACTTTCTTATTTTATTTAACAATTAAAAAAACCGAAAAAAAATTAACAAAATTTCTTTTGTGTGCTGATAACCCTATGGAGGTAGCCATGTTGCTTTCGAACACAGTTCCAAAAAAATGAAATCTCTCGAACTTCTGTGACACCTACGGTTTTTTGAAGAGATTTACAAACCAACCAAAGCCAATATCTCTAGGGATTTCCGTGACACCCCTGTATATACCTATATAAGTTTCAAATTAACTATGCCTCACGCTTTAACATCCTTTAAAACCATAAAATCAGCAAGAGCAACTGTCAATAGCGGGTCAAAAAGACATGAATTTCAATAATGAATGCTAAAAAGTTCAAATCGGTTTTTAAACAATCACGAGACATGTATCCCAAATGTTATATACATTAAAAAGAGTCGAAGATGCTACTTTTACTTTATGGCCCCATTTTATACAATTTTAATGGGCTATGAATTAAATTGTGCACAAATGCGTAAGACATATTCTGAGAATGCTCTAAAAAGAACCACTTTATGTGGAACTGATTCAAAAAGGGAAATCGAGTGTCCATCTAAGAATAATCAAATATGCACTGAGCAACCCACAGTGGATTCAACTTTGAACAGAGCACTCTGATTTATGGCTATTACGCCTGTTGAAATACAGTTTTCATTTTGTTGTTGTTTCTTTTTTATTGCGTACAGTTGTGTTCAGTTGAACTTGTTAGTTAGTGGTCACATAATCAACTGCCTGTCATTCATTTTGTACACTCCTACTATATTTTTTGATGGTGTGTCAGCTGGCTAACAAAGTGTAGCATATTTTTTTGGGGCATACCGCAGAAATTAATCGCTGCAGCTGTGCCACAAAAATGTAGCCTGGTAGATTTTTGATGGCGATAGCAACAACTACGTAATTTACAAATGAATATAATCATTGTTGTAGTTATTTGTGAAGCTATTGTTGTTGTTGTTGTTGTTGTTTTTGCCAGATCACATCATTTAATTTGCTGTGGCTTTTGTTGTCGCTGCGTTGTCGCTTGGCAAATTGCTTTTGCGTTGAACAAGGCATATCCTTTCAGTCCGTATCAGCGATTCGTCCTGTTTGCCATGCAATTTGTCAAAAGACGCGCAAACTTTTCTTCATTAAGCAGCAACGCTTTTGTATTATGTGCATACAACTTGTAAGCGAACTCAACAAACTTTAATTAAACTCAGGTGGAGCAGGTCTTTATAAACCCTCGTGTAATTAGATATGTAAATATGACTGTGCGTGACTTGCGTAATAAATATTCACCGAACTATCTCTCTATCTCTCTCAAGTGCTTGGCAAACTCATTAAAGCCAAAAAGCACCAGCTGCTCCCTTATACCTCGTAGTTATTCTAAAAGTTGCCCTAAAAGTTGAACTGCAGGCTCATTAAATCCAGCTTAAACTATCAATCATACAATGTTGGCTTGTTTGTGCTTGGCCAGCAATTTTTCCACTTCAATTAATCAACCACAGGCAGCAGCCAAAAGAAAAGTGCTTAGCCTCCTTTTTGGAAACCCATTAAGCATTAAGTGTGTGACAAAAAAACAAAAGTTGCTCGAAGACGGTTTCTTAAAGTGACTTTCATTTGCTTTCAATCAATTTCAGCTCTACTTCCTACAAAATAATATTTGATAATTCTTTAACTTTAACAAGAATTTCGCTGAACAAAATATTTGACAAAATTGACTAATAAATTTCATTATTTAAATGAAATTTTCGCAAATTTTTTTCAGGTTTTTAAGAATTTAGTTCATTTAATCAAAGAATAAAACCTATAAGCTTCCAAATGTCTCTTCAATTCTTTTTCATCAGATTGTACAATATAACTGGTACGTTGATATGAAACATATATGTAATGTCATAAAGCTGTGAATATTTGGAATATATTAACCAGAAAGAGAAGCTTTCTTTGGAGTACAGAACATTTTTTTATAATTGTTCATATGACGGCAAACTATCTAAATTATGATAAAACTTGCAATTGCTGAGTTTACTTGGAAAATATATGAATACTAAAAGTTTTCCAGAACATAAGCTCATTTATTGTGATCCGATTTTGATTGAATATAGTCAATCTTTATAGAAATTAGATTGAGAGGGTTTTTGAGAAATACGCAAGATTTTCACGCAACTCATTTTGCAACCGATTGTTGCAATGGCAGCTTTGGAGAAATTTTGTCAGTTGTTGTTTTGTTTAGTTGAAATTTTGTAATATGACAAAACAAAATAAATAAGAGAGTCAATCAATGGTCTTTTTAAAAAATTTAAAATATTTATTTACTGAAAATAAGAGATATACAATGAGTGATTACAATTGCAATGAACACTTTAATTAGTTTCAGCTGCTCGAGAATATAAAACAAGCAATGCGTGTAATGACAGATACGAGTTAAGAATAGAGATAGATAATGAGAAACATTCCGTAGCATTGACTAAAGTCCAGTACAATAGCGAAAACAAGGCAAAGACAATGCCAGGTATTTCACGTCGGTTTCAATTGTGTATTGCATACCTTGAGGCGCCTTGTACAACGGAGCGTAGCTTATGGCAATGTGCTGCATATCGGTTTAAATTGAACTTTGCCAGCCACACAAACACACACACATAGCACACATAGCACACATAGACATGCATACACAAAGGCAAATTCTATCACACGTGTGCGCAGAACACGCATACGCTACGTGTGCCACCACACAGAGAATACGGGAGAGTGATAGAGTGATATATAGAGAGAGAGAGAGGGAGAGGGAGACACACACATACACACTCATAACTTTACTGGCAGCTGCAAATCAAATATGCAAATACAGCAGGCAGGTTGGCAAACCATTTGAAGGCACCATTTTGAAGCTGCCTACATCCTTGAAAGCCTCACCAACACTTGAGCTTTGAGCTTGAGCTGAAACTCGACAAGTTTTTGATAGCAGGAAATTTGCAATTTCTGGCATTAAATTTCCGCTCAGCATTTATTTAGCCATATGCATACATTTGCATTACAGTCGACTGATATCTAAAGATACCTGCCATTTGTAATTATCGACGGTGTCTAGAAATTATGTGCTTAAGCTCCTACGCAGCAGCATCAGCAGCAGCAGGAACAGCAGCCGCAGCAGAAGCTGGAATCCTTTCTGCGTGCCATGCATACGCAATATGAAGAATTAAGCAAACAGCGCTAAAATGTATGCTAAGCTTTTCCTGCCACAGTTTGCGTTATGTGTGTTATGCATTTGTGTGCTTGTTCCGCTGAGCGTTTCACTTTACTTTCAGCACATGTACACAAACACACATACACACACACACACACACACACACACTTAATCGAGTATAGATCACAGCTTGTGTGTATAGACTCTAGATTAATTTTGAAAATTGAAACGTTAACAAAAACTGATTAATGTGCATAAAATATAGCAAATAAATTCGTTAAAGGAAGCATTCAGTCGAATTATCATATTCATGCAATTTATGCAGGCCTGTTCCCAATACCACTTTGGAATCAATTCTACAGAAATATTGTGTAGCATACTTTCTAGAGCGAGATATAATTCATAGACTTAGCTTCTTATAGGTTCATTTCCTTCTACGGCGATCCTAACTTGCTCTAAATGTGAAAATTATTTATTCTTGAATTAACATTTAGTTTAGCTTTGAAATGTTTCTGAATAGTAATCTTATGATTTATCTAAAATTTCACTAAGATATTCTATAAAATAATAAAAATTCAATTTTGGAAATGTTTCAGATTCTCAAACTTTCTATCTATTTTTACTCTTTCATACGCTTAAAACTGTCAAATAACGATCAAAACTTTGCTGTTCTTTTGACCTTGGGCAACAAGATGGTCTATTGCTCTACTTAAGTTGAAGTTTTTACAAGATATTCCGGCTGGTCGCACTTGTCACACGTCATTTGATTTGCTATATTCAAATGGCAGCTGCGAAAAGCAAATGCAACAAATTTCAATGGCCCCAACCTGAGGCAAACTTGGACAAACACTTGAAAAGACGACGACGACGGCGACGGCGACGACTACGACGACTACGACCATGATGAGCATGTTGATGATGATCATAATGATGATGTAGATGTGGAAAACTCGGCTCAAGTGTTTTTTGCACAATTTCTTTTCAATTCAACAAAAGTGGACCAGAAGGCCTGCAAAACATATCTAGTGCATAGTTACCTCTCCTCCTCCTATCCTCCTACCACCTACACAGTTAGCACCCCCGGCTGACTATTACCCCTACGACTGTTTGTCTCATTGCTCACACTAAACAATTTTTTGTGTCCCTTTTTGTTTAAGGATTTTCGTTGTCGCCTTCGTCAACGTTTTGTAAGCATAGAACTGAGAGCTGAGAACTGAAAACTAAGAACTTGCGGCTTTTGGCCGTCCACAGGCCATAGACTCATGCCCCATACCGACCTGTTTTGGGATTGTCTTTCAACCTGATTTGTTATTCATGAAAAGGCAAAGCGAGTGCATATACAAGAGACTCAGTTTCTCCCTCTCTCTCTCTCTGTCTGTCTTTCTAACTCTTTCTCTCTTTGGCATGAGCGCATTCGAGTGCCCCCAAAAGTGGTTAAGAAAATGCCAAGCACTCTTGTGCGGCGGTTGAGCTGCCGGATTGTGGCAACTCTGGCTGTGGTGCATAATAAAGCTGCTTTGCTTAGTGGCAAAAAAACTTTTCATTGAGTGGGTCAGCAGGTGAGCTGAACTATTTGCTTGGTCCTTCTTGTTTTTACTACCAGTGTTCGCCCTTTTGCTTGAAATTCAACCACAATAGCGCATATTTTCAACGCACATTTTTCGATAAGAGTAGAAGAATAAGAGAATTAAGACATATGCAGCTCGAAGAGTTCTTAAGACACACATACATTGTACTTTATAGTTGCCATCATATTTAAAAAGGTAGATATCTCTTTCGGCCTTTGCCCATTTAAATATAGATTCTTGTTTTTGGTTTGAAGAATAGACAACGATTAGCGTTCAAAACTTGGTTTGCGTCTTTGGAGCTCGATTCTGTAACAGAGGCTCAGTGCGGCACATTGCTCACTGATTCCCAATTGAAATGCAAACAAAATCAGAGCAAGTCCCACAGCTGGCAGCTGCCACAAATCGAAGGTACTCATAAATACCCTGCAGCAAATACACTCAGGGCATATTATAAATGGGGCACTTGTAAGCTGAGTTTTTCAAGTTCAATTTGAAATACTAATTCCAGATTACAGAGCATCTCATCGTCGAGCAGCCTCTGCTGCTGTCTGCTCAGCCGCATTTTGCCATTCAATGCACAATTCCCTCGAAGACATTTTTGGATTTCTGATTTCTGATTGGAGAGCGCAAATCAGTTTCAGGGCTCAGCTCCTTTCCAGTTTTGCTGTTTGTGCAACGTGGTGCAGCATTGAGCGCCTTAATCTATGCAACGAAGCCAACACAAATGCCACACTTTTCTTTTTTTTTGTTCCTGACTAGATTGAATATAATAAATATGTAAGTGCCAGCCGTGCATTCAAGTATCACAAATATTGACTTTGTCGGGCACTGGTTAAGGTTAACCAATAATTTTGAAAGATAGCACTCAGTTGAGCTGGAAAAAAGTTTATTTATATTTTTAGCCGATAAGCATTTTAAGCACATTTCACACATTCTCAAGTATTACTCACTGAACTGTCTCATTGAACATCTGCAAGTTGACACTAATGAAATGCATTAATTTAAATGAACTCATTTGCATATTTCATGCAATTTATAATGACACGCGATGTGCGAAAACGCTTTATGCAAAATTATGCACCCTATGCGACAGAAAACGAGTGTTTTGACATTCAAAATTTAGTTTCTAATGGTTTCACTTTCTAAGAATTCAATGGTAATTGTTGTTTATATTGTCAATGCTAAATATTCATTTTTGGACATTTACCTCGAGTTGAGGTATTTTTTTTTTATACTTACGTAGGTACATACATACCTACTTACCTAAATATATACATATCTACTTAGATGCATACAAAACAGCTATTTTGTTCATTTTCCACCCACAGGGTTGAATTTTTCGTAAAAGTGGTATGTACTTATTGTTGAAATTTTACATACATTTTCAAAAGTGAGTTTGAACCTCATCGGGAGAAGATGTTGCCAATCAGTCAGTCAGTCAGGTTGATTGATTGCATTTGTGTATGCTCAATAAACTTCTCAAAACAGTTAAGCTAGTTTTAAGCAGTTGTTTGTGTATAGCGTAACTATTAGTTGAGTTTATTGACGGTTTTGTTGTGACAACAGCTGCGTGAATGCAACAGCAGTTAAATAATGCGCATTAAAATGCAATTAACTTGGAGCATTTGCCCACACCCATTCACACACACATACCACTTATGTCTTATTCATATGTTTGTAAATTTTGCATATTTTGTTTGAAAACAAAACGCTTCAACTTGGTGGGTTGCTGTAGGGCTTCTTACGGTTCTTTAAGTGCCCTTGCCTTGTTTTGTTGTTGCGCCTAAAAATATGCTAAATTTAGCATAGGCACAGCTAAGCGAAGGTCGACACACACACACACACACACACACACACAGAGAGAGAGAGAGAGAAACATGCCAACGCAAAACGCGCATACAGATGTGAAATGAGCTAGAAATTAGTTTATGGCGAAGGTCGACAAAGGCGCTCAAAAGTATGCTATAGTTTCAGTTGTATTTGGACGAGGGGGTTGCAAGCGGGTCGACTGCCTGGCAATTATGCGTAAACAATTAAAATATGCATGAAATTAAAATTTAAGCTTTTTACTGTGCCAAAGAAAAATCATAATGACAGCAGAAAAACGAGAGTGGGTGAATGAAAGAGGACGTGTTGGAGTAGGGGAAGTATTAAGATAAAGGCAAAACATACACACATACATACACACAAATACAAATACGAATTGACATGTGGCTGACGCATTTTGTTTACACAAACAGAATATGGAATTTTTGGTTGGAAGCTGTCGTGGAAATGGCATAGGTACAAAGTGATGGGGGGAGGAGCACTCTCAGTTAAGCTGCTGCAGATAATATAAAGCAGGTCGACGTGGGTTGTTGTGATTATTGTTCGATAGATGCCTAGAATGTTGACGCCATCGATAAATAATGCTTTTTGTAGCATGCTTTCAGGTGCTTCTATTGCGAGTGTGTATATAAGTCTGTGTATGAGTGTGTGTATATGTGCTTGTTGTTTGTGCTTGTCATAAATCAACATTTAAATCCTGCTTAGGTTTTTCGTATCAGACAGACCACAGAGCATAAGAGACAAAGACGAATGGGCCAGCACACCATATATGACTATAAGGGAGGGGGTGGCTGAGGTAAGCAACCGTTTAAACATAGCAGGGATGGTTTTTGTGGGGTTGACAGCGGCATTTAGGTTTAATTAATAGCTTACGTGCATTCTTTTTGCATATAATGTTGAAGAAATTCAAAAAAATTAATGAAATGTATAATGCAGGGACCGTAATTGTTATAAGTTTTAAAATAAACAAGAAAAAAATGTTATCTACGCCGTGCCGAAGATATATACCCTTGCAGAAAAGTTTTGCATAAGAAAACTTATTTTCCTATGGCAGCTATAAGATATAGTGGTTCGATTTCGATGAAATTTTGTCAACTTGTGTGAAAAGTACTAAAACGTAGACATAGTGAGTTTGGTTGAGCTATTTTGAAAAACAAAAAAGTTTTTAATACAAAAACTTATATTTCAACCGTTCGTTCCTATAACAGCTATATGTTTTAGTGGTCCGATCTGGCCGATTCTGACACATGTACTGCTTGCAGAAAGAGTAAGCATCTGTGCCAAGTTTCACCACAATAGCTCTAAAACTGAGGGACTAGCTCGCATATAAACAGACAGACAGACGGACATGACTTGGCTGTTGATGCTGATCACGAATATACACCTTTTTTTCCTGAAACGTCTCCTTCAATGCGTTGCACATTTCGTGACAAAATTATAATACCCTCTGCAAACTTTGTTATTGTATATAGTTTCCTTATTTGACTGCTGCTCTGATTTATCTATTTAACCACAATGAAGACTGCAGAGCAATTAGCGGAAGTGCAGCAATATCTCCACTGACAGTCGAATACCACATTTTCAATCTTTGTGGCATTTAAATTGCTTTGCATATTTCAAATGTGAATTGTGGTTAAGTTGCAATGCTGTGGTAAAGTTATGACGTGTAAATACTTCTTATCTCATGTGCTCAAGGCAAATAGGCTTAGCCAAAATCAGTTTATCCCACACTTCAAAACTTGGATAGATTCTGAATACACTTTCACATTAGAACTACCTACTTTTCGCATATATAAGTCACCTTTTGCCAATGACACATTTCTCATTTTTAACAGTCAATATTTCAACCTCAAGCAACCTTTCGACCAGTTGCTGTCTTCTATACCTACGTTATTTATTATCTGTTTTTATGTAATAAATTATCTAACCCTAAAAGCAAAATGATGTCAGTCCCATTTACAGATGGCAGGAAATACATCTAAATGACTTTTATGCCATTTTGCAACTGTTCGACGCACATTCGTAGAACTTTGCCTCTCTCGTTTCAACGGAAGTGCTTTTAATTAGCACATAAAAGCACAGTATAACGACCATGGGAGACTCTGAGAGTCGAGAGTGAAACCCACAGCGAGTGGGGTGGAAAGTGCATATATTTAATTAAAGGTTTTTGAATTAGTTTTCAATGCATTTAGTGAAATGGCAAACGACAGACACACTTCAAGTTCACTCAACTTTCGCTATTTTGAGTAGGGAATTTTCTTTAAGTGCTACTTCAATGCGTTGCAGCTGCTGCATGGAATGGGGGCTAACTTTTTTATGTGTTTCCTCACTCGTATTTCATCAACTTTTTTTTTGTGCCGTTCGCTTATTAAAAGCGTCTTACAGTTATGAGCAAACTTTTCGACAACAAATATGTGAGTACAGCTGCTGATGACATCATTATCATGAGAATCATCAACATCAACATCGTCACCGTCGTCATCATCAACATTATGCTGAAAATAATGTGAAAGCGAAACAGTTCAAAGCAGCTTCTGCATATTTCATAGGCCTAAAAGTCAACTTCAGGCTTAACCCTCTTGAACCCTCTGAAATCTGAATCTGAAGCTGAGAATCTGTTGTTGGCCAAATTTTGTGTATTGACAGCTCAAATACCTGAATTCCAAATCCATTTTAAAGTGGCAAAGCATCTTGGAAAACGTCTGCAGAGTCTGAAGAGTCGTCACGCCAGAAAAGCAGGTCATAAATTTTAAACACAATGACTCGTGCAGTAAAAACGTGCTAAAGGAAATAAAGGCAAACTGGCACAACAACGACAACGAGCAACGAGTTGTGGCAAAATGTAAATTCCCATTCCCCCTCCCCCCAACCCACACTCCTACCCCTCTTAAGACAAACACAACACTTTTAGTGCAGCTTCAACATTTCCTACTGTCGTGTTTCCCACTGTTGCTCTTTTGCTAAATAAGATACTTAGGAGCTGGAAAAAACCTTTTTTTAAGGGAACTTCTTGCTAATGCGCTCATTATAAATACATGATAAGCAACGTTTTCCCTTAGCTGATGCCCAACAAAAATGAAATGTCATAGAGCTAACAGGGAGGCTATGAAAATTTACGTTTACTTTAACAGTTCCAAAATGCTCGCCACAACAAAAACGTCATCATAACAACTTCGTTGACTGGCTTTTTAGGGCGAGACCTCCCGCTCTCTCTCTCTCTCTCTCTCTCTTGCCTTGACTCTCGAACCGAAACCCAAAAATCTCGAACCCTTGGCCTTTTGTTTAGGGGCTAAAATACTTTTGCTGTCGCTTTCGTTTTCGCTCGCTCTCTCTCTCTCTCTCTCTCTCTCACGCTCCTTGTAGATTTAAAGTATGTTTTGGGTCCTGTCTGTTTTTTCCCGGCTGCACAGACCAAAAACCGCAGAGTCATAAGCCCATTAGCCCTCGCTGGGTATTGTTTTATGTATCAACGTAACCCACTATTCTACGCTCCCCTATCCCAACCTTTAGTCAGCTACCTGATCTAGTACATGACGTTGCCTTTTGCTCTGTTGATGCGGAAAATGAGCATGGAAATAGAAATACGCCCATACAAACACACAAACACACAAAAACAAACACATATACAAACACAAACACAAACGCACTCGGTCGTGGCACAACAAGGACAACAAAGTCGACAAGGCCTTCTTAGTTAAATTATGCATAAATGCGGCAACATGAGTGGGCGTGTCCCACGCCTACAGCTGCCAAACACAATAGTTAGTAAAACTAAACGACATTGCGTATACGACTTGTGTGCTTCAATTTTAGAATGAACATTTTGCGACTTTAATGCTCTCTGCCTCTGTAAGTCAACAAAACTAATGAGAGGAAAAGCTATGCCAAAACAAAATTCATAATAAATACAAAATACTTTGCAAACAAGTCCATAAATGCCCAAAGGACATTTGTTAATCCTCAATATACCTTACATATTTTGAGTTCAACTGTCGACTGGTAGCAATAGTCACAGGAACATTTTAAATTTACATGAGTTACATAAAAATTGAAAATATTATGAAAATAAATTAAATATTAAAATAATAATAGTGAAAATTAGAAAAAAAAAAAGTAATAAGAAAAAAAATTAATTGGGGATTAAAATTCAAAAAAATTGATCCAACATTTTTTGCAAGGATTGCAAACTCAGAAAGACCCAATTAGATCAGGAAGTTATGCGGATAGCAATCAGTTAAATTTATAAAAATATTAAGTATACGCCTTATAAATAAAGAGAAAGCTAAGATTATCTCAAAAATGTAACATTTGAAATAAATTTGAAATAGTAACTATGGTTCTTATAATATAATCGTTATTATTCATTCTTAAACAGTTTATTGCAAACAATATCTTATTTAAAATAGAAATTCATTTAGAATCAAGCGAACATGCAATTATTATATTTGTTTACATTTTATGTTATTTTAAACAGTAACAAATGAAAATATCTAATTTGAGCTCACTAAAACAGTTATATTTGTTTAATATTTTTAAACCGTAATTGCGCAGCAAACGTTTTGCGAAATTGACAATTTCATGTGAATAAAATAAATATACCGCATGCGCCGCGTCGTACATAACAAAATGAATGCGCTGTCAGAGGAAATGCAAAAAACAAAAAAGCAGAAAAAAAAAGCAGAAAAAAAAAGGGAAAAAAATAACAATTCACGCACAAAATTGAAATGCAAAGCGTGTTTCCAAGTCTGTCTGTACTTTTATCTGTGGACTTCTGCGATGAAGTGCCCCTGCTCTTAATAAATAAATTCTTGCAAATTTTCAACAAAAAAACCAAGTAAAATAAAGAAGGAAAGCAGGAAAATTTATATATGTATATAAAAGCGTGGAAAAGTGCAGAATATTTTGTCTTGAGCAAAAGGAACGAAAACAAATGGACAGACAGACAAAACGAATGAAGGAGAGACAAATGCAAACGACAGGGCAGCCATTTTTATGGCCCGAAAGGATAAGTGTATTACAACAACAGCAATAATAACAACAACAACAACAACATCAACAATGACAACACTTATATGCAGACGCTATTTTTTTTATTCGCTTGCGAGGATGGAGTACACAGTAGGATGGTGAGGGGGCGGTTAGGAGGGGTGTAACTGGGTCCTTCCTTAGTTTCTTTGGCGCGTGTAAAGCGTTCAACATTTTTAATGTCCATCTGCGTGCAGATTAGCATAAAAGCTGCTGACTGGCCCCAGTTGCTGTCCCTTGTTTCTTATCCCTGTCCCTTCGTCCTAATCCTCTGCCAATGCTGAGATAGTGTGCCTGACCCGCCCCACTTCAGTTGCGCCTTGTTTTTTATGGGCATGCCCAGCTGGACTCAGGAGTTTTTGGACCCTCTTTCCAATGGAGCGTGCGGTGTCGCTTTATGTCTGCTTAGCTTTAAGTACGCAGCCATTATGCAATCTTTGAAATGGCTTGATTTTTGTTATATAGACGAGCTTACACATTTTATGATCTTTAAAGAATAGAACTTAGCTAGGATTAACTGAGGTGTAGCTAAACTGAAGAGTGTGAGTTAAGTGCGCTGTAAATGGAAAGCATGTAATCTAACAATGATTATAGTTTTATTGGGCTTTGGAGCACTTTTGTACTGTAAATAAGTGCGCTGTTTAATTGCTTAAAAACTAGTAAAAGAGACTTTGTAGAAATAAAAAGTATTATATACTTTACTCTCTTTTGTACTCAATGCAATTACATATATCCAAATAAGCACAAAATAACTTCTCTTAAGTGCAAAATTCTTATATTAAGAATGTTTTTTTTTAAAGCTTGAAACTATTTTGTGCTTAATCAAAGAAATCAGTCGTTGTTGAATTGAGAACCAATTCGTATTGAATTTAAGAATATGTAAGAATGCATAATACTTAAATTTGAATAACACAGTGTGAATTCTAGTCTGACAGCACCGGCACACAAAATGTCATTAGATTTGATAATGGATTTTGGTAGACGGTATATCCACAAGAAAGATACAATTTACCATTTTCGAAAACTACGTGCAGCTTTTAAAATAATCGAGGTTCTTGTTTCTTTGTACTGTTCATGCAAATATCTTCGGTTCAAGCGACCCGATCAAATAAATCAAGAAATTCATAAATAATAAGTTTAACATCCTTAATATGATATCCAGCAGGTTTTTGATAAACCTTATAACTAACGCGTAATATTTTTTAACTTTGAAATTTTTTTCGAAAAAATTAAGTTTTTCCAATTTTAATCGAATAGAAAATATTCAAATTGGTAAATCAACATTTGTTTTTTTTTTTTTTTGTTTTATTGTATACGCTTTACATTTATGAATTAATTGGTGGATTTTTAAAACAAATCCATCAAGAAATAATAAAGTTATTTGCATTTTAGTGCAAAAACACACTGAATTTTTTTTCCATACAAAAAAAAACAAAACTTTTCTTCTCTTCTTCTTTTTAAATACTATGTTTTACTTTGGGTTGAAAAATCACTGGCGTCCTGTGTAATTCTAGAACACAAATGTGTTTGAGAACATATACAATAACTTCTTATACTTATTAATGTAAATTTGTCAATTTCTTGCTTTTCTTTCGCAGAATGCGCTCCTTTATTGAGGAGAACGAGAAGAATGATCCGTTGATTAATGCCCCGGATAAAAAGAACAATCCGTGGGCTGAAAAAGGCAAATGTATCATCATGTAATATTATCGTAAACCACAGAAATACCGTAATGATGAGCATCCAAACCATAACAACAACAATATTAAAACAAATTCATCTAACCCAACAACAACAACAACAACAGCAACAGCAACAGCAACAACAGATCAATACCAAAATAATAATAACTATTTAGTGAACAATCGATGTAGCAGCCAAGTTTTCAATTCCCTAGATCTAGTACCAGTAGAGATGCAGCAGGAACAGCAGCAGCATTACAACAACAACTACTACTATTATTACAACTACAATTTAAGCTATGCACCACCGCAGGCAGCACCACTCGATATCCTGCTCGGAGGATCCAAGGGTCGCCTACAACAATTAAAGCGACGCACACGCCACGAATTACAACAGTGGCCGTTGTTGATGCAACTGGTGGTGTTGATCCTGTGGCTGCATGGTAAATTCTGGCAGATCGTACACGAGCAGATCCTGATGCGCAGAAGGCGCTGGCATTAACAAAAAAAAAAAACAAAAAAACAGCAGCAGGAAGAGGCAGAGTCGGAGGTGGAGTCGAAGGCAGAGGCAGGGGCAGAGGCAAAGGAAGTGGCAGAGGCAAAGAAATAGAACTGCACATTGGGGCCGGTTTGTTTGGTATGCCGTGAGATCTAAGCTTAAGTTGATAATTCTTTCGATCTAAAAACAATCTCAATAAATATATCCAAAATATGCTGCATAGTATAAATATGCCCCTCTCTACACAACAACAGTTTCTGAGCAACAAATTTCTTGAAATAACAAACAAAACAACAACAGCCACATTAATGGGGGCAACTGTATTTGTACCTTGTACTTGTACATTTGCTCTCCTCATCGTACATGCGCTCTCATCGTTGTCGCTGTCGTCTCTCGTTTCTCTCTCTTTGTTATACTATCGCTCTCTCTCTATCGCTTGCCCTCGTCGCTTATCTACTTGTAGCTCTCGCTCGCTCTCTCATACTCTACGTTATTTTCTAGCTATCGTTCGTAGTCGTTATTGGTAATTCAGTTGAAGCATGCATATTACATATATAACTGTTGTTTTGAATTTACTTTTTTATGTTTTCTTTTCTCATGTTTTCTTTGTCGTTTCATCATTATCATATCATCATCAATTCCCAGTCCACACTATCTACCAATTCACACTAGTCGACAGCACTAACAATCATATCATATAAGCCAGAAATGAGTAAAAATTCCTACATGTTAAGCCGATAAATCGATAAATGTAACCCACCCATCATATGTAGTCAAGAAAAACAAACACAAAAATCAAAACGTATACCAAACTGTTTGCAACAATTTTTGGTAACCCTAGAAGCATATTTAATCTATTCTGTTTAACCTGAAGCCTTAAATCAAATCCCAACTATTTTTATGGGGCAGAATTTTAAACTAGGTTTCTGTTTGGCTGGCTTAAGAAACCTTTGCAGTAATGTCAAGCTCTCACTTGGAACGTGGTAATGAAACATAGGATCTTGCTGTTTCATTCCCAACGTTTCAATGATGCTTCTTGTCCTCTGTCAGTTCTTAAGCTTGCAAAATGAAACAATTTATAACCAACATTTTGTAATACAATTTTTGTCTGAACAAAGCTGCTAAAATACTTCGATATGCTGGAATGTGGGCATGAAACAAACGATCTTGCTGTTTCATTCCCAACGTTTCATGCATATTCTTGAATTGCAGTGCTTAAAGTTTGCCAAACAAAACACTTTATAAAGGATTTTGACATACGTTTTTGACTAAACAATGCTGCTATAAAAAAAAAAAAAAAACAAATGCTGCGAATTACGATTCAAGACACAGAAAGGGTTACCCCGAATATTTAGTTTTGACCTACTTACTTGTAGCGCATTAAAAATTGAATATTTTATAACTTAGTAAAAACTAAAACAAAGAACACTTATTTTGTGTAACGCTTTTTTAGCAAGGCAAACGCTAACCGATAGACAAATTAACGTATAATTTTCGATTAAAAAAAAAGGAAGAAGAAATTATACTTATATTATAAATACAAAACTAACATATAAAATATATGAATATGATTTTATATACAATATACATATATAAATATATGTTTAGGCAAACGAACTTTTTTAAAGGCAGACGCTGTAGTTACTCGATGATAATACTTATTTAGTTTTAATGCTATGTTTATCATTAACTAGTCAGATATTATTATATACGCAGAACACAAATAACAACAACAACAAACAAACAAACAAAGAACACACAAAAATACACTCAAAATACACTTGAATGAATAAGAACAAAAACAAACACATTAACTATTAATGTAGTATGATTAAAAAATGATATCAACATATTTATATGACAAAAATAGTTGAAACACTTAGTAGAACAAAAGAATATTTTAGACAAGCAGTAAGCATTAAGCAGTGTGGAGTCAGCTTAAACTTTATATGAAATACCATATAGAAAACTGCAAATGGACTTGAGAAGCTGATTTCTAGAAATCAAAGAAAGCTACTAATATATATATATATATATATATATATATATATATATATATATTTATACAATATTAACAGTTCTATACTACGATATATTGAAAAATGCGTGCGGTGAGCACCGCTGAAAATAAGGCGCTGTTCGGCTGTTTAAAACAAGATCATATATATAATAGAACTTTTAATGGGTTTACGTTTAATGAAATGCTAAGTTTTAACAATGATTTCGATTACAAAATTAGTGTTATTATTTTAGTAAACGAAAAATATATAAAAGACAACAACAGAATACACAAACAACACAAAACATTCGTCAAAGAAAACAAAAGGTTACCAAAAGATAGAAAGTGGGGAGGCAAAACACAAAAGTCAAAAACACATAATAACAATTCACTAAAGATGAAAAAAAAACACACACTCACAACAAAACAAAAGGAAAATCAAACAAAGTAGAAAAAAATTGAAATGAATTAAAAGTAAGTCGCGCGCAAAAAAAAAACACAACAAAACAGAAGCTAAAAAAAACCTATGAATAAGCAGCAGAAATACAACAAACAAAGTAATTTGAAAACTTAAGTACCAGTAGCTAAAGTACTACAATACATTAAGGAACAACATGCCCAATCATGGAACGACGGAAACGGAACAAACGGAAAGGAGCAAAATCATAAGCGGAAAAACACCCCCAAAAAACGTAGATGAAAAACCAATGTAGCAGTAAGCAACAAAGACGTAGTGCCGAATAAAAAAAATTGAAGAAATCTTTAAACAAGATCTAGGGAATTACATAAACAAAAAAATAAACAAAACCAAAAAAAAAACAACTTATTACAGCTAGAATTTAGCAGCCAAAGATATTTGGGCTAAGAAACAAATGAAATGGAACGCGTTTAGCGTCAATAGCACAAAACTTGCAGCCAGCTAAACAAACAACCATGCTTAACCAAGTGGCTAATAGGAGTTTAAAACAAAAAAACACGCTGCACTTAAAATCTAGAAATACTCGTACACATATATAAATAAATTAAGGTATTGGTGGTTACATAAAATTAAACATTATATACAAATTATGAATTAAATTGAAATATAACTAGAAGAAACGATGGAATAGTTTAATCAAAAGTGGCTGAGTTATCGGCAATGTTAACAATTGAAATTCAAACATTGACGATTGCTTACAGACATGAAAACGATTGGCATATGAAACACGCAGCGTTGCCAGGCTGCTGCGCCGTGTTCCAAATGCCAGCCGTTCCGTGTCTGCGGTTAACAGTTGAACAGTAACAGTCAAAGCATAAAGTTCAAGCTATTTTATAAAAAATGTATTGTAAGCAGGCGTCTGTTTGCTTGAAGCACTTCAATTGTGCCACAAAGTTAGCCTAGACAAAAACGTTTTATTTTTTAGGTAAAGTTTTCCCGATGGCTTCCCCGAGTTACAGCTTAGCCACTGCTCAAGAGCACATTAAGCACGCTGAGTAGTCTGGCAAGGAGTTCAGGTGAAACGGGTGTGAGGGTGTCACTAAAATTGAGCAGTTGGTTAAGTTGGGCCGAGAGAATTGGAATTGTTTTTTGAGAAGTCTCCCGATGCAATGTCATACATTTTTCGTTGGCTAGACTTGCGTTGTGGCATAAGGTTTTTGCTTCAAGTAGAAGAACCTTCAAATATTTAATCGAGAAAGCGTTAATTCAAATTCGTTATCAAATTATTCAAACTTTAAACAAACAAAAAAAATCCACAAAAATTAATGTTGAGGGTCATATGAGATGTGGACAGTTAATGGAAAGTTAAATAAATATTATATACATTTAACATATAGTGTTTTTCCAAAGTTCTAAAATTAACAAATATACAACTTTATAAATGTTATTATTAAAAACGATATTTAATCATAAAAATATAAATATATAATCGTATGTATTCAAATATTACCAAAACAAGTTAATAACATTACATAACATAACTCATGAATTGATGAAGAAATGTGCATGTTATTATCAAAAAACTCAATTAACCTAGCTCTTAAGTAAAACCGATTAAAGTTACGAAAGTAAAGACCGTTGGCAGTGTTGAAAAACGAATAAAACAAAGTACAGCATGTGCCAAAACGTTGGTGGGCCATAGTCGAAAACGAAAATACTTACAATACACAAAACAAAATTCAATTCTATAGTCAATAAGTTGGTGTTAAAGTTCATTCCAAGCGTTTAAACTCAAAATACATATATTATATGAACATACCAATATATAACGAAATATTATTACGTGTATTGCTTAAATGTATGTAAAAGTTACAAGGAAAAAAGAAAAAAAAAAACAATTCAAAAACTTATTGTTACAATTTAGGTTATTAAGTCACGGTAACTATTAAGATATATGGACATATAGATTAAAACTTAATTTTAAACAAAATGATTGATTCTTAAACTTGTCAAAATGCGAACAAAAAATGACAAAAACAAATCACGGTGCCGCACAACATCGATGGCTAAACCAGAAACCAAATAACAAACCAAAACAATTATTTATTTAGAACAAACAATGAAAATCTAGCTAGTAAGAGAATTTTAACGCAGCAGCAAAAACAAAAACAAACAAAACTACAACAAAAGTCAAAAACATTACCAGAAAAATAAAAACAAAACAAGCAAATAACATATAAATCCAACATAACAAAAAAAAAAAAGAAATCTAAACGAAAACTCAAGAATATTATGATATAAAAACATGTATTTAGCTGTTAAAAAACAACTATTTAACAAAACAAAAAACTTACAAAAATCAAAAAAACGAAAGGCAAACAGCAAAAAAAAAGCATAAGTATGATTATCATTAAAGGAACTTCTCTAAATAAAAAGTAAACTTTGAAAATCCTTAGCGGAGAAAACTACCCTCTCTATAAAAAAAAAAACAAAAAAACAAAAAAACTACAAAACTAACAAAAATTGCGCTTGTGTTTTATTTTTTGATCCCAACGACTACAAATCCTCTATTCTTGTACAAGAAAATGTACAGAAAATATATATTATACTTAAACCTGGTATTGCTTTGAATCCCTGTATGGTATGATAATGATGATGATGCTGTTTAAAAATGCTTTTATATAGACTTTGCTGACGCTTTGCTTATTTGTTATTGTTTCGTAATTTTGATGCATTATATTTATAATTTTTGGTATTTGTTTCGAAATTTCATATTATCACTCAGCCTTTTTTAACTACGTTGACATTTTACCAACAATTTGATAATGTACAGCGAATGTTGATTGACAGTTTTGCTCTCGTAAGTATTATAGCATATATTTCGGGTATCAGCTGCATTCTCAACGGCTTATCAGAGGCCCAACCTTAGCGAAAATGCATCCATCTGTTGTCGCAAAACTTTGCTAGTCAATTGATAAGAAGACAAAGACACAAGAACTTTCAAGAGTACAAGCTTTGTTCTAGCGATAATGCGCCAGTTGCCAACTTTTTCTGAGCAAAGTTCTGTGAACAAGTTATATGTAATTAGCAAACGATGCGTACGCGACACAAAATTGTTCTTGGAGCTGGAAAAAAATAAGAATCTTGTGGAAATTGCAGACAATTGTTGAAAATTGTACATTGTCAATGACAGTTTTTAATGTTGGTCATGTTCAACTAAAATTCAATTAACACATACAGTTAGCACACTTGAATTGCAGATATTATGTCCGGAGTGTTGTTCAGAATAGAAGTATTTAAAATATGTATGAAAGCATGCATATGGCATTTGGCGCCCTATTTTTAACTGAAACAAAAAAATCAATTGCAAGTTGCTGAACTGTGCAAATGTCTGGCTGTCAATTGGAAAGCTATTAGAAAATTGTAGTTGAAAAGCGCTCAAATTGAATTGTAAAATGTGCCAAGTGAGTTGAGTGGAGAGGTTTGAAAGCTGTAACAGATGAATAAATAATATATTTACATTTCGCAATGGTCGAGTAACTAGACTCTAGTTTTAAAACAAATATATGCTATATAAAAGATGGTTGTGCTTCCAATTGATAGGATAATTTGGAATGTGCCTTTACCATTCTTAATGCCGGCAACACACAAAATTACACATGTTGTTTAGCTCAGCAACTTGGCAAAATATTTCGTTCCAGTAGCGCCAAAAATTTGCATACTTAGTCACAATTCATATGCAAATTGCGTCAAGAAGCCACAACACAAGCATGTAAGACACCTTTATTTGTGAAAGCTCGATGCAAAAATACCCTATAGGCAGTATTAGGTTTTTATGGCAATAAAAGGGACATATTGTAAACAGCAATACGCACAGCCGAATGTTCTACTTTTAAGGGGTATCAAAAATGGCACAGCGCAAAATTAATGCGACCCTTGCGACCGATTCAACAACAGAGTTCGTCGAAACTGAAAAAAAAGCAGAAAAACAAAAAAACTGAAGTTCCGAGAATGCTGTTCATCGAGGTGTGTGTTTATGTGAGCTAACAAAATGTCCAAATTACCATAAAGCGATAAAAACAAGTTAGAACGTTGCAGTCGGATGCACCCGACAGCGATATACTCTTTTTTTAGCCTCTTTGCGGAGTCAGAAGTGGGCGTGGCAATTGACACTTTGTTTGCCTATGGTATACACCAACATGCATACCAAGTTTGGTTGCTCTAGCTTCAAAACTGTGGAAAAAAACTGCGTTCATACAGACGGACAGACAGAAGGACGGACAGACGGAAAGAAACACATTTCACAAACCCAATTATCTCAATTTTCTTTTTTTCCAAGAAAAAGTCAAACAAGAAAGAAATGTTATCTTCGGCGTGCCGAAGATATATACCCTTGCAGAAAAGATTTGCATAATAAAAACTAGTTTTCTACCGATCTTTCCCATGGCAGATATAAGTTAAAGCTATCCGATTTTGATAAAATTTGGTCAAAAAATGTGGATAGTGCTTAAATTTCGTCAAAGCTCGAATTATTTTGGTAAGCAAAAAAGTTTTTCAAACAAAAACTTATTTTTCAACCGATCTTTCCTATGATTTCAATGAAATTTTCTCAACATGTGTCAAAAGTGCTAAAACTTAATTATTGTGAGTTTAGTTGAGTTATTTTGAAAAACAAAAAAGTTTTTCATACAAAAACTTGTTTTTAACCTATCGTTCCTATAACAGCTATATGCTATAGTGGTCCGATCTGGCCGCTTCTGACACATGTACTGCTTGCAGAAAGAATAAGCATCTGTGCCAAGATTCATCACGATAGCTCTAAAACTGAGGCACTAGCTCGCAGATAAACAGACAGATGGACAAACGGACACGACGGACATGACGGACAATTTTCTTTCTGAGACGTGCTCTTCAATGCGTTACACATTTCGTGACAAAATTATAATACCCTCTGCAAGGGTATAAAAAGAGGATAAAAATAAAAAAAACCCAACGATAGGTTGAATCACAGTCAAGGTGGATGAAGATCTCATGTTATGTAAGTCAACAAAAACGAAAGAGTAAGGACATTTTCGTTAGTTTTTTGTTACTCATCAACAACGGCATCAAGTATTCATTTATGCGTTAACAGTTTCCTTTTTTTTTTGCGTAGGTCCTCACAATTGACCATTTGTCCTGTGGTGTATTGAGTTGGAAATGTGTCAGTTATCATTGGCTTAGTTGCTCAGTTGGTGGGGACTCTTAAGGTGCTTTTGAGTCTCTTTGCGGTCTGAATGATGAGCATTAAGTGCTTAAGCCAGTCCACATCAGTCAGGGCTTAAATCATTGAACAGAATTTGAAAAGAGCAGGCGGGCTTGACTAGCAAAGAGCATAGAAATATTGAGTTTTAAGGTAAGTACTTAGCATTTAATAAACACAAAACAATTCAAATGCAAAACAAAAGCCTCTTAAACATTAATTCTATAGTCGTTTATAATATCAATGCCTATTAAATAAAGCACAACTTTTGTACGTATTTAACAAATCAATTGATACGATAATAATGCATTTGAAATTTGCTGAAACATTTCGCTTCAATTCACAGGCATCTATGTATATTGCAGATATGCACTACAATCTAAAACGATGTGCATAAAACATAATTAATTGTATTATTGCAATAACACGCACCTCATTTTATGCAAATCGAATGCAAATTTTAGTCAGGGTCTGCGCCATTCACACATTTTTGCAGCATAAATGAACATGTCTGTCAAATGATAAACGGATAATAAATTACAAATGCGATATCATCGGTGCTACATTAAGCAATTATAATTGACAAGTTCATAATTGAAAGGCAAAAGTGACAAGCAGGCAAGAGTTAACGCTTTTGATATCAGTGCAAAATGCATTGCAAATGTTGAATCATCTGGCAAAACTGAAAGAAACCCCCACCAATCATTGCACAAGTCGAATGCAGACTATGCCCCACGTTGGGCGCCATTTTGGCGACTCAGTGTCGCCATTTTCTACGCCATTTGCCTTACGTTGCCAGCTGCTTCGCTTTCTGGCTGTGTCTCGCTGCTCTATTGCCGGCGTGCTCATTATATGCAGTTCCTAATGCAATTGACGTGGCTGACTCTGCGGTCCCTGCTCGGGCGCCCATCATCATCATGATCTACTCCTCCTACGCCTCGTCCTCCTCCCACGACGACGTTGTTGGCCTTGTGTTTTGTACTGTGTGATTTGCAGTTTGTTTGATTATGAAAATGACTTCGTCGTGGCTTGTTTTTTGTGGCTGGCAACGCGCTGATTTTTAATGAGTCGACAATATGCAGAGCACAAAGCCAGTGGGAGTTTAGATTGCTTGCCAGTCAAGGCTGCCCTAAGCCCATTACCTTATCTCAAACTTAACGCTTTTGGGGCCAGCCCACAAAAGTCACACTAATTAACACGTCAGCTCAAGTTTAGCTCACACACACAAAAACAAAAAGTACAAATACATTTTTATTTTATCAAGTATACGCAGCGTGGCTCAGGCTTAAAATTTGTGTTAACTCTGGTGGAACACTGCTTGGCAGGTGAACAATTTTAAAGCTCCCAAAAAGGCGGAGCTGCCAACAAACTGTCGTCCCTAGAAGAAAAGCAAAGCCGACCAGGTTTAAGGCATAAACAAACCAACTGACTGAGTGACTGACTGACTGATTGTCCAACTGACTGCCTAACTGGTCAGCTGCCTGCTTGACAAACTGTAAACAAGACTCGCACTCACTCTCTCAATCCGAATTTATTTCTGTTGCTGTGGCACGTGGCTTGATTTATAATTTATTTAAAAAAAAGTAAAGGCAAATTATCAGCTTTCATTCCTTTTTGCTTTTTCTTGGCTTTTTTCTGCATTGGTTTTTGCCTTTGCACAAAGTTTGTTTAACGTTTATCTTGCGGTCGCTTTGCAATTCTGCATGGCTAGCAAAGTTTCTTTTGAGAGCATATAACTGATGGCAAGGACAACAACAACAACGGCAGACTCTAAAGTTAAGGTAACGAGTTTTGCAAGTTTAAGTGAAATTTAAGCATTAATAATTAAGCATACTGTGCGAAAATTGATGCATGATTTAAAGAAACGATGCTTCCCTGAAAGGGGCTAATGAGATTGGTATACCACAGAATATTGAAGCTCATAATATTATCGTGACACTCAGGTAAAGAGAAAAGTCTCAATTTACTTATATTGTAAGAAAGCATTCTGAGAAAATGGTATTTAATTAGTTTATGTTCATTTTTAAGCATTTTTAATTTCATATAAGATTCGGGGACAAAACAATTGCACTTCATTTAAAAAGGCGTTTAATTTTGTTTCAAGAAAATAATTGTTTTGTTTCTTTAAATTTAGAACTACATATATGCCCTTAATTTTACTTTCTCACTTTATAAACTACCTTCGAAATTTGAACTATATAACAAGTAAGAATACTCTAGTCGAGTGTGCCCGACTACGAGACTCCCTGCTCCCAACTTGGGGGTGCATCCGAAATTTGAAATAAACTTGATCTGCGTATGGTATACAGGAACCTACATGCCAAGTTTGGTGTCTCTAGCTTTTGTAGTCTCCGAGATCTGTGTGTTCATACGGACAGACGGACAGATGGACAGACAGACAGACAGACGGACATGGCTAGATCGTCACGGCTGTTGATGCTGATCCAGAATATATATAGTTTATATAGTCGGAAATGCTTCCTTCTGCCTGTTACACACATTTGCAGTACTTTATAACTCCCTTTTTCCCATTTTTAATGGGAACAGGGAGTAAAAATAGCACCAGCTACTGCTCTTAAAATCTATAGTATCCAGTTGCTGTGGATATTTTTGACATATGACACGCATTAGCAAAGTCATGCCCAGCTGAGCACAAAGAAAAAATGCCAAATCTTATAAGCATTAATTATCATTAAAGTTAATTGCTGCTGACTTGGGTTCAGCGGTTCAGATCTTTATGTTTTGTTGCTTGTGAAAGTTATGCAAATGACTTGGGATAGGCAAGGCGTCGCCGTCGCCGTCAACGTCGCACCCTTTGTGAGTTGAGGCGTTGAAAGCTTCCGCACCCAATTAACTGAAATTCTCACCTGCTGCCAATAAACGAGAGACGGATGAAACAACAAAAATCCCAATCAAAAAAGCAAATTACTTAACACTTAATAGTGCGGCAAAGCGCCAAAAAAGTTTCTCCAAAAAAACAACAGCAGCTACAAAAAACAAGTAAGAATACTCTAGTCGAGTGTGCCCGACTACGAGACTCCCTGCTCCCAACTTGCATTTCAAGCAGTTCAGCGACAACACAAGCAAGCAGTGCACTAAACTCGTAAACTGCTTGTCAAACTGTTGTTGCCGCCATCTGATACGGGTGTAACACAAGCAAGCAGTGCACTTAACTCGTAAACTGCTTGTCAAACTGTTGTTGCTGCCAACTGAGACGGGCGTAATAGATTCTTCTATAACTTTTGTGCTATTTATCCGATCGTGTTGAAATTTACACATCCGAAAGACATTAATTAAACATACATGTGTACCAAAAATTAAAGCTTTATCTTTAAAATTGTGGCTGTGGGAGTCTTTTGCGATTTGCGATGGTGCGGGGGGGTGCATCCGAAATTTGAAATAAACTTGATCTGCGTATGGTATACAGGAACCTGCATGCCAAGTTTGGTGTCTCTAGCTCTTAAAGTCTCTGAGATCGACACGTTCATACAGACGGACAGACGGACAGACAGACAGACAGACGGACATGGCTAGTTCGTCTCGGCTGTTGATCCTGATCAAGAATATATGTAGTTTATATAGTCGGAAATGCCTCCTTCTGCCTGTTACACACATTTGCAGTACTTTATAACTCCCTTTTTCCCATTTTTAATGGGAACAGGGAGTAAAAAACAACAACGACAAAAAAGCACAAAAACAAAAATAGAAGCAATTTGTTTAGCAATATTCAAACGAATTAGTTGGCAGCAAATTAATTCAAGCGCCAAATGGCACAGTGGCAACACTTCTACCCTTCCCCCCCACCCAACCCTCTCACCACTTCTGGAGCGTTTCAATTAATTTCGTTGCTACAAGTTGGTAAATATCATCAACGATAACCGCTTGCTAATGGGGGGTGAGAAGTAAACTTCTCTCTCGTATGTAGGTTGTAGTCGTCTTTGTGGCTTGTGTATTTACTCTTTGCGGCTTTGCTTGCCAACAATTTGGCAAGTGTTTTGGCAATAGGTTTTGCTTATTTAAACGACCCTTTTGCGGTGGCAAAGCAGCTAAGAATAGAATTAGATTCAAGTATCATTGTTAGGGAACAATGTAACAGACAATGTATGTTAGAAGTCGACTGTTGTCGAATACAAATGTCAATAAACAACATGCATTTTATAGAATTTATTTGTTTTCAGTTAAAGTCAAGAAAACGTTTGTATTTGACATGTAACTAATACAACCTCCAATTAAAAACAATAAATAAAATTTATGCGTTTACCTTCTTTTTCAAAAGAGCAAACAGAAGTATTTTAAAAAAATACCTATGTTACTTAACTTAACTGCAGGACATTTCATTTGAAACAAATTCTTATATCCGAGATTAAGAATGAGCAGATCACAATATCTTTCGACCACTTTTATGACAATCCTTCAGCATATTCAGTCATTTTCAGCAAACGTAGTAAATCAGAAATCAACAGAAACCAAACATATAACAAAATAACATTGTTGAAACGACATAGAATATCAGGGATATCACGGAAAGCTCTTTCAACCGAATTTCAACCGAATACCAGTTCTTAAGTGTCACAGAAATCTTCTTGGGTTGGTTTCAAAGCTCCCTAGTTTTCATAAGAGATTTGGGTAAATGCACCAACAAAAAAATGTTTAAAAATAAAAGCAATCTTTTAAATGAAAATAAAACTATTTTTCTAAGTAATCTGCATTTCTTTTTATTAACATTTTATTGGATAAAATTATTAATTTTGCATTTTATAAAATCTCTAGTAAAATATTCAACAGTGAAAACCAACCAGACATATGTTTTATATGAAAGTCAAAAACAATTAAACGACGTATTCATTTTTATATTTGTAATCAAACTCGTGTTTATAGTGCATTTTTATTAAATTACTTAATTATTTTGGTAAGATGACAACTCAGTTTGTTATAGATAAGTGTTGGTGCAGCCAACAGAGTTGTCTTACAGACAATTTAACAAAAATTGTTTTCTAACATGTGAACTTAAGTTCCAAAAATATAATTATTTAATGTCAAATTTTATAACATTTAAATTTTCATATTTAATTCAACAAAATTAATAATAAAACCAAGTATAAAAATTAACAAAATTACTTTGGTGTGCTGACAACCCTATGGAGGCAGCCATGTTGCTTTCGAACACAGAAGTTCAAAAAAAATGAAATCTTTCAAACTCCTGTGACACCTACGGTTTTTTCAAGAGATTTACAAAGCAACCAAAGCCAAAATCTCTAGAGATTTCCGTGACACCTCCGTATGTAAGGGACTTTTTCTATTGGAGCACAATTTATTTGCATTTGCAGTGTGTTGTTTTTTTTTTTTTGAGCTGACAAAATCGATTTCTCTGCGCTTTCTTTTGCTTTTGAGGGAGATATAGCTTATTTGTGATTAAGCGAACATACTGTGTTCAAAGGCGTTATAAAAATTACTAGTGTTATTTATTTATATAGATATGCTTAATAGCTTTACCAATAAAAGTAATGAAACCAACGTTTATAACTTTTAACCTAGAAACAAGAGCAATTAAGACGTTATTCAAGTCATTTACTACCAATATATAACCAGCTTCTTTTAACAGAGTTTTTTTAAGTTACCTGTCTCCAAAGTTTTACAGATCTGTTGGCACAAAAAAGTTAGTCACTATTAAGGATGAGTAATCGTTGTTTAACAACCGTAAAATATATAAAGTGTTGGTATATTTAAATAATAAACACACAGGCTTCAAACTATGTTAAATAACTTTCAGTAATAACTTTTATGTATTATGTATGTTGTTCTATTTTCTCAATTTCTGGCCAAAATCTTTATTGCTTATTAGCCATTTGTTCATATTTTCAATAGGTATTTATTTAATAAATTAACGGACAATTAAATTAAATTTCCTACGCTTTTCCAGAATTGTTTTGATAAACTGGTTACATTTCTTTAAACTTGTTGGCCCTTAGTAAACTACCTGCTGTATTCCGTTTAATAAATTGAGTCAGCTCCGATTACACAAAACGCAGGCTGCCATCATCAGTAAGCTAAGCTTACACTGAGAAAAAAGTGATGAGTAAAATTGAAAAGGGAAATTTGAAGAAAAAACGCGTATCAAAATACAATACAAGTGATTTAAAAAAAAAAAATAAAATTAATTTTAGTTTTGAAGAGATTTATACTCTTTTTTTCGTATTTCTTAATTTTCATAAGTTTGTGAAATGTTCATCGGTCCGAATGAACGCAAGGGTCTTTCACCAATTTGAAGCCAGAACCAAGTGTTAAGATCTATTTAATACTGCTTATTGATGTTTATTGCTGTTGTTGATGTTTACTTTCAATTTCACAACTTTTTCTCTTAGTGTACATATTCTATAAATTGCTTATAAATGCTTGGCGCATGTTACAATGTTGCGAATAACCATCGCATTCCCCTCTGTTGATTTAATAGCCGTCCGGCATGCTGGCTTCTACTTTCATTCCCCTTTCGCTGTTCCCCTTTCGTCGTTCATCCTGCTGTCAGGTTTGTTTACAGCCAAGCAGAGCGCGCAACATTTTTATCAAGCCAATCTCGAGTAAAGGCAAAATGTGATCTGGAAAGACGGGACTTAGTTTATGCTTACAGTTTAGCTACGACTTTAAATATGTTCAACAGTCACTGGGGATGCTAATGCGACTTACTTAGCAGTCGCTTACAACTTGAAAGGTAGCGCCTTTATATAGGCTCTATGAAAGTTTACAAAAAAAAAACGTTGTCCGGCAGCAACATGCAACGCACTTGTTGTCAAAACGCCACAAATGAAATTTAACAATGGCACGTGAGCCACACACATTTACGCAGCCACGCCTAGTTTTTGGCAAGAACATGGCTTAAATTATTCGCATCATGCCTAGAATTCCAGCCAGACATGACCAGGAAGTGGGTGTTGCTGTTGCTGTTGTACAGATAGAAATTTATCATGGTGTCTATATCCCCTGCACGGAAAACCATCGTCCTACGTACCATTGTTATTTTACTCTTGCTGTGCTCTGTACAAAACGGTCAACGCTGCTGCTGCTGCTACTGTCACACGTTGCGTATACGTAATCGCATTTGTAGCACAGTGTTGCACACTTGTTACAGACACCAAGGCGGCACACCCCTAGGCAGCGTGAAAATGTCGCATTTTATTTGCCCATAACCGTTGACTTTTACAAGACCACAGCAACAACAAAAAAACAGCAACAACAAAAACACAACAACTTACAACAATAGCCAAAAATGTGTCAAGAATTTTTCGCAATTGTTCGTTGTGCACAAAAAAAAAATATAATACTGAAAATCTAGAGAGGAAATAATAAAAAGTGGGCTGCTCATAAGATATAGTTGGCTCGATACTACGCGTCATGCATATGAAAATTATATACAGGATTGTGTTCTTAAAATCATATTAATGCTTTTTTTACTACAAATTCATAAATTTTCTTTAAAAAAATATTTTCTTATCTCTCGAATAATAAAAAAAAGCCAAGCAAAAAATAACATACCCATATTATTCAAAATAGAGCAGGGAACGGACATGGAAATTTGATTCCGTTTCGCCCGTCCCGCATCCAAAATTGTGTCCCCGTCCCAACCGTACCGAATCAAGACATTTTTGTTCCATCCCGCTCCTTCAGAAGATTTCAAAATTTATCCCACTCATCCCGATTCCACCTAAAATTTTTAAGTTAATAATCATTATTTTTGAGCAAACAAATTAAACACATGAAATAATGACTATTCTTTAAGCTTTAATTGAATTATGATTCATTTTATTACATTTTTTAATAATACATTTTTGTTTATTACAAAAAGATAATTATAATAAAAAATAAAGATGTTATCGAAAAATATAATTCGGGAACTGCAAGTAATTTCGGGACCCGCAAAAATTTCGAGGTCATCCAAATACCCCGCTCATCCCGCAGTTTTTTATATCTTTCCCGTCCCGCAACATTTTGAGGTCCTGCGGCATTTCCACAGCGTTTCCATCTTTAATTTATATTAATAGCTGCTATCCATTTTTTCCAGCCAAGCGAAAGATTTTTGGAATTGCCAGGTATAAAAATGCCGATCAACTTGTCACGCGCCTCTAAACCAATTTAATAATTTCGCAGCAATGCTGACCAAAGCCAAACGAAGTTATTTTTTTTTTTTGCTTTTTCCGTGTGGTTCGTGACCTCAAACAGAAGAGCACCGAAAAAGTCGGCAAATCAGAGGTAACAATGGAGCTGTTGGCACGTTGTGTGAATGCGGCTAGTTAGCGCCTTTTCAAGTTTCAAGAACTGAACTGAACTGGCATGAAAGGCTTTGATTTTGATTGAAAAAGTGTGCAGAGGTAGGAGTCGATGAGCTTGCTACTTAGTTATCCTTTTCGCAATGCTACACTCTCCGAAAACTGAAAAGTTAAGCCATTTGCTGTAAACTTTTACTCAAGGCCAGCCAAATTGAACCTTGGCTTTGGCCATTCCCATTTCCACGCCATACCCCAAAAAGTATGCAAACAAAGAGAGAATGCAGCTCTCCAGCTGACAGTTGCCAGCACGTGCAGCACTTGGTTTTTCAAGAGATTGGTGAGGGCAGGGGTAAATTGGGGCAATGGTTGCTCTGTTGTCTGTTTGGCTTTTCAGTCATTCTTGATATGGTTTTTAGGGCGCGGCACGCACCAGAAATGCACGACACATTGCCAAACAGACAGACAGAAAGACAGTCGATGAAAGTGCAACATATAAAAGATAACGAACAAAAGATAAAAGATAAAGTCCACTCGAAGTGGACAATAGCCAATGTGAAATTGGCTGGCATCAAAATTGGCTGCTATAAGATGTTTTTCTTTATTTTGTTTTTCTTATTTCTGTCTTGGTCAATTCCCCAAATTGAGCAATAGAGCTCACAAGCATTGAATTGAGAAGTTGCAAAGGGAAAATAGAGCATTTTGGCTATAAGTATACGCGAAAAGTGAATGGAAGGACTTAAAAGAACTTGCAGCAAGTTAATTTTATTACCTGCTCAAATATCAATAGCTTTGAAAGTAAGTAAGCATAAACGTTTACTGCAATCTACTTCTACTTAAGCACAGTTTTACTATCAATTTAATACAGGAAGACTTGGCCCCCAAACAGGGACACGGCGCCCGAGCAGGGACTATGACATGTGGCAGGACAAAAAAAAAAAAACAATAAACTATTGCAATGCCGACAGATGTTTAATACACAGCACCTGCAAGAAATTTTGAATTCGTTTATTGCGTATGCATTTATTTTTGCTGACTTTGCCTAGACATGCACAGGTCTTTCAATCAAGGACGTCAGGAAAACAAACATCATCAAGTTTACAACTAGCTCACATCATTCGCACATCATAAAATAAAAGTGTGTGGTTAGCATTATGTGCAGGACGGATGGATATCCGGTAAAGCAGCTCAACTTGATGTGATGATGATGATGATGATGATGTGACATCAGTTCATCTTGCAAAGCAATCAGTAATCAAGCAGATGCCAAGCTACGACTACTCGTACGCATGACTCAATTTCCAATACACAAGTCCCCAATCGCAGTGAGCGATTCTCGTACTTAGTTACTCTTCAGTTCAGACAAAGCCCCCAGCATTACATGTGTCTCGAAAGTGCACCCATCCCCCAGCCACCTTTACCCATTCAGAGGCAACTGCATTATAACATATGCAATCACAATTGTCAATTGTACTAATGACAGCGAGAAAAGAGAAAGACACGCAGACATAGTCAACAATTACGGTTAGTGCCACAGTTTGACTGCGGAAACCCCACAACCCTTTAACCCCCCAACTGCAACCAACTCAGCCTGACAGATATTGTAGCTGTGTGTGTGTATGTTTGTGTGTGTGTGTGTGTGTGTGTGTGTGTGTGTGTGTGTGTGTGTGTGTGTTTGTGTGTGTGCCTGTCTGTGTCTTAATGTGATTGTGCAGCTAGCGAAAGAATAAAGTAGAAAATGTCAATGTAGGTTCCTCGAAACGAGTGTATAATGCGCATGAATGAGGCAAACGGCATCCAAGTAGAGACTAGGCGCCCGAGCAGGGACACGGCGCCCGAGCAGGGACTCTGACATGTGGCAGGTGAGCAGGAAAAAAAAATAACAATACAAAAAACAAGAAACTATTGCAATGCCGACAGACGTTTGACTGGCGTAACATTTGCGAGAGTGCTGCCAGCAAAGGGCAACAATGGCCGGACCGGCGGGCGTATAATGTCAATGCAAATTGTATGAATGCTAAGCTCCTTTTTCTGGCTGCCAAGTAGAAAAGTCCAACCAGGCAATGCTGGCCAAGTAAAAGCTTTTCAAATTATGTTTAAGCCAAATGAAAATCGAGTGCTTGCAGCGTTCTTTAAAAATTACAAAAAATATAAAAAAACAAGTAAGAACGTTGCAGTCGGATGCACCCGACTGCGATATACTCTTTTTTTCGCCTCTTTGCGGAGTCAGTGGGCGTGGCAATTGAATTTCTGCTCAAATCTTTAAAGTTTTGCCATCAATTAAAATATGGTTGGGCCTGTTCTACAGGTTTGGGAGAAACAAACATTGCTTGATTGCAAGGGCGGGGGTGGGCGTGGCAAAAATATTTTTATCCAATCTATTAAATAGGGCAACAGAATTGAACCTGCAAAATTTGGTGATTCTAGCTAAAGGGGTGGGGGAGATACAGACTTTGCCTATTTGTGGGGGCGGGGGTAGGCGTGGCCGGATTTTTTTTTGCCAGATCAATGAAGGATGTGATAAGTAGCCCTTGTGCCAAATTTGGTTACTCTAGCTATAAAACTGTGGAAGATATAGGTTTTTGCGGTTTGTGGGGGAAGGGGTGGGGGTGGGGGGGAGATATTGACACTTTGTCTTACTATGGTATATACCAACATGTATACCAAGTTTGGTTGCTCTAGCTTCAAAACTGTGGAAAAAACCTGCGTTCATACAGACAGACGGACAGACGGACATTTCACAAACCCAATATACTCTTTTTTCCTTTTTTTTCAAAAAAGTTAAAAAAAGAGTATAAAAAAAAGAAGAAGCTTTAACGTTCAATGTAAGTTATACTCACGTTATTGCTGGTGGGCAGGAAAAATCTAGCAATTTCATTTTGTATTAAATGCCTCAAAGTAAAATTCTAATTAAAATCAAGTGCTATCAATCAGGCTTCACTCAACAGACGCAAACACAAGCCAACCACATTTTCCACTTCAATTAATCAGACGCAGCAGCAGCAGCAGTAGTCTCTTTCGCTCTTACCCCACTTAATGATGATGGCGCACATGTCAAGCTTAGAATACTTTTAGGCACATTTAACGCATTACGCACATGCCATGAAGCAGAGGCAGACAAAGACAGAGACAGAGACAGAGACAGAGAAGGGTGGTTGTATCTCAGTCATGTTATGAGATATTCAAACCACTCGAATGATAAAAAGACAATGGCATCTTAAATTTGCCGCTCGCTCCTTTTGCCTGCTCTTTGTATTGGCGCATAATTATACAAAGCATCGGCCCCGTTAAGTATGCTATGGCAATTTCATTCTTTTTTTTTTATATAGCAAGTGACCTACAAGCTAAGCTGCCAGGCAAAAAGCCAAGTTAAGCCCAGCCAAGCCATGTAACTAAGGCTGCAAAATGCAACGCAAAGTGAAATGTAAGTAGACTTGAGTCTTAAAGCGTCCGAAACGGTGGGAGGCGAAGTGTCCAAAAGGGAGGGGGCGTGGTCTATCAGTCTGCTCGTGCAGTGCGCCTCAATGTATGCAATGCTAATGAACTGCGTTGTTCTTCTTCTTAGCCAGCAAATAGTTTCGACGGTCTCACAACTTTTGTGATGAGTTTCGCTGCGGAAGCAGGCGTCAAGGAGTCAGCATAAAAGTTGTTAAAGTATTTAGCAAAGTTATGTAACTACTATGCTTTTTGTTGCTACAGCATTCATTTGCATATCATGACAGACATTGTGACTCTTAAGTAAATAATGCTTAGCGCTTTACTAAATTATCTATTCATCGAATACAGAATCATACTATAGCTATTATGCGTGTATTTCAATGTTCTATACTAACTACTTATTTCATTTAATATTGTCTTTTTTTGCCGCTGGCTAACGCCCACTTCAACACTAACAATACCAAAATAAATAATGCAAAAACTTCAAAAAAAAAAAAAACATATTAAAAACTTTCGCTTACACATAAAAGTTTTGCAAATATATAACAAAACAAAAAAAAAAAAAAAAAACAAAACAAAAAATATGCGACTAGTTAAAACCATAAAAGATGAAACAAAACTAGAAAAACACACAAAATTGGCGCCAGTTGCGTCGGCCAAAAAGTTTTGACCGTGTCGAAAAAATGTAATAAGTGAGAAAAAGAAAAACTAATATAAAACTATGATGGATTTTTCTTCTAGCAAATGCTCGATAAGCAGACACTCCGTAATAACTAAGGTTCACTATAAGCATATAGTTTCTACTATTTTTCAATTTTTTATTGCCATGAAAATGAATTGAAGCAATACTAGTAAAAATTTAAAAAAATTTAAATCTTTGTAAGCTGCTTTCATACACCGCAAAAAATGATTGGTATCACAATCCGATCTCACTCTCTTTCTCTTTCTATTCGTTGCTACGCTCTTTTAACGCCCGAACATTTAAACGTCAGTGCGGCAAATTAACGCGTCGAAAACGAAAATAAATTAAGCAGCCAACATTAAGGCACATAAATTATACGAGCCTCGCAAATGTGAAGTGTGCAAAATGGGCAGCTGCCAAGGCGACTTATTTAAATATTTAATGCGAATGAGAAATAATCCATTGTAATGGTACATTAACTATATGCCAGATTTTGTAATATTAAAGCTGAATTATTAATTGTGACTTGTCTAGCAGCTGTCTTTAGTTTATATCAGAAATCATGTCACACATAGCATTCAGAACTGTTTCGGTTTCCACATTCCTCTGAAAGTTCAGAATTTCTTTATTGCTGTTGATCTTCTGAATTGAATCTCATCTTTAAAGGAAACTAATTCAATTCTTGATAGAATGAAATTGTATTTCCTCAAGATCTTACCAAACATGAGATTATTTAAGGAAAATTAATTTTCGTATTTCTTTAAAAGTTATAAAAGTTAAGAATGTTATTTAAAGAAATATGAAAGATTCAAAGAAGAAAGAAAGTATTTAAGAACCTAACAAGTAAGAATGCTCTAGTCGAGTGTGCCCGACTACGAGACTCCCTGCTCCCAACTCGCATTTCAAGCAGTTCTTAACTTGCACAGTTCATGTCAAACTGTTGTTTCTGTCTGCTGAGACGGGGAAATAGATTCTTCCATAAATTTACGCATCCGATCAACATTGATTAAACATATAAGTGTACCAAAAATCAAACCTGTATCTTTAAAATTGTGGCTGTGGGAGTTTTTTTCAATTTGCGGGAGTGCGGGGGTGCATCCGAAATTTGAAATAAACTTGATCTGCGTATGGTGTACAGGAATCTACATGCCAAGTTTTATGGCTCTACCTTCTGCCTGTTACACACATTTGCAGTACTTTATAACTCCCTTTTTCCCATTTTTAATGGGAACAGGGAGTAAAAAAACTACTGATTTTTGATAGATTTTATTAAAAGTTGTGTACTCGCATTTTATCTAAATATAAATACTTGATTTAGTAAACAAAATATATTTTACATTTATCAAAAAAAAAACTCAATTAATTTATGATAAATTTGATTAAAAGTTGTGTATTTTATCTAAATACAAATAATCTTTTTAGCTTACATTTTATAAGCTTTTAAGTTCCTCGATTCTTTGCCCTTTTTTTGTAGGTAAATACTTTATCAGTTTTAATTTTTCAAAATCAAAAAAAAGTTTCTAGCATAATCCTCAGACAAGTTTTAGAGAGTCTCAAAAGTATGCTTTATTTATTTATGTGATTTTCAATCGCATGTGGAATGCGGAACAGGCCTGATTATTTTGTTCACCATGAACCTGCTTTAAAAGTGTATTTGAGTTTCTAACTTTTGCCACAAACATTTTCATCTGTGGTATTTTATATATATATATTTTTTTTTTAGCCACGCCCACAATTTGATTACATTTGTTTAAGCGCAGCGCATTTGGCCATGTACGTTGGCCATTTATTTTGATTTTTTTTGTACTTTTGCATTCATTTTGATAAGCGTGGTGGTGGTGCGACGGTGTACAACGAAATTTTCTTTGCATTATTAATGTGGCTTTATATTTGGATGAATGGTTTTGGCCCTGAAGTATACAACTCCGATTACAATGTGCATAATGTGTAATAATAATTTAATGAATCAAACGCGCAATTTGCTACATTTAAGTTTCGATTGCTGCAGGACATTTCAATTAGCTGCAGTTAAGTTATTCTTTAACTGCTCGTTAATCAAGCGTAACTTCATTGCTTTGTCCTTTTAAATGTCAATCTAATTGTGGCTAATAACATGCTCGAGCCAACAACAAACGAAAAATAAAACCACTCAATGGCCGCTTTGATTATCAGTCAGCCAAATTGGCCAATTACGAAATCAATTTCAATATAACAGCCAACGGACTATACGATATGAAGGTAAGTAGTACTGTACGACAGGATTTAACTGGATAGTATAGCTGCTGGCTGCTATTGGATATTGTATAAGTCGCCTGTCAGCGCTGCAACATTGCTGACGACGCAAACAAATCAACATTGAACAACGGAAATACAATTTAACGGAACAGAAACAGAACTGAACAGAAACTGAAACAGAAACAGAAACAGAACCGTGCAGAACTGTACAGAATCAAACAGAAAGCAAATTCAACGCCTGACCAATTCTTAAATAACTTTCACACAGACATTGCCAGACAGACAAATGGGACAGCAGAAATGCTGTCATGGCGGCTGAAATCTTCTGTACACATACCAAACAAAATGCAATATACAATATACAATATAAAATATATACAATATACAATATTGTATTTTATTGTATTTATTTTTTGCGCACACATCAACGAATACGCAGCAAAAATATTTATTATTTGATGTGCGAGGAAAAAGCAAATAAAAAAAATTGTGAGCGTGCAACAATCTGAGGCATACAACTATTATATACCTACACCGATCATTTCATGATATATTTTATTTATTTTTTTAACTGTTTACAATTTAAAATTTAACTATCAAATTTGATAAGACTTTCAGAAAAACCAGTTTCAAACACTCACATTTTTTCAAATTGATTGAAATCAATGTAACATTTTTCATTTTTTTTTGAGAAATCAATGCGTGATTGAATCACAGATTGAATCAAAAAAGGATTGAATTATTTAAAGCTCTGAAATGTAAGCACGATAATATTAGTAATTTTGCATATTTATGCTTAATATCATATGAATAAATCATAACTTTTATATCTTAAAGCATAATTTATGCAAAATTTTTCCTTCTTATGACCAATTATCAATAATTTTGCAATTTAATATACTATTTCTCATAAAAAAAGCAAAGTTCTTACATATTAATGCATAATTTATGCTTATTTATGCATAATACTTACATTTCAATGCACATTTTATGATTACTTGAGCATACATTTTGACAATCTTATGCATAAATTACTCATTAAATCAAAAGCCATGATTTATTATGCTAGCTACGATTTCTCTCAGTGTACAGTCTCAATTTAAAATTCAAGTTCAAACTATAACAGTTAAAATTACAAAAAATATCAATTAAATTCGTACTTATTCAAAATCAACACAATAAACTTTGCACTGTTCATTAAAAATGAAAAAACCCAAAACTTTTTTGATGAAAGCGCAATAGCTGGTTAAGCATACTTGACATAATAAAGTCCTTATATGCCCATTATACCCAATAACAATGGCAATAAGCATAGTAAATAGTCGTCGAATCCGGAAAAATATATATGTATATGCAAAAGCAAATATTTTAATTCTGTTGATTGAATGAACATGTGTAATTCCTTATACAGAATATTGCCACTGGTATTATGTTTTACTTTTTTGTATATTATTTACTTAGGCTTTGTGTAAAGAACTCTCATAATCTATAGAGAATTCAAAACAAGTTTTGAGTGCTTTATATTGCCATCAGTATTAAACTTTATGATATTTACTTAAATAAAAAGAACTTTTAACACTTCTAACTGACTTGTTTGAACTTGATGTTCGTTAGGCAAAGTTCTTAGAAATCGGGTAACCAATCAGCGTTGACAGGACACGCCTAAGAGTATGCCTCACACAATTTTTAATTGAAATTAGCATACAAAATTTGATGTTGCCGCAAATTTGCTGTTGGCTCAATTGAAAATTGAATGCCAGACTGCGGTTCCGTGCTGAGGCAGAGCAACTCAAGCTGTGAGTTGCCAAGTCATAATTACAACAGACGACAGGAGGCGGAATTTAGCATGAATTCCGTTCTGGACCGCAGCCAAATGAAGGCAATGGACCTATGGGGGGAAGGCAAGGCAGGCTAATCAGACGCCCAGGCAAAATAGGCGGTAATTTGTGAAATGCTTACAGCCAAAACTATTTGTCGGCAAATTTTTATTTTCGATGGCATTTCCATTCATTTTGTCTGCATAGCTTTAGGCGCCGCTGTCCAAATTGAACAATGTCCTTGTCTATGTCCTGTTTAATCAAATCAAAATGAAATCGAACGCAGCAAAACATTTCGACGATTCGCTATCCATTCATAAACAAATAAGCGCATCAATTCTACGAAAACAAAAAAAAAAAGATATCTATTTGTCTAATATATTACAAGTGGGCTGTTCTATTCTTAGTAGACTCTACCCGGAATATATCCTCAGGCGTGTTGGACTTTTGTTTACGCATCATTTGGTCATTTGTTCCTTTTGGCTTGATTTTGGCCGCCACTCACTAACAACAAATTCATTATACCCGCTTATCAATCACAAGCCTCGTTCAAGTGGAACTAGATCTGCAAATGAAAATGGATGTTGGGCGTTGTATGTTGAATGTTGAATGTTGCTGGCCAACCAAACTGACAGCTCGTTAAAGCTCTACAGCGAAGTAGATTAGCAAACACCAAAAAGTGAAGCCTACTTTTTGGCCAATGGACCGGAAAGAGATTGTGCTATTCATTAAACGGCATTCACCCTATTATCTAGCTTGAAATATGTACATATGTATATTTTTTGTTGAAACATTGAATCACTAAAGGATAAGTTATTAATAATAGCAACAGTAATCTAGAAATGAAATAAACACTATTATAATATATACATAAAAAAAAAAAACTAAATTGCAAAGAGTTGTGCTTCAGTTTGGGGAGAAAATACAAACTTCTTACATTTGTAGCTGGTACTTCAATTATCTAAATTTTTTTTAGTCAAGTCAATCAAGCTAAATTTTGCTAGCTATAAAACTTTGGAAGATATGGGTTTTTGCGGTTTGTGGGGAAAGGGGTGTGGGTGGAGAGGGAGATCTTGACAATATTTCAGCGTCCCAGAATGCGCACTTAGATAGATGTGTTTCTCTATATTACTGAACTGATAGAATTTATTTTTGAGAATTTTAGTACAATCCAGTAAAAAAATGCAGCTCCCAGCCTACTCTGTCAAGGCATAAGATGATAGAATAAAGAGTTGGGAGTTTAAGCGATTATAAACTCCCCAAACACTTCCAAGCGGTGTTCTTTCGGACTCTCTTCTCACTCCAATTCGGTTCATTGAGGAGTTGCTGGAGGAGTTATTTTTTACTCCACTATCGGAGCGCTCCGTAAACGCTCCATGGAGGAGTTGCTGCAGAAATCCCATTTCTCTCCAGTATCGGAGCGCTCCAGAAACGTTTCTGTGAGAAGTTGTAATGGGAGCCCTATTTAACTCAGTTATGGTTGGTTGGGAAGGAATAGGAAAGCAATTGTATTTTGTGATCCTTAAAACTGCATAAAAAACATATTCAAGATTTTACAAAAAGTATTCTTAAATTCTGATTTTGCAGCTCTTGGAACGTAATTCAGTGCCAACTAGCAGCATCGTAAGCAAATGCATTTAGTCAGTAAACAGTATTGAACGTAAACAATAACACGCATATACACATGACACACTCCAGAATGTACACACACACACATACACACACACACACACACACACACACACACACACACACACACACACACACACACACACACGTTCACGAACATACCTACACTCTTGGCCATTTGATGTCCGGCCATTGTAACTCTTGTGTGCTAGGCTATGATAAAAACATAAAGAAACAACAACCAGTGACAGATATAAAAGAAGAGGAAAACGGAAAGGCGGCAATGAGAAGAGAAACGGAAGGCAGGAGCAAAGAGGGAGGGAGGAGTGAGCGCATTAATTCCAAGCTAACACTTGAGCCGCTTATTAGGCAACCGGGCAACAAACCAGCTAAGAGGCAAATTACGTAGCCTTTGGGGTGTGGCGTGTTGAGAGAGCCAAACCCAGGGTCGAGGGGTCGAGAGGTCGAGTGGTCGAAGGGTCGAGGGGTCGAGGGGTTGAGGGATCAAGGGCAAAGTGGTGTTGCAAACAATAACTTTAGGCTTTTCCATGTCAAAAAACATTAACACGGACAACAGCAACTAAACAGCATCGACCAGCACATTGTTGATATCGACTTGAGCCGGATATGAGCTGAGCATGAAGGACAAATAACTGATATAGGGACAAGGACAGCTATGGAGAAGCGGAGAGCGGCAAGAGATGCGTTGTTAGCCCAGCAGCAATGCCATTGAAAGTATTTCGACTTGACAGACCCCAACACCCCGCTGATTATTTGCACACTTGCGTTGAAGGAGAAGTGGAGGAGGGTGGAGAGGGTGGAGAGCGTGGAGAGTGTGGAGAGTGAAAGAATGTTGGAATCCTCTGGCTTGTGCGCCTTGATGTATGCAAAATTTAATGTTGATAAAGTTATCAACGACAACATTTGCATTGTGTTTGTGCGGGCTTTCATGCTGTCATTTTATATACAATACTTATATATATATAATTTTGTTGGCCGGATGTTGGCGATAAGTCGCTTGGAAAGCCGCCTTTTTCATGTTGCCGCCAAGCCAGTTTGTCGTAACTCTGCTTTTTTTTTTGGACCAATGAAAAGTGTTGACTAATTTGAGGAGCGTAGAGCACAGCTTATCTCGCTTTGCGTGGTCTCACATCAATTTACATAGCACAATTTTAAGTGCTGCACAAATAAAAGCAAAAGTTTTTTCTTTTGCTTTTGCCTTTTTCAGCTTTTGCTTATAACTTAAGCAAATAAATTAAATAAATAAATCAGTTTTTCACTTTTCGCTTGGTTTTTGGCCGACTCAGTCGAGCGTCATAAAGTATGCTCTGAATTCGAATCTCTGATGCTCAATCTCAGGACTAAAGTGTTGCGTAAATAAGCAAACAGCAACAAAAAAAAAAAAAATCGAGGTCCAAACAACTTTCAATAACGTTGGGTTAATATTATTAAAAATATTTACCACGTTCACAAGCATTTTATTTGCTTGGGCAACTGCTCCTTTTACCTTTTACCCTCACGTTGCCTTCCTCTGCGTTTCCCTCTTGACCAACTTGTTTGTCATGCATAAGTTTTCAACCATGCATATTTTTACAATTGATAGCTTTTCGTATTATGCGAAAAAAAACACCGTTTCACACTACGTAAACACAAATGAGGAATCCTTAAATGATCCTGTTAAAAGAATAAGTACCCAAAGAGCAGTAAAAAAAACAGCTGTTGTTAATGAAATGAATACGCAAAATGCGGCTTAAGAACACAGCTAAACCAATTAAACGCCTTTCAACGAATAACATATGAAATATTCCAAACAATGAGTTTTTAAACAAATAAAGCTAAGCGCTAAGTTCTTGGGAGTCCCAAAGATGCATCGTTAGGACTCCCTGTGCGGAGTGCTAACTCTTCTAGGGACGCCTAAAAGTGACCAAAAGGACGGTATCCGACGGTGAAAAAGGCACGCTCAAAATATATGAAAAAAATAATCCTACGGGAGTCCGAAAATGAGCTATTTCGGCGTCCCAGATAACCCGCCCATGGTTTTTCTTAAAAGGACACCTCTTTTAACAATCCGAAGATAGCCCATACGGTATTGTTTTGGAATTGCTTTTAAAACACAGAACAAATTATTTATTTAATCAGTGTATCGCGCGCCAAGAATTAGCTGTTTTCGGGAGTGCCGCCTTGGTACAACCTCGCACCGCCCCAAGATACAAATAGTAAATAGCTTTTACAAATATTTAAAAAGCTCCAATCATCAATCCGGTATCAAGCAGATACGAACTCTAGATCCCTGAACAACCAGTCGGTCTGTTAGACACCTAAGCTACCGAATAAATCAAATAATCAAGTGCTTGTGTTTCTGAACTGATAAAATTTATGTTTGAGAATTTTAGTACAATCCGTTAAAAAAAAATGTAGCTCCCAGCCTACTCTGTCAGGGCATAAGATTATAGAATAAAGAGTTGGGAATTTTAGCGATTATAAACTCCCTAAACATTCCAAGCCGTGTTCTTTCGGACTCTCTTTTCACTCCAATTCGGAGCGTTCCAAAGTCGTTCCATTGAGGAGTTGCTGAAGGAGTCCCTTTTCTCTAGAGCTTCGGAGCGTTCCAGAAATGTTCCTTTGAGGAGTTGTAATGGGTGTCCTTTTTCACTCAGTTTTCGGAGCGCTTGTTTTTATGAATATCACTTTCGAATCAATTCCACAGAAATATGCAAAGCATGCTTTCAGAAACGAATATCTATAGGATGTGAACTATGCTGCCTAGTTGTATCGCCCTCCAAAAACTATGCTAGCTAGTTTTCTGTGAAACTGTTCAGTTAGTGGAATTCAGAAGAGGACTTATACTTTTATAAATAATCACTTAAATATTCGTTGCTGTCAGTGTATTTAAAAGTTGATTAATCAAAGCAACAAAGCAAAAGCCCTTCTTTTTAACAGCATATTTTACGCAAAATGTTTGCATAAATGTGTGTACAGAACACAGACTCACCAATACACATAAAGCAGCAACAACACTTGCCATAAAAAGGCATATTTTGTATAGGATTTTACGCGGTTTGTCGGGGCATTAAAGCAAGCCTGATTACGGCTGAATTTACCTTCAACTCGTTTTTATGCGCTCATTTTGCGCATTTTGCTTATTTTTTGTAATTTGCGGCGTATGCATTTAAAAATTTATACAGCTCCCAACTTTAATTAACAATTATAACACACGCTACAAAACGCAAAAAACTGATGAAACTGAAAATGAAAATGAAAAAAGCAAAAAAAAATGATTTGCAATCTTGCAAATATTTCATTAAAGTTTAGTCACTTGGCCCGGCTAAAAAACGTGTTAACTGCTTTCTATGAGCTCCTTTGAATTCTTGCGTTTTTGCTTCTGCATGTATTTTAAATTTCTCTGTTCGTGTCTGTGTGTGTCTGTGTGTTTTCCACTCTGCTTCCTTATACACATGCACAGTTAGCAGCAAAATTTTCATTGCAAAGCCCTGCAGCCCACAAAAGTATGCAACGATTTTCAGTGTGTATCTGAGCAACTCATTTGCATCTACACAACGTTCGTATGTGTGTGTGTGTGAATGCTGAGGTATGCGTGCGCTAAGTGCGCTTTTTTTAGAATCTTGATAATTAAAAATGTCATGCAGTTTTAGATTTCTCGACTTTATTCGCTTAATTTCATTCAGCTAAACAGTTTTTCTGCTGCCTTTTGATGCAAGTTTTTTTTTTGTGTAACACTTTTTATGCTTGAAGTGTAACTATTTTTTTGTGTTAACGCTAGATTACATTCAAAATTCGGTGTTTAATTTTAGATTTTAATTATGGGGACTTTAAAAGTAATTCTTACGCTTGTCTTGGCAATTACCCGCTAAACGAAAAGCGAGTGACACTTTGTTTTGTGTTTCGATTATAACAGTTGAGTGCTTTTGATGGGATCTTTCTCTTCCTCTCAAAACCGTTGCCTATGTGCACCTGAAACTAAATAATCTCTTAAGCTAGGTGGCCAATTCCTATTCAGTGAAAACTATACACACACACGCACACTCTACACCAAATAGGAAAACGCTGCCAACGGCAAACTTATCGCCTTGGAATCGGTGTCAGTGGACCGTCGAACTCGATACGATTTTCAAGTGCTCTGCGTTCTGGGCCTTAATCCAAAATGCGAGATGTGGGAATACTGCGTCAAGCAACAACTGTGACTACGCCCACAAATCTAGGTAAACGCCCACACGTAGCTGCCCTCAAGCTGTTGATGTTGCTGTTGTTGTTGCTTTTGCTGCTACTGCTGCTGTCATATTCAAATATGTCACAGGACACACAACGTTGCAGACTTTTGCAGCAGCTTTTATAGCCACAGGTGCGAAAATCACACCATCATTTAACGCAGAATTTCAATTGGATAGTGCTGAAGATGGAATACACTTGATTTATGCGACACACATAGCGCCGTTTTCTCAACTTCGATTTAATGTTTCCATTAACAACTTTAAGGACATATATTTAACGACGATAAAATGTTGATAAACTAGTTATGTTTTCTCAAGTTTCGGCAAAGGTAAAGTACTGGTAAATGGTTGAATGACTAAACTTCATCTCGTTTTCCATAACTACATCAAAACATAGGCAGCCTGAGTAAAAGACTTAGCTAGTTCCTGCCCCTAAACAATTCCCCTACCTACACCCTTGACCTGAGCTGTTTTGATGCTCAAATTGAGTGTATTTATACTTAAATTTGAATATTATTGTTAAATCATTTTTTTCATAATTATTATTTGATACAAAACTCAAAGCAGAAGTTCAGATAAACAGTGCGCCTTTTTCCAGGGATTAACATTTAACAGGCAGGTTGTTTCAAGAAAACTAAAATGCAACCTAAAAAGAAAAAATTGTTGTTTGACAGGACTTTGTCAGCGGTAAAAACTTAACCCGAGCATTGAGAAATTGGCACCTAAACGTTAAAACTAAGTTTTAATATATGCTTAAATTTAGCTGTAGTCGTATAATCTAAAATACAATAAACGAAAACTCAAGCTTATGGTATGTTTTAAAGCAGGGATGCCAAAAAGTTGCTGTTGTCAAAAGTTGTTGAATACATAAATACATAGAATTGAACAAAGTATCTTATTTCGTTTTGTACACTGAAAAGAATTAAATCTGTACTTTTGCTGGGGTTACTAAAAATAAAAATAAATTTCAACAACATGTTTTTAACGTACTTAAAAAAAATTAAAATTATTTTATGCTATGTTAAACATTTCGCTGACAGCTTAAAGCCAATTCGGATTTTTTCAAGTGCATTCTTATTGACAAGACAATAACAAAATGACATTGGAATTAGCAGCGCAACAACAAATCATATGAAAGTGTTGTTGCTGTTATTGCATAGGCAAAGAATGAGGATATGAAGATATGCTGGGAGCAATTACAAAAACAAATGAGCTGATAGAGTAATGGACTTGGGCACCCCTGCTCGAAAGTGTAGAAATTACATTATAATTATTTCACTACATTTGAAAACAATTCAATTAAACTTAAACTGCATAGCGCATGTTTACATAACAAATGTTTGCTTAAATAATCTTCATGTTAGAATATGGAATCATTAATTAACCTTCTTACATTGAAACTGTTATTATAAGTATATTCTAATTAGACTTATCTAAGCAAATTGACAGTTTAGACGCAAAGATAACCTAGCTTTACTTGCATTTGATAGCCTTAACTTGGAAAGAGTAAAAGAATAATATTTATAAATATTTGAACTTTGTTGCAAGCTGCATTGCAAAATGCATCAAACAGTCATAACACTCCATACAAGTATGTTGCAACAAAAAGAAAAAAAAAACGCATCACTATGATGACAATGATCTGTTGCAAGGGGGGGAAGCATGGGGCAGCTATCCATATCGCAATAGCATGCAATGAGCGTGAGTTATGTTCGTGTGTGCGTATGCGTATCTGTGTGTGTGTGTGTGTGTGTGTGTGTGTTGGTGAGTGCGTATGCGTATCTGTGTGTGTGTATGTTTAGCTGTTACTTATGTTAAGTGAAATGGAAGGCTATGAAAGCGCAGAGAGGAAACGATAAAGTAGCGCGAGCAAAAGGAGAACATCTAATGATGTCAGGTGGCATGTGGCATGTGGCATGTGGCAGGTGGCTGGTTGCATTCGAGGGGATGACTTTGATTTCCTGCTGACATTTTATTGGCAGCTGCTTCACCAGACGCTTTACCTCTGCCAGGTGTGCCAACTCATTTCACAGCTGAGTGCCACAGACCATTCCAAGTTATCATTAGAATTTTTTGCATGACTGATATGTGAAAGATGTGGGGGAAGCTGAGCAGTGCTTTATATTTGTTGCATATCAGATACTGAGCTACATACCGTATAAAGCTATCTCAGTGTGTTTGTGGGCATCTGTGTATGCTTCTGGTGGCTTATTTGTGGCATGAAGGAAGCTACAGAAATTGCAAAAACTTTGTTAATTGTTGAAAAATTTTAATTGCTTGCAAAGAAACATGGTAGAGCAGAACATTCAAAAATGCTTCTTGGCCAAATATAATGCAAATAAAAATTAAAAGAGCCCATACTTGAAATAGTTACGCAAACGCATATCAGGATTAAAAATTTAAAATATGCCATAATTTAAATAAATACTAATAAGTTATTTATCTCAGAAATTATTTCTAGGCTACAAAAGTCTACTCAGAGTAACTAAGGCTTTCAAACTGATTAAGTTTCAATATTTAAATTGGTTGTGGTAAAACACACAAAAAAATCAAGAAAGGAAACTGATTTTCGGTGAGCTGAAGATATATACCCTTGAAATAAAGCTTTTCATATTAAAACTTAATATTTGACCAATTGTTACTATGACAGCGGCCCGTAGATTTTGACACATGTATGTGTTAACTATGGCAAAAAGAAGCATCTGTGTAAAGTTTCAGCAAGATTGCTATGAAGACGGACTTGTTCACATGGAACAGTTAGATAAATGGATAGTTGAAAATGGTTAGTTCGACTTGGCTGTTGATGCTGATCAAGAACATATATGCTTTATGGGAATGAAGACGTCTCCTTCAATACTTTACACATTGCGATACAAAATTATAATACTTTCTGCAAGAGCATGAAAAAACTTACTGAATAAATAAAAACAAGTAAGAATGCTCTAGTCGAGTGTGCCCGACTACGAGACTCCCTGCTCCCACTTTGCATTTCAAGCAGATCAGCGGCAACTCAAGCAAGCAGTGCACTTAACTCGTAAAGTGCCTGTAAAACTGTTGTTTCTGCCAGCTGAGACGGGGGTAATAGATTCTTCCGTAACTTTGGTGCTATTTATCCGATCGTATTGAAATTTACACATCCGAAAGACATTGATTAAACATACATGTGTACCAAAAATTAAATTAAAGCTCTATCTTTAAAATTGTGGCTGTGGGAGTCTTTTGCGATTTGCGTGGGTGCGGGGGGATGCATCCGAAATTTGAAATAAACTTGATCTGCGTATGGTATACAGGAACCTACATGCCAAGTTTGGTGTCTCTAGCTTTTGTAGTCTCCGAGATCTGTGAGTTCATACGGACAGACGGACAGACAGACGGACATGGCTAGTTCGTCTCGGCTGTTGATCCTGATCGAGAATATATATAGAAGTCTTTTGCGATTTGCGATGGTGCGGGGGGATGCATCCGAAATTTTAAATAAACTTGATCTGCGTATGGTATACAGAAACCTGCATGCCAAGTTTGGTGTCTCTAGCTCTTATAGTTTCCGAGATCTGTGTGTTCATACGGACAGACGGACAGACAGACAGACAGACGGACATGGCTAGATCGTCACGGCTGTTGATGCTGATCAAGAATATATATAGTTTATATAGTCGGAAATGCCTCCTTCTGTCTGTTACATACATTTGCAGTACTTTATAACTCCCTTTTTCCCATTTTTAATGGGAACAGGGAGTAAAATCATATATGATATGAAAATCTATAAAGTGCTGCCTACAGATGCATTCATTTAAGTTTGACAAAATTCTTTGCACACTTGTTGTGGTATGTGGCAATCGTAAATAAAAGCAAATAAAATACCAGAGAAAACACAATATTTTCGAATCAAATTTAAAAATAATTTTAAATTTAGTTGACATTTTTTTTGGGATTAATTACAAACAAAAGTTTTATGTCAATTTAAATAAAGCAAACAGAGAGAGAGGTGAAAATCACAATACACACAGAGTATAATAAACAATCCAAGACAAGTGTTAAACGAGTTGGAGAAAACTTAAATCATTTCATTTAAAAAAAAAAAATCAGCTCAAGCTTATGGCATAAAAGTTAGATTTGATAATGATGCAACCAATGGAAATATAAGCAAAGTTGGATTCGTTATTTGTTTGCTAATTAAAATGGGAATTGTGCTGGCAGCTCGCTGGGAAAAACTCAATTCCAGTGACCAATTTTCATTTTTGAGCAATTTAATTGGTTTTGCCCAAGGGCATTTTCTCAATTTTCGTCCACCTCTTCCCTTTAAGCTGTCTTGCGCTCTCTTTTCTACACTTTCTTTCTCTCTCTCTGACACTCTGTAAGAATGCCGAACATTGTTTACCATTTTGAAATCGCATGTGGCTTACAACTAAGTTTTCAATTTTTATTTTTGTGGATTCTTTCATCCTCTGCCGTTGGTAAGAGAGAATGAGCAAGAGACAAAGTGAAGGGATGAGGGAGAGGAAATCATTTCCAAATTGGCTGCTTCATCAGCAGCAAAACATTTTGCGATGACAAACACAGAAACAAAACACACACACACACACAAGCTCAGATTGAGCCAAATACACACAAAAACACAGAGACAACAGATTTCACGTGAAATTTTCCAAATTCTCAAGTGTATGCAAAAAGGTATGCCGTGCACTTGGCAACCTGGAAAATGGGACCTGGGACTGACATTGGCAATAGGACTGGGACAGAATCCCTAAGACACACATACACACACAAACACACACACATAAGAAATACACGTCAGCATACAATTACAAAACATTTGTTTTCAAATTTTGTTGTTTTCTCTTTTGGGGGCATTCCAAATGTATTAGCAAAAGTCTCGGCATTTTGAGGAACGTATTTGGAACTACATTTTATGTGGTTGCAAATCAATTAAGCAAGGTGTTTTAAGGTGTTTAGCAAATAGATATTTTGTAAAATTAAAAAAAAAAATTTCTAAAAATTATTATATTGGGAACAAATGAACTCAAGCTTCATTCGCTGTTGTTTCAAGAGCAAGCTTAAAATTCGCTTATTATACCACAAAATAATAAAATATTTCTAATGGTTTAAAACTTCTTATCAAAGATAATTTTCAAAAAGTTGTCGTCTGTGGCTTTAGAACAACCATTCAACGCATTTCTTTTTGTATAAAATGCACCTAATAACTTGATGCGTTTTATTAGCTCGAACACACCTTCAGTTTCCTTTCCTTTCCTTTGCTTCGCTTCCCACACACCAACGCATTTGTGGCCAATGACCATGCAAATCTGCGAAATGTGCAGCTCAAAAAATAACCGAAAGGTGCAAAGCTTTTTTCGCTACCGTACAAATATCTGCAGCCCAAATCAAAGGAACACCTGAAAAATATGATTCTAAATGTTAATCGAAAGCGAAATACCCTAGAACATGTGTGGATGTAGCTATGAATATATAAAAAATATAGTTGTAATTTTTTAACAGCCCCATAAAGCAAATGAATCTAATAGCGTTAGCAAAACATCTATGTGCGCTCTGTCGATATTAATAATCGGAACCCTCAATATTAGCGATATATTAAAATAAATATTTTTCTATTTAACAATTATTTTGTTCCCGAAAAACTTTACAAATTCTTAGTTTATTTAAAGAAATACATAAAGCGAAATATTTCCATTTGCGATAGCGCCTATTTAACTTAAATTCCGAAATTTGCTTTGAATGAACCCCCAAAGCGAATCGCATTAGTTTCCCCTGGAAGTATCGCATTCGTATCCACCTGGCGAACCACATTCGTGTTCCCTAGAAGTGTCGCATTCAGGGGCCATTCCTTCCCGACGGTGGATACGAATGCGATAGAAATGCGATATCTCCGCGATAGGCGATACCTACTGGAAGTATCGCATTCGACACAAAATGTTTGCAGGGTAGCTCCGCCTTTACCAAGAGCAATTAAAAAACAAATGAGCTAATGGGCTTGGGTACCCCTGCTCTAAACGCTATATCATAGCTTATAAGTCAGTCTAATTCAATTCGAACTGGTTTTAAACTAATGTAAATGAAAAGTTGCACACGTGGTTAACTTGTGTGCAAACAGTGCATTCATCAGAATCGGCCGGATCGAATAACTATAACTTTTTCCTTATTATTTTTCCTTACTATAATATACCCTAAAGTCTATGCCATAAAACAGGGTGTTCCAATGCGCAGGAAAAAAAAGTGGCATGCCTAAGCCGCAGCTGTCGCTTCTGCTGCTGCTGCTGCTGCGAACGCCAAACGGCAATGAAGCTAATTTTTCACGCAGCTTCGAATGCAGCAGCCTTTTTTTCATCACTTTTTTTTGGTGGTGCACGTTGGGTGGGCTTGAAACAGGCTTGGTTACAAACAACAAAAGAATTCCACCAGATGCCTCAAAGCCGAAAAAAGCGGCGTCGAAAAGCTGCCGAGCTGAGTCTGGCATACGAGTGTGGCATGGTGTAAAAGCGCAGTGGCAACTGGCAGGTAGCAAAAGCCCGAGGTCAAGCCCTGTTGCCTGGTGGCATGTGCAACTGCCCCACCCTCCCCTATGCTGCATATTTTTGTGCTGCGCTCTTAGCGCTAGAGCTGCAGTTAATGGCGCAGCTTTTCAACACAATTACAATATGTTTGGGCCTGGTTTTTAGCTCATGCATGCCAGAGCATTTAGCATTGCATAGTTTTTGGCGCTGCAACGCAACGTGTCACGTCAAATCGCTTTTGGTATTTAGGCAGCACATGTTGCAAACATGTTTATCAAGATAAATTGAATTGCCGCTAAGCCGCAGCAATGCATACATAATGATGCCACAGGTAATGCTCAAACAGTGTCAGAATCAGAGGCAGAGGCAGAGTCAGAATCAGCATTAGATCCAAACTCAGAGTCGCTTAATTAAGTAGCATGAGCCAATTGCTACGAATGGCTGGACATTGGCTAGTCGTGGCCATTTGGCCAACTTGGCTCCTGCTGTTCTGAAACGTTGGCTAATTAAAAGGCGGTTGCTGCGCCTACGTGTATGCAATGCCAAATAGAAATTAGAGCTTGCAGCTTACCACCTTGCCACGCCCCAAATTTGGCATGCAAAACACGCGTAACTTGCTAAACAATTAAAATGGCATAGCCAAGACTTTAGGGGCAGCTTCATAGCTGACTAGTACATAAGCACTTGAATGGCCATGTCCTGCGTCTTGGCGCAAGGACTTCAATAGTGTCTTCAATTGCCAGCTTAAATGACACGCGTCTCAGCAGGACGAAGGACAATTAATGACTTCACTTTGGCAAGCCAATGGCGCCAAATAAATTGACAGGCGCCGAGGCGTTTAATGCGTCCCAAAAGTATGCTTTGAATTTTTAAACTTACATTTATTGCTTCCCTCTGTGTGTGTCCTTCTAATTGTTGCTTATGTTGCAATCAAATTCCTACGAGTCAATTTGCTTCAATGCTGCTATAAATTCTATCAAAATGCAACTTTATTATTATTTAATTTATGCTCGTAGACTTGACATGCATAAGGGATTTAGTTTTGGCCATAAAAGTAAGTCGATGTCTTCTTTAAAGCACAGTTTAAGTTTCTTAATTTATTGAAACAGAATTCTTGTGTGTCATTCGAGCTGTTTACCTTCTCGACAAACAAACAAGAGCTGTTTCTATAAATTTAAATGTTTAAAATAAAGTTATCATACCTAAATTATTAATTATAAAAATATAAAAAAGATAATAATAATAATAATAATAATAATAATAATAATAATAATAATAATAATAATAATAATAATAATAATAATAATAATAATAATAATAATAATAATAATAATAATAATAATAATAATAATAATAATAATAATAATAATAATAATAATAATAATAATAATAATAATAATAATAATAATAATAATAATAATAATAATAATAATAATAATAATAATAATAATAATAATAATAATAATAATAATAATAATAATAATAATGATAATAATAATAATAATAATAATAATAATAATAATAATAATAACACTAATAATAATAATAATATTAATAATAATAACACCAATAATAATAATAATAATAATAATAATAATAATAATAATAATAATAATAATAATAATAATAATAATAATAATAATAATAATAATAATAATAATAATAATAATAATAATAATAATAATAATAATAATAATAATAATAATAATAATAATAATAATAATAATAATAATAATAATAATAATAATAATAATAATAATAATAATAATAATAATAATAATAATAACAATAGTATTAATAATAATAATAATAATAATAATAATAACAATAGTATTAATAATAATAATAACAATACAAAAATAGATATACAATTTATTCTAACCGAATTTGAAAATCTGCATTGTTGCTTAAAAATAAAAGCTTGTTTTTAAAATTCAACGATATTCGAACACAAGTACTATGACGAATTTGAGAACTTTATTCATTTGCAATTTGAAACCGTTAAGCTAATGTAGCATGAAAACTGTTGTGTTTTCCTCTGCACACCCATATCTGTTTTCTTAATGTAATTTGATGAAAATATCAATAGTGCATATCTAACCTGTCGTCGTATAAAAGGATTTTCATTGAACATATAAAATGGATTGGTTAATTTGGGCAACAAAACCTACAAAGTAACTTTTTGTGTTTCTTAGCTGCCTCAGCCTTCTGTATCCATTTTCATTTTCAGTGCTATTCCCATTCTCGATGTCGATGTCGATTTGCTTTTGATTTCAATTTCAATGTCTTTGTCCCTGTTCGATTTTATGTTCAAATTGGAAATGGTGTTATGTGAGCTAGATGAAGCATGCTGAGCTCAAATACAGACAGAAAGCCGCCCACAAGGATAGACAAACAGACAGACAGGCGGACAGGTAGGCAGACGGACAGACTGAGCGAGACAGATAGACGGACAGACTGAGTGAAAGACAGGCTCTAGGGCGGAGTTAGCAAATGTGGCCAGTCAAGTGTAAGAACAAAGTACTTGGGGGTGGTGAGAGGTATGAGGTGTATGCCCAGATGGCTCCTCAAATTTGGACTGGGTGTGTGTATTGCACCTGGCCCATATTGACATACTTGAAGTAGCTTAGTGATTGACAAATAACAAATAGACACGTAACTAAGCCCAAAACCGGCAAACATTGATTTGATTAACTTTTGACTATTGCACTGCCAAAACACATATCGTACATTTTGTGCCTATCCTGAGAGCTATTTACGTAATTGACAGCCACAGTATCACACGTTGAAAACTTACTTGAATTTTGACGCACCTGTCAACCCTTTTGTATAGCCTTGCGACGGGTATTATAATGCTGCTACGAAATGTGCATTGAAAGTTACGTTCTAGACTCTTTAAAGTATATATATTATTGATCCGCATCAAAAGACGTGTCGAACTAGCCATATATCTAACTGATCTATGTGAACTAGTCTCTCTTTAAAGCTATTTTGATGAAACTTGACGCAGTTGCTTCTTTTTGCTGCAAGAAATACATATGTCCGAATCGGCTTGATTGGACCACTATTAAAAAAAATATTGGTATTGAAAACTTTTCTGTTGTTTTTTAGGAAAACTCCACCAAACTCACTTTACTCAAGTTTAATCACATTTTTTGCTTGCTGATAAAATTTCATTAAAATTGGACCACTATGTTTTATAGCTGTCACAGGAACAATCGGTTCAAAAATAAGTTTTTGTAAGAAAAACTTTTTTTGTTTTTAAACGTAACTCAAAGAAACTTACATTACCTCAGTTTAAAAGCATCTTATGCTGATACATGCTGACCAAATGACTATATCTTATAGCTGCTTAAAGAAAATTCGGTTGAAAATTCAGTTTTCTTATGCAAAACTTACATATCTTCGAAACGCCTAAGATAACATATCTGTCTTGTTTTTGTAAGGCATCAGCTTCTTTGCTGCTGCATGACAAAACTGTACAAAATTCGTTTGTTTTTTAGTTGCTTTTCACAGAGTGCGAGTCTCAGCGGCCTCGTTGTTGTCCCTGTGCACCTTGTACCTCATCTGGCTATCTGTATGTGTATGTGTGTGCATATGTGTAGTGTGTATGTTGCCTTCGTATTGGCCACTTGGGTATTAATCTAATTAAAAGCGGGATTTCTGTTTGGATTTTGTTGCAGAGTTTGCTTTGAAAGGGTTAAGCCGATTGTGGGATTGCCCTGACAGTGTTGCAATGTGGCAATGTGGCAATGAGCTCAGCTTTTTCTTCAGTATGTGTGTATGTGTGCTTGTGTGTGTGTGTGTGTAAAGCAGCAAGCAAGCCATGTATAAGCCAAGTATATTCCTACATGTCTGACTTGATTTTGCTTGGAATTTATTTTGGAGCAAAACGAAACTTAATCAGTGGAACAGTGAAACTGTTCTGATATGCTAAAGTTTTCTTTTTAGGAAAAGCCAACTATAAGCATCTTACATATATAAAAGATATATAGTATATATATGCTTATACATATATACATATATCTGACTTAGTTTCGCTTTGAGCGTATTTTAGAGCAACAAAGCTCATGCAAGTTGCACAGCAAAACCGGTTAAGATCTGGCTAAAAGTTTCATTTTCTACCATTTTCTTTTGGCCAAAAAACGGAAATATGTATGTACATACATAAAATAAACTCTAAAGTTTTAGCAACGGCCAAAATGAGCAGTTGCATAACTAATGAAAATCAAGCAGAAACCGCAAATAAGATAAACAAACTAAAGTGCGCATATCAAGAAAAACAAGAGAACTGCTGATTTTAGACTCATTGAAAAGAAAGTAATGAAGAAACTTGGCCAAATACAAAATTTGTATGCTGTACAAAAGTATATGAGAAAGAGAAGAACTTAAGAAAGACGAATCTGCGATAGTAAAAAGTTTTTGAATAACCAGCAATTTAAAACTTAAAGTACAGCAACTTTTCAATATAGAAAAAACAAACTATGCAAATCAGCAAAAAGTTCACAAAAGCAGCAAATGAGAAGTAAAAGTGTCGGGCCTGTTCTTCAATTCAAATTTGATCGAAATCGAAGTGTAATAATAATAATAACAATGCCAATAATAATAATAACAATAAATTTGATTGGAATCAAAATGTTGAAAAAGCCTGAGTATAAAGATTTATTTTTACTAATAGAATCATACAATATTTTATTAAAAATGTAGTCCTTGTCTAAATATCAGTCTCAAATCGATAGCAACTTTAACTGTTGTCGAAAAACTATAAAAGAGTACAAGAAAAATTTAGATTTTTAATTCTATCATCCTTCAAAATATGCTAAACTGCATTTTGTGGAATTGATTTGAAAGTGGAATGCAGAGAAGGACTGATATGCTCATACAAAATAAACAATAACTTAACATAGCTTAAAATTGCAAAAGATCATATACATTTTAGACCTAAATGATTATGTTTTAGATAAAGTGGCACATAAGCAATTCAAATTTTCAAACGGAATGGCAAAAATTTGGGAGAGGTGGCTACAAAACTGTCAAAAACAAATGATTATTCGTGACTGGTGGCAACATTATTGGTGCACTATTTTTCAACTCTTCACTTTTATACCGATACTTTCTGTTGTTAAAGATGTTACTATCATGCGAAAAACATATTGCAAAACTAAAATTACATTGCATACTGCCTGGACATTGATCAAAAAGTATCTTTTTCTGTTACGGTATATATCAGCACAGTCACCGCCTCTTGAATTTAATCCGGATAAGTGCAGTCAATGGCCCCTATTATCTTAGGGAAACTGGAAATTCGATAAAATATCCTTATGACTTCATTGGACTCTGAAGTAATGTCATTAGAAACCTCTTTCTCTATCCCAAATTTCCACATGCAAAAAATCCTAATGAAAATATGCCATAGTTCCTGGGCTGGAATGACATACTCGGGTAGTGTAACTCGAAGTCATGTCTTCATCCGAATCTTCCGGAGACTGAAGATAAGTTGCACGGATTAAATTAAAGGCCAAATTTGTATTTTGATGAAGAGCGGCAATTTAAAACTGTCAAAATTCACTGTGAATGACAAAATTTCATCAGCTGTTTTTACTCTCTGTTCCCATTAAAAATGGGAAAAAGGGAGTTATAAAGTACTGCAAATGTGTGTAACAGGCAAAAGGAAGCATTTCCGACTATATAAACTATATATATTCTCGATCAGGATCAACAGCCGAGACGAACTAGCCATGTCCGTCTGTCTGTCCGTCTGTCCGTATGAACTCACAGATCTCGGAGACTACAAAAGCTAGAGACACCAAACTTGGCATGTAGGTTCCTGTATACCATACGCAGATCAAGTTTATTTCAAATTTCGGATGCATCCCCCCGCACCCACGCAAATCGCAAAAGACTCCCACAGCCACAATTTTAAAGATAGAGCTTTAATTTAATTTTTGGTACACATGTATGTTTAATCAATGTCTTTCGGATGTGTAAATTTCAATACGATCGGATAAATAGCACCAAAGTTATGGAAGAACTTTTTTCCCCTGTCTCAGCAGGCAGAAACAACAGTTTGACATGCACTGTGCAAATTGAGTACGCTGCTTGCTTGTGTTGCCGCTGAACTGCTTGAAATGCAAGTTGGGAGCAGGGAGTCTCGTAGTCGGGCACACTCGACTAGAGTATTCTTACTTGTTTTACTTATGTGGCACATAGCAAGCCTATATGGGAGATGAAGTTCCACTTAGTGCATATATGACACTTATCGTTTTTAGGTCCTAAGTGTACATTGAAAAAACGAAATTTTCTTATTATTAAGTTTAACTGACACATAGTGTTTATTGGGACATTGAAAAATCGGCCCTAAGGGTATTTAAATAACATATATTTGTTCGATAAAACTGCGCTATCGATGCGGCACTTTAGCACTAAAATGTCAAACATAAATCATGAAAAATTCAGCACCGGACTGTGGTTCAAATTATTATATACAGAAATGGGCACACGCAACACATAAAATGCAAATTCAAAGAGCTACTTATTATTAAGACCTATATGTTGTTTATGTATATCAGGCACTAACACATACATATATATATAATGCCAGGCATGCAACTAGCAATTTCAGCGCTCGATCTAAGCAATTTATAAAGCGAACAGTTCTTTTTTGTGGGAATTGTTGAACATGCGGGTTTCCCAAAAACACATGCGCAATTTCGCAGCTCAAAGTTGCTATAAAATAAATTAATCTGCCGCAAGAACACATAGAACACTTGTCAAATGGCAGGGAGGTGAGTGTGTGTGTGTGTGTGTGTGTGTGTGTGTGTGTGTGTGTGTGTGTGTGTGTGTGTGTGTGTGTGTGTGTGTGTGTGTGTGTGTGTGTGTGTGTGTGTGTGTGTGTGTGTGTGTGTGTGTGTGTGTGTGTGTGTGTGTGTGTGTGTGTGTGTGTGTGTGTGTGTGTGTGTGTGTGTGTGTGTGTGTGTGTGTGTGTGTGTGTGTGTGTGTGTGTGTGTGTGTGTGTGTGTGTGTGTGTGTGTGTGTGTGTGTGTGTGTGTGTGTGTGTGTGTGTGTGTGTGTGTGTGTGTGTGTGTGTGTGTGTGTGTGTGTGTGTGTGTGTGTGTGTGTGTGTGTGTGTGTGTGTGTGTGTGTGTGTGTGTGTGTGTGTGTGTGTGTGTGTGTGTGTGTGTGTGTGTGTGTGTGTGTGTGTGTGTGTGTGTGTGTGTGTGTGTGTGTGTGTGTGTGTGTGTGTGTGTGTGTGTGTGTGTGTGTGTGTGTGTGTGTGTGTGTGTGTGTGTGTGTGTGTGTGTGTGTGTGTGTGTGTGTGTGTGTGTGTGTGTGTCTCTCTCTTTGTATGTATGCTTGTGTGTGTTGAGTTGTGTCTCAGGCTATGGTGTGTCTCATTTGACTGCCCCATTATCAAAAGCAGCTGTGACAGCTATTCTGGCTGTACTGCCTCCTGTCTTCTACTTTAACATATCTCCTGGTTTTTGCCTGTCTTCTATTGTTTTGCTTGTTTCGACTTGCAGCGTTTTGTGATTTTAGTTGGCATCCGCGCTGAGGTTGAAGCTTACCCAGTTTTGGCCTGGCTTTCACACCAAAATGTGCTTACTTCTGGGCCATTTATTTTGCTTGGGCGCCTCGACTACAATGAACATCAGACTTCGCCTGAGCGCAGGCTTTCTTTTTCTTTCTCTACTTTTCTTTGCTTTTATTTTCTTTATATTTTCTGTTATATTCTGTTCTTTGCTTTCTTTGCTATTCTTGCCATTCTTAAGCTCTGCCATGTCGTCTGACATTCCCTTTCCGTTTGTTTCGCTCTGCCATAACAATTTAATTTGTTGCATACTTTTTGGCGTTATTGCGTTTAATGACATTCACGCAAATTAAGTTATTACAAATGCGTTGGCAATACAATTTCCCAGTGCCTTAAATATTTCAAACATCTGCTTTACTTTTTTAATATTACTTACATTTTTATTCACCTGCATTTACAACTCAGCTCAGCATTAACAAATTGTGTTGCTTTTTTTTAGGCAGTTGAATAATGTTTTGTTTTAAGTGTCAGATGATGAACTCACATTCAAGTAATTCCCACATAAGCTTCAAATTGATCTATTCCGTTGCCTTATGTGCTTGTTATACCCTTGCAGAGGGTATTATAACTTTGTCACGAAATATGTAATGCAATGAAGGAGACGTCTCAGAAAAAAAAATTATGTCCATCTGTCTGTCTGTTTATCTGCGTTTTTCAGGACTTTATGGTAGAGCTATCTTGATGATACTTGGCACAGATGCTTCTTTCTATTGCAGGTAGTACCTATAGTTGAATTGGCCAGATCGGACCACTATATAGCTGCCATAGGAACAATCAGTTAAAAAATAAATTTTCTTATGCAAATCTTGTCTGCAAGGGTATACAAGTTCGGCATGCCGAAGACAACATTTCTTTCTTGTTTTGAGTATTATCTTATATAACTTAAATGGGTTGCAGCTATCATAAAATGTTAAATACGATATTTATCACTTTCCCATCCATTTGAATTGCCTTTACAGACAACATGATGGTTACTTAAAAGCCGCAATTTTATAGCCAACACTAAACCACCAGTTAAAACACACACAACATATACGCCAAAGCATATACAGTTAAAGAAAAAAACCATTTATTAATGATGAACTAAGAGATATCCTACAAGAGAGAAACAATTTTGATAGAAATCCCACAATTTTTTGAATAAACAAATTTAAAATTTGTGATATTCAATCTTGAAAAGTGAAACCAGAAGAAAGCTATAAAAACCTGACTGTTTTGATTTGAAATTCTGAAACAAAGCTAAACATTCAATTCACTTAAACCTAACTTCAAGTACTACATTGGAATACAAATGCCATAAAAGGGAAGAAGATCAATTTTTCGATTATTAAACCTTATATTTCAAACACAATATACCCGCTAACATTGTTAAATACAGGGTAAGCTTAGCAAAGCACCGAACAGAAGCCGCTTGAAGAATTATTGTTGTTATTCCTCTGGCTTTGCCAGCTACAACATACTGCAGAATGAATTGCAATTTTATGAGTAGCTTCGCATGAAAGTGGAACGCCTCGAGCCAGGCAAACAATCAATTGACATTTTTAATACTTGCAACAACAGAAGCAACAATAACAATAACAACAACAACAATAACAAAAACAACAGCAATGGCAATAATGCCGTTAAGCAGCCTATAAGTAGGCAATGTTCTACGATTCTAACATCAATCAGCTGGAGCCGAGTCAATCGATTTGCTGCATGGAGGCTTAAATAGCTTTGTCAGGTCACTGAAAATTGTACCGACAGCTGCCAGTGACAGTGATCTACAATGTGACTCTACAGCGCCTAATGGCAGGCAACATTTATATTTATTAACTGGGCAAAGTGTGGAAAGCAGCAGCAGCCCCTGACCATGACCTGACCCCAACGTGCTTTTGGACAACGCGTCAACCCCATCACAGAGCTGCTGCTGACCTTGCTGACAAATCTCACTTCAATCATGTGGGCTGTGCGGGCCCTGCAGCAGTGTGGGGGCGGTGCTTATCAATCAATAGCCATAACATCGAACTGGGCAGCGAGGCGTGGTCTCGTTGGCGCCAATTAAGAGACCCATAAAAAACAAACGGCATAGCCGGTCTGACAGCTGCCTGATTGTCTCAACACTGTGGTAGGGCTACCAAGTGGCCGTTAAGGGAATATATACCATTTAGTTGCACAAGTTCCAAAAAACATATTCGATAAGAAATCACAAATCGCCAAATCACACCCCATAATACACACTCAGAGCTCCCAAATATCTCTTAGCACTTCGGGCTGTCTGCGAAATACAAGTTTTTGTCGGATCCAGCGAATAATAAGAACTTAAAAACATTGAATTCTATTTTCTTTCTTCGGCTTTCTGCTCGTTCGCTCAAGAAAAGACACACTTTTTCGTTCTCGTTTTCCACATGTTTTTCATGGAGTATTTGTCGAGAACAAAACTGGCAAAGCTGTTTTTTGTGTTCTTCTCTCTATGATCATTTACGCATTCCCCTTACTTCGTTTGCTCTTTTACAAGCACATTTGCTTTGTAAGCTCAAGCAAATGTGTTCCTCTAAGTTGTTTCTGCTCAGACAGATTTGTGAAACGCAAAGAAAGAGTGTGTTTGATGTAATGGATAACCAAGTTGACTATTATTGACGAATTCCACTAAAAAATCACAAATCTTCAAAATGAAAGCATTTTGAGAAACTCCAAAATTGAATATATTTTTGAGTTTGCCTACGTGGCATAAATTTCAATTAATGTGCCATAAATAATAACTTGAGTCATTTTCATAATGCGAATTAACGATTTCCTTTACTTAGGCGAAACGCAAGTTGAAAAGGATTTCCGAAACATGGTTTGATGTGTGCTTTTAGGCGATACACTCCCGCCAGTCTAGAGCAAACGCTTTCAAGTACTTCGCAGGCGCCCATCTCATGGGAACGGAAAGGAAAGGAAAGGAGCTGGGCTACTGCAGGGTAAATAAGAAAACAAAAACCAAAAACAACTACAACAACAACAACAGCAACATCAAGAAGAAGAAGAAGAAGAAGAAGAAGTGTGTCAACCAACACAGAACCAACAGTTAACGTCAACACTCAGTGCACATGTGCTGTAGTGTGTATCGCATACTTTACGGTCCGTCATTTAGGCAAATGTTTATTTTTAGGGCGGAATCGTAGGGAAGGGGAAGGCAACGCAGCGTTAAAGCTGCTTTAAATAACTTTTGCATACTTTGAGGCGACATTGTCAAACAAACCGAGATGTACAAATGTAATTAGCACAGTAAATCTACCAAAGAGTATAAAACGCTAAATAACAAAAAAATGCTCGTCCATTAGCATATGCGCATACGCTGTGTGCAAATTTACCACAGCGGCCCAAAAGTATGCAATGAAAAATGTGCGCTAATAAAAATGAAGAGGCTGAGACAAAAACCACCCACACACAAAATTAGCTGCCAGGCAAAAGCACACTTTGCGGCGCAGCTGCAATGAAAAGGTATAAAGTAAAGGCAGAAAAAAAAATGAAAATAATAATAAAAATAAAAATACTTCAGAAACAGTGCAAAATTGTGCCTGTTATTACTTATTACGCTAATAAGTGCACAATTTGCGCCTAGAGCTTCACTCTGTTCCGAATAGAAATCATGCAAATAAGTGCAGATTAGAACTGAGTGAATAATGCGAATATATATTTACACGGCTAGTTTTTTGTTTTTGTTGTTGCAAAGACTTTTGCAATTTCAGGCTAAATTAAACCTTGGCATTCAGCAGCTAGCTGGCACTCTGAAATCTCACCTCAGGCAATTTTATATAATTTTCATTTATTTTTAGCTCTCTGTTCGCTTGTTGTATTCCTAAACCTGCCCCGAGGGTCTCATCCATGCAACATGATTGATTCACTTTGCAAAGCCCATTGACCTTTTGCCTGCCCTTGTATAACCAGGTATCTTAACTCGTTCATGCAGTTCAATAGTCATAGTATTTGTTTACAACATAAAATTGTAGCTATTATGATTACAACCAACGTTTGCATAGCTTTACAAGCAAATGGTCTTGAACAAAACTGTCTAAAGCTATTTTAATGAGGTTATTATCGAATTTCGCTTTTAAAGCAAGATTTTGTAATCAAGAAAATAAAAATATAATAGGTTAACAAATAGTGTATCTTGGAGTTCGACATGCCACAATACCCAAAACGATAACCTTTTATTCTTATTGGCTCGCACAATGAGCCTTTCATTTGAGATGAGAATTTAGGCCGCCCACGTCGCAACAACACAAAAAAAAGGTACAGGACTACAGAATGAATGACCCTTAGGCAGGTGAAATAGTAATTCGCAAATTGACTGACAGTCAATGGGCGTTACAAAACATATAACACCTACTTTCAGCCGGTTTTGCATGGGCTTGTCAAAATGTTGAATGCCAAAATGTTGTAGGCCTCAGAAAAAAGATTTCACACTTCGTTGAGGCCCAAACGTAAACGCAAACGCAAAAGCAAATGAAATTGTTCAAGTTTTATGACAATCCCCGGTTCGACATTTAATGAGCAGTATTTCAAATTCGTATTGCCTTAACAAGCTGCAATTGTTTCTTGGTCTTCACACTTGGCAATTCGGCTGACTCACTTTTTAACAGTTTGCCATAAAAATAAAGCCACGTTTTTTGCTTCAGACAGCTCAGTACTTTCGATTTGTTAGCCAAAAATTTCGCAGCAGGCAATTAAAGTCGCCACGAGGTCGGGCTAAAAAAAAAACCAAAAAAAAAACCAAAAAAAAAAACACAAGTTAAAACAATAAAAACAACAGCATACTTTTGGGCGCGCACAGTTTTTATAGCAAAGTGTGAATGCTTTACAGCGCACTGTTAATCTACAGAGCCGCTCTCTCAGTTTACGCTCTCATACACACACTCTCTTCCTTTCTCTGTCTGCTTGCCTCTTAGTGCGCTCTGTTACCCGGTTATTTCGGAGCAGCAGCCTTTTGAACGTCTGTTTATCATTTACTATTTGCCTAATGGTTGACATATTGATTGAGAAACCAGGTCGCCCCATCGCTTCCTGCCTGACCTGCGGCTTTGTTTGATATTTGACCTGGCTTAGACCGGGCGCCTGCCACTAATGCAATTCATTTGCTTAAGATATACAAATCTGCAGTCAGCTCAATCCTCAGCCATTCCTTGGTCTGCTCCACTGTTCATGGCTGTGTTTTTGGTAGCGCTTAGCATTCGATTGCTTTACATTCACTTAACATTTCCGCTAACATTCAATTTGCGCTGCATGGTTAACATAAGTGTTGACACGAACCTAACTGTGCTTATATCAGACAATGCATAAATCGCATGCGACAAAATAACAGAAAATGTCCTTGCTGAAAATGTTATGGTACAAACTTTGTACCGAAACTTAAGACTTTGTACTTCAAAGTATAAGTTTCAATTCTTTGATCGACAGCTAAAAGATACAGTCGCATGATTTCGATTTAGTTTTACATCTCGACTAGGGCGTTCCTACTGATTTGCTTTCTAGTCTTTGTCTAGTTTGCCTTGGAAATTGGAAAAATCAAATTTAAGTAGGCAATGATTTTCAATTCATAGCGAAAAATCAAAGTAGAGAATTTGTATAGACAAATGTATCAGTATCAAACGGAAGTCAAAAATTTAAATTGTGAATTAAACAATTTCAATCCCATTTTAAATTTTTTTTTTTGTGAAATAACGATAGCCACCAGTTTTAGGCAACAATGACTGAGATAGCTGCTACGACTGCTGCATCCAGGAGATTAAGCAGAAGGATGAACTGAAGGAAGGACAGGACAAATTCATAGACGACTTTATTATCATCGGCCCTTTTCAGGGCCACCAATAACTTTCAAAGTGTTTGAATATTTTTTATATACGATATAATTTATCACTTACAACAAAAGCTTAACTGCTTAATAAATGTGTTTTAAGTTAATTTTAAATAAATTAACCACAAGATACCGACAAGACATTTTTGTACTCTTTTTTAATTTTTTTGAGAAAAAAAGAAAAAAAAGTATATTGGGTTCTTTGAAATGTCCGTTTATCTGAACGCAGTTTTTTTTTTCATAGTTTTGAAGCTAGAGTAACGAAACTTGGTCTGCATGTTGGTATTTACCATAGTCAGACAAAGTGTCAAAATCACTTCCTTAATTGATCTGCCCAAAACAAAATTTTCCACGCCCACCCCCACCCCCACAAAAAAGCAAAGTCTGTATCTCCCACACCCCTTTAGCTAGAATCACCAAATTTTGCAGGTTGAATCCTGTTGCCCTATTAAATATATTGTATAAAAATAATTTTGCCACGCCCATCCCGCCCTTGCAATCGAGCACTGTTTGTTTCTCCCAAACCTGTAGAACTGGCCCAACCTAACTTAAATTGATGGCAAAACTTGAAAGATTTGAGCAAAAATACAATTGCCACTCCCAATTCCGACTCCGCAAAGAGGCGAAAAAAAGAGTATATCGCAGTTGGGTGTTTCCGACTGCAACGTTCTTACTTGTTATCATTAACAAGTAAGAACGTTGCAGTCGGGCTCACCCGACTGCGATATACTCTGTTTTCTGTACGTAAAAATTTTTTTTCTCTAATCTATCGAAGAGTTCAAATGGAGTCATACTGCAAAATTTGGGGTTTCTAGCTATAAGGGTGTAGGAGATACAGGTTTAGCTCATTTGCGGGGGTGGTAGTGGGCGTGGCATATTTTTTTTTGGCAGGTCGGTCAAGGGTGTGTTCACTAGTCTTTATGTCAAATTTGGTTACCCTAGCTGTAAAACTGTGGAAGATATAGGTTTTTGCGGTTTGTGGGGGAAGGGGTGGGGGTGGGGGGGAGATCTTGACACTTTGTCTGCCTATGGTATATACCAACATGTATACCAAGTTTGGGTGCTCTAGCTTCAAAATTGTGGAAAAAACCTGCGTTCATACAGACAGACGGACAGACAGACGGACAGACAGACGGACAGACAGACGGACAGACAGACGGACAGACGGACATTTCACAAACCCAATATACTCTTTTTTTCCATTTTGGAAAACAGAGTATAAAAATGCATAACAAATCGCTGTGAATCGTGGGTTTTACATTGTTCACTTTTGGGGGTGGGATTTATAATTATACTCTTTTTTAATTTTTTTTATAAAAAAAGAAAAAAGAGTATATTGGGTTTGTGAAATGTCCGTCTGTCCGTCTGTCCGTCCGTCTGTCCGTATGAACGCAGGTTTTTTCCACAGTTTTGAAGCTAGAGCAACCAAACTTGTTATACATGTTGGTATATACCATAGGCAGACAAAGTATCAAGATCTCCCCCCCACCCCCACCCCTTCCCCCACAAACCGCAAAAACCTATATCTTCCACAGTTTTACAGCTAGAGTAACCAAATTTTGCACAAGGGCTACTTATCACATCCTTGATTGATCTGACAAAAAAAATTTGGCCACGCCCACCCCCGCCCCCACAAATAAGCAAAGTCTGTATCTCCCCCACCCCTTTAGCTAGAGTCCCCAAATTTTGCAGGTTGAATTCTATTGTCCTATTAAAATGAATAATTTTGCCACGCCCACCCCCGCCCCTGCAATCGAGCAATGTTTGTTTCTCCCAAACCTGTACAACGAGCCCAACCAAACTTAAATTGATGGCAAAACTTGAAAGATTTGACCAAAAATACAATTGCCACGCCCACTTCTGACTCCGCAAAGAGGCTAAAAAAGAGTATATCGCAGTCGGGTTCATCCGACTGCAACGTTCTTACTTGTTTTATAGCTATGCACTTGAATCGCTCTGCTTTCTAGCACTGAACTGAACTGCTTGAAGTTAAAATAATGCACTGCTTGATGCATTTTTGTGTATTTGTAATACAGAGATGTTGCTTTTATTTTAAGAATTGGGTGCATGGTGTCTCGTGGTGGGGCACACTCGACAAGAGCATTCTTACCTGCTTTGGATATTATTTGTTTAGTTTGCTTTGGAAAAAGAAAAAGAAATCAAAGAAGGCGTTGATTTTTAATTCATAGCCATAAAGCAAAGTAGAGAATTTGTGCAGACAAATGCATCAGTATCAAACGGAAACCCTTTCGGAGCACGTCTCAGTTCCAAATTTAAGTTATTCTTTTTGGATTTGTGTATTTAACAATTTCAATCTCATTTTAAATTTTTTTTTTTGTAAAATAACGATAGCCACCAGTTTTTAGGCAACAATGACTGCTATAGCTGCTACGACTGCTCCATCCAGGAGATTAAGCAAAATGAAGAACTGAAGAAAGGACAAGACAATTTCATAGACGACTTTATTACCATCGGTCCTTTTCAGGGCCACCAATAACTTTCAAAGTGTTTGAATATTTACTCCCTGTTCCCATTAAAAATGGGAAAAAGGGAGTTATAAAGTACTGCAAATGTGTGTAACAGACAGAAGGAGGCATTTCCGACTATATAAACTATATATATTCTTGATCAGCATCAACAGCCGTGACGATCTAGCCATGTCCGTCTGTCTGTCTGTCTGTCCGTCTGTCCGTCTGTCCGTATGAACACACAGATCTCGGAGACTACAAAAGCTAGAGACACCAAACTTGGCATGTAGGTTCCTGTATACCATACGCAGATCAAGTTTATTTCAAATTTCGGATGCATTGTTCATTTTTGGGTTGGTGGGCTTTGCAGTTTGATAGCTATGCACTTGAATTGCTGTGCTTTTCAGAGTTAGGTGCAGAGTATCTCATGGTGGGGCACACTCGACAAGTTACTAAGTTGCTTTTGTTAGTACTTTTCTATTTATTTGTTTATATGTTTGCATTCAAAATAGAAAAACAAATCAAAGTAGGCAATGATTTGCAATTGTTAGCCAAAAAAGTAACGTAACAAATTCTTATAGGTAAATGTATCAGTGTAAAACGGACAACGCTTCAAAACATGTCCTAGTTCTAAGTTAAAACATAACTTTTTCTAATCAATTTCAATCTAATTTCCGGTTTCATCTAAGACACGTATCAAGAGCTAACAGAGCTTAACTTTCGTTTCCAATTTCCTATAATTTTTAAAGGTACTATAATTATGAATGTATGTTATATTAAAATTGCATAAATGCTTTTATTATTACACTATTAAAATCAATTACAAGCATTAAATACAAACATACTATCTATCATTTTCAGTTGTAATTACCTTCCACAAAAAAAATGCAATTTTCCACTTGACTGCCATCATAGAAACTCGCTCCACACAAAACAAACTTAACGACAAAAGCATACACAGGAAATGGTCCAATATAATTATAATAAATATTAAACATATTTTTCAAGCCAGTAGCAGGGATATAAGGGTCCTTAAAGAACATGTTATGAGGAAGTAAAAGATACGAGTAAGTTGCCTCATATAAGTCACACACTGCATGTCTGAGGAGCTTAACGAGCAAGCAACTGCCAGACAAGAATACAAAAAAAAATGCAAATGTGTGCAAAAAATAAAAGGAGAGACAGCGGATAATATGAATGGATACAAGAAGGTTCACCCCATTAAGCAGCTGTTGCTCATACGCACCGTTGTACCAGCGAGCCAAGAAATTCTAACAAATCTGTGTGGCAGTCATTTGCAAAATTTTGTGTTATACCAAAACACTTGCCACACTTTCACAGTTTGGCTTGTGACCCACATTTTGCTTAATATAATATATATATTTATATATATACATATGTATGTATATACATATATATTTTTATGGTATTTTAATTTAATGCTTGTTGACATTTGGTGGTTTACACGCTTTGAAAACAATGTCCTTCGTTCCGTGCTGTACAGTTCTTTATCCCTGAGCAACTTTGCAGCTGGAAGTTGCTAAAATTAATTGTTTGGTTTCTCGCTGTGACCAAGTCCTGGCACAGGAAATGATGGTAGACGACTTTTAATATTGTTTTTGGTATGCATGACAACGACTGTTCGTTCTGGGTTGGAAGGTGGTGGGGTGTGTGGGGGGGAGGGGGGGGAGTGAGACCTAAAAGGCTCATTAGAAGAATTTCTAAAAAGTTTACTTTTTGCCAAAAATGTAAGCAAAACCAATGAAAATGTTCTACAAACAACAATTTGTTCTAGCGTAACATTTTGTGGCTTCCAATTAGCTCTAACTTTTCATTAGGCTTGTTTGCCAACATTGGATTACTTATATAGTATTCATTTACTGTACACTTGAGGACTAACTTAATAAGTAATAAAAAATCCTTTGCTCAACTATAAAATACTACTTTTGCGACAAAATGACAAGGTTTAACGATCCGAAAGACTCTTATTAAGACAACTTAATTAATACATATTATTATTTTTATTCCCTGTTCCCATTGAAAATGGGAAAAATGTATGTAACAGGCAGAAGGACGCATTTCCGACTATATAAACTATTGTATAGATTATTGATCAGCATCAACAGCCGAGTCGATTTAGCCATGTCCGTGTGTCTGTCCATCCGCACACACAGATCTCGGAGACTATAAGAGCTTGAGACATCAAACTTGGTATGAAGGTTCCTGTATACCATACGCAGATCAAGTTTGTTTCAAATTTCGGATGCACCCCCGGAAATCGCAAAAGAGTCCCATAGTTTTAAAGATAAAGCTTTGATTTTTGGTACACACATAAGTTTGATCAATGTTGATCAATTGCGTAAATTTCATCACGATCGGATAAATAGCACCAAAGTTATGAATGAATCTATTACCTCCGTCTCAGCAAGCAGAAGCAACAGTTTGACAGGCACTGGACAAGTTACGTGCGCTGCTTGCTTGTTTATATCTTTTAAATGCACATAAGTACCTACATAACTAACATATTTTGAAACAATTTGCAAACTTTCTTAAAGCATCTTTTAATGACCATTTTCAGCCAGACATATTCAAATAAATCAAAACACATCACTGATCCATCACAAATCTGTAATATAATTCACAACACACACACAAAACATGTTATGAAAATGTACAATTTGCGAAGACATGCATGAACATGTCTTTTGTTCAATATACTCAATTATGCATTTTGTGTGGATAGACCAAAAAATGTTCGATCATAAAATGTTTGCTGTCATGTCATGGTGCAAAATGGAATTTGGCACATACAGCAAATAACTGAAAGCTGTGTGTGTGTGTGTGTGTGTGTGTGTGTGTTTGTGCATCGATGGCCAAAAGCCAAACTGGCTCTAATTAATCACCTGAGAGCTGGTTGCAGCTTTGGTCATAGCCTGGCCAGCAAGCAGCTCAAAACAAGCTCCCCTTGGCCCCAAAAATCATATAGCATCTTAAGCGCTTAGCTTATGATATTGTGTACATACATACATACTCATACTTATGTGTGTGTATGTGTTTGGAAAAGCCGAGACAAAGACTTGCCCCTTGTTGCACATGAAGCAATAAGCTGTAATTGATTTATTTGCCTTTTAATGAAGCTGCAAAATGCCTCCGGAGCGGTTGAAGGCAAGGACTTTAAGCAGGGCTTAGTTGCATCAACTGTATGTGTATGTGTATGTGTGTGTGTGTGTGTGTGTGTGTGTGTGTGTGTGTGTATGCGTTAAATACATTAATTGAACGTAATTATTAACAAAATTATGGGCCTAGAGGCCATGAGCTGCAGTTGATTCCCTTTGGAATTTGACCAACAATTAAAAGTGGAATTTAAAAAAAATTTAATTAAAATTTTGACGCATGCTGCAATTTACAGTTGCATAGCCACAGGCCACGCAATCGCAAATTTTCAACTGCACTTCATATCACCAGTACATATCACGACTCTGCGATACTCCTTGCTCAGATAGACATAAGAATATTTACCTGTACCTTGTACTCATTCAAAATGGAAAACAGAAACAGCTTTGGCACACATATTTATTTTATCAATGTGGATCAATTTGATAAATTTCACTGCTTGAAGTTCAATTAATACACTGCTTGATGCAGTTTTGTGTATTTGTAAGTATAACTCAATACAAAAATGTTTTAATTTTCAGAGTTGGGTGCAGGGTGTCTCATAGTCGGGCACTCTCGACTAGAGCATTCTTAATTGCTTTTGATCTTATTCTGGTCTAGTTTGCTTTGGAAATAGAAAAACAAATCAAAGTAGGCGTTGATTTTCAATTCATAGCCAAAAAGCAAAGTAGAGAACTTGTATAGACAAATGCATCAGTATCAAACGGAAACCCTTTCGGAGCACGTCTCAGTTCGAAGTTAAAATTGTATTATTTTACTTTTTTTACTCCCTGTTCCCATTAAAAATGGGAAAAAGGGAGTTATAAAGTACTGCAAATGTGTGTAACAGACAGAAGGAAGCATTTCCGACTATATAAACTATATGTATTCTTGATCAGCATCAACAGCCGTGATGATCTAGCCATGTCCGTCTGTCTGTCTGTCTGTCCATCTGTCCGTCTGTCCGTATGAATCTCGGAGACTACAAAAGCTAGAGACACCAAACTTGGCATGTAGGTTCCTGTATACCATACGCAGATCAAGTTTATTTCAAATTTCTGATGAACAAGTGGATGGATAGATCATAATGATCTTTTCAATTTCATTGACGACTGCATTGTCATTGGCCCTTTTCAGGGCCACCAACAACTTTCAAAAGAGTTGAATATTTTATTATCTTTTAATGCATGTTTTATCCTGTATTTTAGCTTGCATTATTGAAAAATATTGAAAATTTGATTGACAGCTTCGTTATCATAGGCTCTTTTCAGGGCCACTAACAACTTTAAAAAGAGTTTAAATATTTTATATCAAAAGCTGATGGAATTTAAAATAAAGAAACCACAAGTATGTTAACCTCCAATACACTTAATAAAAATTGTTTCAAAATGTTACAATCCATCTTTTATTTATAATATAAAATGAATATACCTCATTTTAACTAATAGCTTAGCACAAGGTACAAAAACACATAAATTAGCTACTGACCAAAAAACCAGTTAAATTATGTTGATTAGCTTGCAATTTTGTGAGCTGAAATATTTTGGAAATGCATTTTGATTGTCATGGATTAGCTGTTGGGTGGATTCGTTGGCTTTTGGGGTGAATTTGGTTTGTGGGTGGAATAAGAATGAGGACATCGAAATACGATGACATTTACTGTGCTTGTTGCTGGTTTGCTGGTTGCTCATTAGTATGCGAAATTTAATGAGAACATGGAATGTTATAGGATTGTAATGAATTTTACGAAATACGAACAGGGGAAGGGGATGCATTCGAGTGGTTTTCGATTTAGTGGTGAACTGTGTATATTAAAGACCAAATAACGTTAGTAAATTTTGAATATTCATTCATTTGAAAGCCAAATTAAGTGCTTCATGAAAATATAACCAACATTTGTGAGTAGAGACGAATGATGCCAAAAAAAAATGCAAACGCAAATTAAAGAATTTTAAGAGAACAAAAATGTGTAGAGAAAAAGTTCTTGGAGGCCACTTGTGGATTCATTATTTTGAATCCATTTTAAATATTCAATTAAAAAACATTTATTAATCAGGTTTGCCTTTGATGCATCTGTAAATATTTATAGGTATTAATATTGTATAAAAAAATTATTTCAACTCTTTTGAAAGTTATTGGTGGCCCTGAAAAGGGCCGATGATAATAAAGTCGTCTATGAAATTGACCTGTCCTTTCTTCAGTTCATCCTTCTGCTTAATCTCCTGGATGCAGCAGTCGTACCAGCTATCTCAGTCATTGTTGCCTAAAAACTGGTGGCTATCGTTATTTTACAAAAAAAAAATTAAAATGAGATAGAAATTGTTCCAAAAATGACTTAAATTTGGAACTGAGACGTGCTCCGAAAGGTTTTCCGTTTGATACTGATACATTTGTCTATAAAAATTCTCTACTTTGCTTTTTGGCTATGAATTGAAAATCATCGCCAACTTTGATTTGTTTTTCTATTGACAGCTTAAAGATGTTGTCGTTGAATTTTTACTGTCCTTGGCTCAAACCAATAAGGGGACGAATGAATGGCTGGGTTCGGTGGTACTTTAGACAAATGGTTTGCTTAAAGGTGTGGTTCGACGCGGTTTGGTTTTTGGTAAAATCTATGAAATCCACAGCAGACAAGATAATTTTCTGGGTGAAAACAACATTTATAGTGAGATAATGAATATATTAAGCATATATTTGAATATTTTCTCTTTGTTTTGTTTTTTTAAACATATTCCAACGCCTTACAGCTGGCTTGGAACATAATACAAGCCACAATGTCAACATCTAAGGCCACATTATTTGCATATCAATGTACCCAACACACACACACACACACACACACAAAGACACCCACACACATACATTAGAAGCGCATAAGCGAAACAAGATAAGCTTCAGCGCCAAAAAGTATGCAACTACCCGAAATTGGTATGGTATATAAGTATATATATGTATATGTATATATATATTTGAATGTATTGTCTTACTTACACAACATACTTGTATATATATATATATATATACATGTGCCAGGCAGCATTGCCAAAAAAACCGAGAAGAATTTTGTGTATACAGTTTGTTGTAAAAATAACAACAACAACAGCAGCAACAACAACGTGAACAACTCTTACAACGATGCCAAAGAAATGCAAACTACAAACAACTAAAAGCACATTTCGAAAATCGAAAAGAGCCAAAAAGAGCCACAAGTATGCAACCGCACAGACCAGAAACGAGACTCACCCACTCACAGATACACACACAGACAGGCACACACATCTACACACCCACCTACACACACTCATTCAGCACGCAATGGCAACAGAGAAAGATAAATGCACAGCACTCGCACAATTAAATATTCAGAGCGAATATTTCGTTGAAACTCGGCAAGAACTCAAATGCGAAATACGAAAATATAAAAACAAAGTTTTGTGCCAGCGCACGTGAAACTGTAAAAAAGGAGAACATTTGTTAAAACTAGAGATAAAATATGTATATTTGCGTAATCTTTGCAGATTTCTAAAAACAACATTTTATAACAAAGTTAAACAAAACCAAAATAAATTTAATTTTACTTTTCAATTTTACAATAGTTACAAGTTGAGTTCATTTCAAGACATTTTCTTTCGATTATTTTATGTTTAGTAATTTCTTTAATTTATAATAATTTAATGTATAGAATATTTTATTTATTTCAAATATCTAATTTCCTAAAAAGTTTTTTAATATTTATTTATTTCAAAATTCAGATTAAGTTATGGTTTGAATAACTTGTTAAAAAAAGCAATTAAATCCAATTAGATAAAAAAAAATTTTGTTTAAAAGCAAAACTGTTTCAAACTTAAAAAAAAAAGAATTATTAAAAAAATATTAAACAATTTTTAAAAAATAACTGAAGTGTTGCATTTGCTTGTGAAGTGAAACTGTTATTTCAAATTTTTATACTCTGTTTTCCAAAATGGAAAAAAAGAGTATATTGGGTTTGTGAAATGTCCGTCCATCCGTCCGTCCTTCCGTATGAACGCATTTTTTTTCCACAGTTTTGAAGCTAGAGCATCCAAGCTTGGCATACATGTTGGTATATACCATAGTCAGACAAAGTGTCAAGATATCCCCCCACCCCCACCCCTTGCCCCACAAACCGCAAAAAACTATATCTTCCACAGTTTTACAGCTAGAGTAACCAAATTTGACATAAAGACTACTGACCACATCCTTGACCGACCTGCCAAAAAAAAATATGCCACGCCCACTACCGCCCCCGCAAATGAGCTAAACCTGTATCTCCTACACCCTTATAGCTAAAAACACCAAATTTTGCAGTATGACTCCATTTGAACTCTTCGATAGATTGGAGAAAAAAAATTTGACACGCCCACCCCCACCCCAGTAAACGAGCGATCATTTTGCCAAGCACCCGTCTCGATCTGCTTTGGGCGTTTGCAGCGTTCTGCACTTAGTAGAAAGAATTTTATAGTTCGTAGCATATATATATAAGTAGTCTTTAAAAGAATTTAATTTAATATACGTACAGAAAACAGAGTATATCGCAGTCGGGGGAGCCCGACTGCAACGTTCTTACTTGTTTTAAATTTAAGTTAAGAAAAAAACGAAAAATATATTGAACAAATTTTCAAAAAAGATTATATAATATATTTTAAAAATATAAAAAAATATAAAAAAAAAATAATAAAAATTATAAATTTGCTTGTGAGACAAAAATGTTATTTCAATTTAAAAAAAAATTAAAAATTTATTAAATTAAATTTTTCAAAAGACAACCGAAATGTTATGATTGTTTGTAAGGATGAAAAACCCGAAAAGGTTCTGCAAGTATTACCGAACCAACGCGATGTTATTCAATAATCGCCTGTCAAAATGTGCAACTGTTCCAACCTGGAGTATGGAGGGGAATTGTGTAACACGGACCTCCCAATGGTGCCGATTGGCAGGAGGGAATTTGGTGGTTCAACACATCGATGACAGCGAGGATGCGGTTTCCGTTTCCAGTCCTGCGGCTTTGACAAAGCTGCTCGTTTGTTGTTATCGGCTGTTAACGTTGAAAATTGCAACTTTTGCTCGTTGTTTTGGCTCACATTTTGTATGTTGTGTTGTGTTGTGTTCTGCTTGTTTTGTTGTTGTTTTTTTTTTTTTGTTTTTTATGTATGTACTTTTGTGTTAAAGTTTTTCCATTTAAATGCGACAACTTCCTGGCAACTAGCACTCGAATTGACACTAACACAGCCAGGATGCTAAGAGCTGTTTTCCTTAAATTCTTCCCCCGCCTTCCATTCCATTCCCCTTCATGCCCCAACCACTTAAGCTTGCAAGCAAAAAGTTGCTCGACTGGATTTCCTGCTACAAAATGTTGTATTTCCTTCTTACTGGACATCAGGCAGCAGCCAAAGGAAACGAAACCAGTTGCAATGGCTTTTGCTATAAACTTGTTTGGGTGATTAAGTTTGCCAATTTGTTGAACCTTGACAGAGCTAAGCCAATAAGCCATGAGTTAAGCCATCATAGCCTTGAAGCATTCTCTGAAGGACAGCAGGATATACATAGTACATATATATAGTATGCAATAAGTATTTAAACGTTTAACTCACCATTTATATTCATTTGTTGTTATGAATTTAAAGCATCATAATTTGATTGCCAACAAAGCTGCACAAATGTTCATCAAATCTTCATAGATTATTAGTTAATTAGCACTTGGTGTTTGTCCTGAAATATCATTGCTTTAAAATGTATACAAATATACCTCATAAGCTCTTTGCTGTCCAAAAATAAAATTTAGACGATGAAATGCTTACGAAATAATACACACTTTAGAGTGGCTGTGAATATGTGGAAGTTTGAATAAAATCAATTTTTTTTTTAAAAATGCTATCTATTACCATCTGACAGTTTAGAAAATTCTCTACAAAAAGTTATGGGAAGATTAAAAAGTAAAAGTTTTTGCCATTTGAAAATCATACTGAACTTTTGGGCTTCTTTCTTTTCCTCAGAGAATGCCCCATTTACTTTAAGGGAATGGAGGATGCAAGAATGCAGCTTCAGCTCTTTGTCAATCAATTTACTTTTTAAGCAAGTTTTAAAAATATTGTAGCACTTTCAAGTTGCAAAAACGAACTCGCAGGAAAATATATTTGTTTTATTTTCTCAAGCAAATATCGTCAGCAACTCTTTGTTATATTATGCTCTCTGCATGTTTGCCAAAGCCCTTAACCAAAAGACTTAACCTATCACTCAAAGACTACACTTTAATTTAAAAAGCACACACACACTTACACACACACATACACATACACACGCACACACCCATTGACTAAATTAGTTTCCACGCTGGTACGTACTTTAATTGCATTTTGCTAACCAAAATTTCAATGTGGCTTTATCTCTTGCCGTACGGCTCAAAAGTGCTTGCATTTCCATTATTATTTTTGAGTGCTGAAAATGAAAGGGGGTCAAAAATTGCACACACATACATAGACACACACATACTTGTACACACACAGAAGTTCCTATTGAAATGGGTAACCAAAAGGCAACGTTGCACTAACAACGGGTATACGAAAGCTTAACTGCAGTTGGTCCAGCTGAAGCCAACATGGTGTGTACGTAATTTGCATTACAATGAACTTGCTGTGGCCACAACAACAACAACAACAAGAACAGCAGCAATCCAACTATCCACATCCAATTCAGCCCCAAGTGGTGTTTCCTCTCATCACATCATCTGGACTCCTTGCTGCAAGGTGTATAATTTCGATAGCGTCGCACAAAGCCACAGCTGAGTTCGATGGGCAGAGCATTGGGTGGTTGGGTTTTGGATAGTTGGTTAGTTGGGTAGTTGGTTAGTTGGGTAGTTGGTTAGTTGGGTAGTTGGGGGCATGGCTAATGTTGCTTTTCAATTGAAATAACAATAATTGTTTGCTGCTACCACAGCATCAACATCAACCACAGCAGCCACAGCACACAGCAGCCATAGCCTTATCTCAAGTCAATTCAGCTCATTGTTTTCGGAGTTGCAATTCTTGCAACTGTGCAACAGTGGAAGTGGCCCATCGGATGTCGAGTGTCAGTGACTGCTACGCCCCACATACCATTTTACATTACAATCTCTTACCTGTGCAATCTATTATATTATTGTAGTTTAACAAACACTGTATATCCTGGTTGAGCTCAGTTTCTTTACGTGCTCAGAAAGACAATCTAATACATTTTTTAAAAATAACACGACATTCAAGCATAAATAGTTATTGCATAAATATTCGTATACACAATTTGATATTAACAATTACAAAACGAAGTACAAAAATTTCTAGAATAAATAACCTTAAAGCTACAATTACAAAAGAAAGAACCATAGAAAGAACAGCTACTTTCAGAATACCAAAAATACTAGTATGCACTCATGTCGAAATGTTAGCTAAATTCCTTCTGTGGTAAATTCGCTTTATTTCACTTTCATTTATTAATCATGCTAGCTTTTGATGAATAAATAAAATTATATTTTGTATAAAAACATGTCACATCTTTGGAAAGTTGTTGGCGGCCCTGAGAAAGGCCGATGCCAATGCATTCGATGATCTATCCATCCACTTGTTTATCCTCTTGCTCATTTTCTTGCTCATCATCAGACTCTGAAGATCTTTGTATTAAAAATACACAAAAATGCCACAAGCAGTGCAATACATTAACTTCAAGTAGTTCAGTTCAGTGCTAGAAAGCAGTGCATTTCACGAGCATATCTATAAAATTGTAAATCCCACCACCCCAAAAATGAACAATTTAAAATCTCACTATTCACCGCGATTTATCATGAATTTTTATGATAAAAATGTATTGTAGGTATTTTGTGGTTTATTTATTTCAAACGAACTTAAAAATTTCAATTTAAAAACATTTACTAATCAGTTAAGCTTTTGTTATAAGTGTTAAATTATATCGTATATAGAAAATATTCAAATACTTTGAAAGTTATTGGTGGCCCTGAAAAGGGCCGATGATAATAAAGTCGTCTATGAAATTGTCCTGTCCTTCCTTCAGTTCATCCTTCTGCTTAATGTCCTGCAGTCGTAGCAGCTATCTCAGTCATTGTTGCCTAAAAATGGTGGCTATCGTTATTTTACAAAAAAAAAATTTAAAATGAGATAGAAATTGTTCAAAAAATAACTTAAATTTGGAACTGAGACGTGCTACGAAAGGGTTTCCGTTTGATACTGATACATTTGACTGTACAAATTCTCTACTTTGCTTTTTGGCTATGAATTGAAAATCATCGCCTACTTTGATTTGTTTTGCTATTTCCAAAGTGAACTAGACAAATAATATCAAAAGCAAGTAAGAATGCTCTTATCGAGTGTGCCGCACCACGAGACACCCCGCACCCGATTCTGAAAATCAAAGCCACATCTTTGTACTCAATTACACCTAAAAATCTATAAGATTCTTCGGATTTCTCAAAATTTTATACATTTTGTAGCTAAATTAGTATGTAAACGGCCATTTTTCATTGAAGATGCATTTCAAAGTTTGTATTTTGGCATTGCAGTATATATAAAAAGAAAAGAAATTTGTTTAAGTTTCAGAAATACAACGTATTTCTATAACGATCGCACCTTTAATTTCAACTGTTGGTTTTTAATTTAATACTATTATTTTAATTATATATATTATTTTAATTATAGTCTTACAACTTTAGTACCAAGAATATAACTATAAAAGCTTTGATCTTTATGAAATAGAATTTAGTAACGTAAAAGTTAGCGTTGAATAATTAGCTGATGTTTTCTTGGGCTGAAACTGTTTTGCATTTCACGCTCTAAGAGATTTTCAATTAAAATGCACAAAAGCTGTGAATGAGAATGAGAACTAAAAATAAAAATGACAACGAGACAGAGACTTAGATTGAGACAGATGTAGAGGTAGAGATTTTAGCCATCAAGGTAGCAAACTATACAAAAAATGTCTGGCATAAAAACTTTTTTAATTGCCATATGCTCTTAAAAAACAGCGTCCCTAAAGTGCACAGCGAACTGTTCGTTTCCTTGTTCGTAATTATGTGGCATAAGTTGACGCTGCAAATTATGACATAATTATGCAACAGACGTCTCCATTCTAGAGTTTAAATAAATGCGTCAAGTAAAACATTTTGCAAAGTACTCAGCGCTCTTTTGATTGGCCTTAACTGCCACAGTCACCAGCCACAAAATGGTTGACCGTAACAGTAAGAGCTCTTCAAAGTTCAAACCATAACAACAACGACAATTGGCCAACAAGTTGTCGCCAACAGCTCGACAAATGTGCCCAAAAAATAAACGGAAATATTGTCGAAACTACAATACTTTAAATTAAAATGCAGTGGACTTTCAGGCGCAGATGCCACATTAGAAACAAATGGAATTGGAACAACTTTGAGTGGATTTTGAGTGCATTGGAACACTGCAAATATTGGCACACTCAACAACAGCAACAGCAACAGCAACTACAACGACAATAGCAACAACAGCAACAACTGTCGACAATGCAAGTTTTCCCGATGACGCTGACGAGCGACAATTGTAGTTGCCTTGTCTTCTGGTCATGCTCCTTTGCCATTGTTATTGTTCGGGATCGGAATCGAAATCGGAATTGGGCTAAGAGAGGGGGAAAAGGGCGCTGGATAAGCGCAAAAGCGACGCTGTCAATGGTGGTGATTGATGCACAGGTTGTCGGTTGAGCGTACAGTTGGTTGTGATAATGTGATAATGGGTTCAAGCCATTTTATTTTTAAGCGAAAAAAGTACATCAACTATGCCCAGAACTCTTATAAATGTTATTTCTGGATGAATATTAGTAATATTAAGCATTTTTTGTATACATATGTCGCCGAATATAACCTTGATCACCCATTTTCCATCCAGGAAAGAAAATTTTCCAAAATAATTGGTATGGATTTATTGTTAAACTTTCAGTTATTAATGAATTTTAACATAATTATTTGAAACTGTGCTTAAACCTGATCGGATGATAAGCAAAAAAGTTGCATACAACAGTTTTCCGCGAGTTTTTCACATTTTCCGAAAGAATTTTCCAAACTTCGATCTTTATCTGCATTTTTAGTACAATATGAAAATATTGTGAAAAATGTAGCTCTTAATCTTTTATGGTTTGAGCTGTGCGGCGGTCCGCAGTCAGTGAGTCAGTCAGGTTGAACAGTTTTATATATAAGTCTATACGTAGATATATGGTAGTGTTTTCTAAAAGTTTCTCTCTAATTTCTGGGATTATATTTTAATTTAGCTCATTAAAATTTGTCTTTAATTTAAGCACAATGTTTCACTGTGCACATTGCACTGAGTCCATCTTATTGTCGTTTACTGCACTTCTTGCCAGCAATTGTCAACGCACTAACTGTAAATGATGTTCCCTCAATGGCTTAAAGCACGCTTCTTCAGTGCAACTGGCAGCGCCCACACATGATGTAGTTCTTTCTGATTTTGAAGGAAGCGGGGAGCAGATCGGGGCTTGTTTTTGACAGGCGCGTTGGCACTAATGTCTTTTTCTTGCTCGTTTGTTTGCCACACTCAGCCACACTCACAATCACAATTACAATCACACACACACACACACACACACACACACACACACACACACACACACACACACACACACACACACACACACACACACACACACACACACACACACACACACACACACACACACACACACACACACACACTCATACATACGCATCCTTACACACACACTTGCACACACCCACACACTCACACACACACACTTGGCCTTTGGCACTTTGTCAATCGACAAACAAAACGAATTGCACGACAGCGTCAGTTGTTCTGTGGGTAAAGGTAAAGTGGCATGGTCTGAGCAGCTCTATGCCACATGCAGGTGTTCATCTACAATCTCTTTCGCACCAGCACCTATCCTATCAAGATACATTTATACACACATGTTATTTACTTCCGCAGAAGCCCTGGCTATTGTTTTGATTGCTACTGCTGCTGCCTACGCTCCAAGCAATTCAAGCAGTACAAAAAATGCCAGAAGATGAACAAGTGTAAAGGTTAAGAGTGCTCGACTTTTAAAATGACCTTCAAAATCTAAAACACAATGAAGCAAGCTTCTCTCTTATTTTGTAATAATTCTAAAATTTTCGTTATAAACTTAACTAATCGCAGCTTGCTTAGAATTTAAAACTCAATTTTTCAATCGATTCTTTGACAACAAAATGAGTGCTCGTAATCGATTCATTTTGGGTTGCTACGATTATCGATCATTGACATTTTTTAAAAATCAGCATACAAGCTGAGTTAATTATGCAAAATTGCAAAAATCTGTTAAAAAATTAAAAAAAAAAAAGACAGAAAGAAGAAAAACTACTTTTATTTTTGGGTACTGTTTTGATACAGCTACCCCACTTAAAGAGCGATCGAAAAAATCTGCTCTCCAAAAATTTGGTAAAATTCGACGATTCCAATCCGGGACCGGAGGCTGACTTTTATAACGGAATATATAATAAAAATCCAATTTAAATTGTGCCGATGTTATCGTTATCGATAAGTCAACGGGTCGCCAGGGTATCGGCTAAACTTAAAATAGTTTTTCAATACATTATATATATATATTTTGACATCCTAAAACGATTCTGAATTTTTATAGCCCAAAACCAAACGTTTTGGAATTTTCTTTCGATTTTACTTGGGGTAGCTGTAATCATTACCAAAAATATTTATACACAAAAAAGTGGATAATTATCGATTATAATCTAACTAATCGATTATTTTATGATTATTTACATCGCTTATTTTTAAAAACAATTGCATAGACGAATGAAAATCGGTTAAGTTTTGACAAATTTATAAAAATCGTTAATCTAGGAAGAGCAGTAATATAAAAAAAAATATTTAAAGATAAAGTTCAATTTGTTTTTCTAAACGAAATTTATTTGCTTATCAGGTGTAATCAATATGAAAAGAAGCATGCCTGATAAATTGAAATATGTTAAATTTAAAAAATGTAAGTCTTTGACGCTAAAGTGCTATGCAATTGATATGTCATGCTCGTTGGCTTCCCTGTGGCTTACGAACGAATGAATTAAATCGAGAGCACATTCCAGATTTAAAATATATAAATATTTACAACAGAAGTTTTGCACAACCCGCAGTAGCTTGTCTTTTGCGCAAAACCATTATAATGCCCAAGGATATAAAGGGCATTGAAAGGATCTGCATCGCTGAACTGAACTTTACTGTGAAAAATATTCATATGTGCGGCTGACCGTTTATGAATATTTACGAGTACTCGTATGCAACAAACACACAATTACACAAACACACAATCACACAAACACACAAACACACAATCACACACAGTGGCGCCCCGGGGCATGCAGACCAGACTTCTAATGGCATTAAAAGAACGTGCTCAAAATGAACATTGGGATTTGTTTGGCAACATGTATCTATCTATCTATCCATGTAGTGTGTGCCAACAAAAGCAAAGTACATTTTAGAATTAAAGCTGTACACGTACATACATTTCGAAAAACAGATCAACTCATTGAAAGCTTACATATTTAAAATAATATACAAAAAATCAACAATAATGACCAAGGCACCATGTACGGGTGTACTGAAGCCAATACCGGTCTATCAGAAGTTGATGGTGGAAAACTTAACAATTATACGACCACCCATTTTGAAGCTATATTTTTGGGAGAGTTTCGATATAACAGGGTGAGTCTTATATTAGATGAACTGCAAAATTGCATCAAATTTCGTTACTTTTAATCTGCAGTCTCAACAAGAAACTTAGATCAAACAAGGTAGAGCATGAACATGTTTTGGCCATTCCGATTCGTCAGATACAAAGTCATCCTCTAAAGATGATCTTCTGGTTGCGCAATATGTCTTCCAAACCCTTGAATGTTAAACTAAAACGCATTCAGAACTGTCAATGTCAGCCTTTGCAAACTCGTGTAGGCTTTAATCAATTCCGACAGCTTTTCCATTGTCCACATCGTCGTCTCATTCATGTAAGCCAGGAAGTGTTGGATCTAAAGCCAGATGAGGTGCTGCCTTTGACAGTTACAGCTTACTTTTTTCTCTATGGCGAACACTTTTTAACCTATGAGGTCCAGTGAGTATGGCAAATTGATCAATTGAAAGGTACAAATTAATCGATATTACTCAACTTGTTAGCACTGGAGACAATCGTAAATTTATTTGGAGCTTTAAGGTGGAAATCTCGTCCTTTGATCCGGAGAAGTGTCTGCTCACCAAGGAGCTACTACCTATAAATATTAAGAACTTTCCTCAAGTTACTCAACCTATTTGGGTACAGAACATAACCATGACTCATCTTGCATTTACTTTTGCCTCACGTGAACGCAGCTTCAAGTTGCACAATTCGAATTTAACGGTGCCACGTCAAAGTGTTTGGCCCCTGTTAGTGGAATATCGTCCCATGGACTATGAGAATGAGGTATGTTGAAGTATTGTATGTAATAGTTAATGTCTTTCTTGTTTCTTGTTTCTCCAGATTGAGCTGGTACTCACACATGAGAATACTAAGTCACGCTATAAGATCAAGGCACGTGGTGTGGTCACGGATGAGCATGAGGTCACCGATATGCCGCTTAAGGACAGGGAATCATCTGATTGCCTGTATATTATATATCCAAATCGTTTGAACTTTGAATTATGCGTCAAGGAGGATCGCACACAGCTGGTCAATGTGCATAATTATGGGCAGAAGTGCATGGAGTTTCGCTGGCAAAAGTAGGCTTTAATTCAACTTTCAACTTTCTATATTAACTTTAACTTTCTCCACAGCTATATTATCAGCGATTTCTTTGCTGTCACCTTTGAGCCGCCCATCTTTCGACTCAAGGGACATCATTCGAAGCTCTGTGAGATCAAGATAAGCACCTTTAAGCGACTCATCTTCTTTCGCCGCATACCCATTGTGCTGGAGGTGCATCGCATACTCGATCGTGCCACACAAATAGCCAAAGCCGAGCTGGCTGAAGTTGAGTCCATAGATGATCCCAAGTGGAGGGAGGATAGCTATGTGGAGCACGTTTTTCTACATCTAAACATACGTGTTCATATGCGCAGCAATGAAGTTAAAGATATCGAAAGCATTGATTTTATGGAGGGCGCTTGTCAGCCCTGTGGTGGCATTGGCATTGATACAGCTGCTGCCGGCGATGCTCCTCTACCGGAGCCAACCGAGGAGCAACTAAGAACTGCCGAACGCGAGGAGCTCATCAAACGTCTGTCAATGAAACGCAAATTGAATGCCAATGAAGTTATTGAACTGAGCATGGCTGTTGATCAACGTATTACCATATTTGAGAAACTCTTCTGGAAGCATCTATCCAAGTCCAATTTTATGCGCATTTCACCGGAACGTACACGTAACAAGTTTGACAGGAGCTATGACCAGTTGGTTACTGTGGAATCTAGTGAAAGTCCACCCGTTTCAAATGCACATGTTGATCACAAGTATAATAATATAATATATTTTATCTTTTAGTTCTAATCATTGTTCATTCGCAGCACCATTCTTTCGATCCTTAGTCGTCTAATGGTGGAGGCTGTTAATGATCTGGCTAAGAACTGGGTTTATATACCATCGGAGTATTACGACCGCCCAAATTAATGCTCTTTAAATACAACTTTCAAGTGTTAAACTGTACCAAAATGTATTACATAACCTCAAATGTTTAACCCTAAAATTATTATCCTTGTCCCTTCGCAGCACCATTTAGTTGATACTTAGTCGTCTGATGGTGAGGGCTGTTAAAGGTTTATATACCATCGAAGTATTATAATCTCCCAAATTAATTCACTTTAAATACAACTTTCAACTGTTTAAGCTGTACCAAAATGTATTACATAACCTCAAATGTTTAACAATTAAATTCTTATCCTTGTTCCTTCGCAGCGCCATTCTTTCGATCCTTAGTCGTCTGATGGTGGGCTTATATACCATCGGACATCGCAAATTAAGCTCTTTAAATACAACTTTCAACTGTTAAAACTGTACCAAAATGTATTACATAACCTCAAATCGCATTCAGTTGCATAGTTTGCGGCTGTGCCAACCATTCGAACTGTCCACATTGCCACATGCCCCACAAATTTATGTAAGAATTCCCACACAACTTGCCCAGTGCCAATCCCAATCCCAATCCCAATCCCAATCCCAATCCAAGTCCGCAATTTATGTGTCCGCCTGAAAGCATCTAATGCTCAAAGCCTTTCAACACCGGCTGCACTTTGCAGACACCATAAAGGGTGGGACACCATAAAGAGTGGAGGGTGGGGGTAGGGGGATTTCAAGTTTACTTGGCCAATTTGAAAGCACAATTTGTGGTGGGACCGTAAAATCCCAAATTACGAGTATGCAACGTTTTGATGATGCTGTTTAAACTTTAGATATGCGTTTCGAAATGTTCTGCTCTTTGAAAATGTAAGTGTTTTAAAAGCATATTAGAATAAAAAGGTACTTTATATTTTAAAATATCATAAAAATTAAGTTATTAGAACGATTAATAAGTAAAATTGTGTGAAAAACTTGCCTAGATTAGCGAAAAAAATGCGGTTTTAAAATTTTTTTTGAGACACTGGATCAAAACGTTTTAAACCTATCTTTAAAAAATCATAAAAATTATAAGAGTATAAAACAAAAAAAGGAAAAAATCAAAATATAACTAACATAAGACCATAGCAATGTACAGAAAAATTAAATTTAAAACAATATATACTACATTGTTAACTAAAAATGATTTTATGTGAAAATGGAAATATAAGGTTTACGGAAATGGGAACAGGCCTAATGGCAAAAGACCCATTGTTGTTCTGATTTTATCGTATGCTCCATAAATATTATAAATTGAGACAAAAAAACTATTTTAAACACATCATTTCATAGCTTTATTGAATAAATTGTTGTTTTTCTTCATTTGTGTTTTCGTGTGTGTTTTGCGGTTGTAAATTCTCAGAGTAATCCATAATGAAGTTTAATTGATTTTTAATAAATCTTGCACAGAGTATACCATAAATATGCTATATAAATTTGCTTCGTATTGTTTTCATTTTGTTATTTTTTTGTTTTTGTTTTTGCTGTTTAAGTAAATTGAATGAAACTTTGAAGAAAATTGTTTAAGGTGTGTGAGTGTGTGTTAGTGTATGTTTTTTGGGCATACGCCCTATATGAGAGAATTCGACAATAATTTAGTAGATAAATATGCACTTTTAATTAAATTGGAATAATTGTTTTGTTTTTTTTTCTGTTACCAGATATGATTAAGTTAAATATTTGCTACTACACAATACGTTACGTCCACCAATATTTTGACTATGTTTAATAACGACTAGACAAAAAAAGTATTGCATAGTTTTATATAATATCTGGCATAATTAAGTAGTATTTTTGTTTTGTCAATTACTTGTATATAAGCTAAATAATAGACGATAATAGAAATAAGTTGAATTCTTTCTGTTCATTTCTTATGTTGAATTAAATACGTTTCATTAAATAATTATTATAAATGTTGAGCTTGAACTTTTCAAATAACTAATGCCACTAAAAGTTTGTTGTGTTTCAGTTTTTTTCCCATTTTTCTGTTTACTATTTTTGTTTTTAGTTTGCATATATTTTCCGACTTCACTGTGTCTGATACTCATGTTTTCATTTTCATTTTCATTTCCTTCAATTCGTTCCAAGTGAATGTTTTGCAAGGTATTCAACAATAGTGCTTAAAATTAGTACCTTTGACTAAGTTGTTTTTCTTTTTTGACTAAGATTGGTTTATACATAATTAATTTAATATATATTATTTAGTTTTTCCTTTTGCTTAAACATTTAATGCAAACATATAAGTAGATAGAGCATTCTTCGATCTTTAGTTATTTTGGTTTTTACTTTACTGATGACATGCACTACGAAATTTGTTTATAGATATTTTACGTTTTTTAGTTTTTTAAACATTTACCAAAAGTTTTGTTGTGTGGGTTAATAAGAGCAGGAAGTGTGTGCAAATTCTGTATATAACTTTCAACTTGATAAAGGTAACTTAATTTTAGAAAAGCCAAAAAACTGAAACTGTTCAGAGCTGTTATCAATATGCACTAATATTCCTTTCACAAGATCTGATAAAAATATATTTGTAACCGAAAAGTTGCCAAATTATACAGGGAATAAATCTATTTCTCGGATTCCGTTACGATAAAAATCTTAGTGAACAACATTTGCGATCTCAAACAAAACTGATAGTTAAGTTAAGATCCATTAAAAATTCCAAACGACAGAATAGCACACATTGGTTAAATTCTTCATAATAAGATCGACTAGCTAAAGGTTCTTAAAAATGATCTATTATGCATTGTGAATATTTTAAAGAACTCACTTCAAATCAACAAGTTGTTGTGTGTCAGTTTAGTTTATTAAAGCTACGCCTACAAGCGTTGAAAAAGCTTATTTACTGTTTTTAATAAATTGATAGCACATCATTTAAATATATCAATTATTTTTGTAATGAGTTCCCCACAGAAATGATTTGGCTGTTCAACATTCATTTTTTTGTTTGTTTTAAGTGAGCTAGTTAGTGGTGAGTTTTAAAGAGAGAGCGGTGTTTGTTTTGTTTTGTTTTGTTTTGTTTTGTTTTGTATGCATGTAATTGTTTTTGTTTTTGTTCTGTATGAGAGAGACATTTAAAGTGAGCACTGCAGGGTTCCGGAAGCAGTACCAAATTGGGTTCAGCTTCCGGATGACACTTGCAGGCATTGCACAACCTTTTTGGTTTTTAAAACGCGAATGTGCCTCGAAACGACGAACAAAACGTGACGACATTTTTTGATTTGATCGCCAGATCTTTTACTTTATACATAAGTATATGTGTGTATTGCACTATCCTTATATTTTTTTTGGTGTAAAAGTATAAAAGTGTACCATATTCAAACGTCGACTTGTTTCGCGTTTTTATCAATATTTTTTTTACTTTTTTTTAGTTAAAAATTTGTGGTAACTTTTCGTATATTGTTTATAGATTTTTTTTTCATCATCATCATGCTCTTTTCGTTATTCGTTTTCAAGATATGCGCTTTGTTTTCTGTTCATCGTCTTCTTCTTTAAATGTTAACATTATTGCGTTTTTCATGTAAAAATTATAAAGTTGCTCGTTTTTTTGTTTTAGTCTTTTTTGCTTTAGTTTATCTTTTGTTATCAGATCCTATGCGGTTTGTCATTTACGTATTCATTTTTTTTTTTTGTTTTTTTTTTTTTTGTATATTATTGTGCGGTGTTTTTGTTCGTTACCAATACCGTTAAGTATATAATATGTATATATAATATAATATTTGTATATATAGTACTCATGTATATGTTTAAATTTTTAAAATACTTTCTTGGTTTTTTTTTTTTTGTTTTCATTCTTCCGTTTTTTGTTTTACTATATTATTTATAAAACATTTTCCTTCTTAAAAAAATGTATATAGATTGCTTTTTGTTCTTCTTGTTGTTGCTGTTGTTTTGTTTTTTGTTTTTTTTTTTTATTACATAATTGCATTACGCATTCTGTATTTCCTTAACTCACACATCAAATCGCACATGCACAAAAATGTGTGTGCCCTCTTATTATAAAAACGTTGGTGTTTTATTCTTGTAGTGATCTTGAACTTACTTCGAGTTTTTCTGGAAGGTTTAGTTCATATATAAATCGCATAAAAGCAACAAATTTTTGTTTTGTTTTGTTTTGTTTTTGTTTAATTTCAGTCAAGCATTTGCGCATGAATATGGGTATTCGAGTGTTTTAGAGTGATTCGAATGATTCGAGTGATTCGAGTAATTCATTCACGTACCTCGAAACGTCTAAGTGGATTTGGATTATAAGGCATTTAGCTCTACAAAGGTCAGATGCTTAGGCATTATGCTCTGGGCCTATACACTACACACATACATACCTAATAATCGTAATTATACATATAATATAATATTTTGGTTTTGTTAATTTTTTTTTTTTTAAATAGTTGCAATAAATTTACTTGACGTATACATGAAAGTGTTTTTTGTGGTTTATGCCATGAGTTTAATATGTATTTATATAATAATTTCTTTCTGGTATGTATATGTATAAACATTTAAAATTTGCAATACACAACATCAATATATTGTTAATCATATATAATATACTTTTTTCTTGTTGTTTTTGTTTTTTGTTTTTATAAATAGTTATAGATTTCATATAGAGTTTATATAGCATAGTTAAATGTGTGTTTAACATTGCGAATTATTTAGGGATGACTTTCACGTAGGAAGTTAGGGCTTGATAACTGAAATATAAATAGTATGAGTTTGAACGAGAACTCCCTAATTTCCACGCCATCGTAAATTCACAAGTACAGAAAAACTACAAGGGAGCAAAAAATATACATGCCTGCTCCGGTTTCCACTTTTGGCAACATTTTGCGAAATTGAAATTTTAAATCTTTGAAATTTCCTTTTTGCAGTTCAACTTGTGAATTGAATTCTATTTCAATGACAAATTAACTCAATACTTGATTAAATGAAAGTGATTACAATCGTAAAATCTTAACAAAAGTTAAAAATGGGAACATTTAAGCAAATATCCCTTTCACAATATATTGCCGAAAATAAAAACCGAAACAGGCTTGATAATTGATAAACAGAATATGAGAACAAGACTTCTTTTTTTTTTCTTTTTTGTATAATTTAAGAACTAGTTTTGCTAAGTTAGCTTTGCATGGATAATCTCTCAAGCACCATTTGTTCACTTTAAAGAACTTTGATCAAACTGTTTTCTATTCATTGTTGCCTTTCTCTTTGCCTGGCTCTTTTGTTAAATGCATACATATATTATTTGTCAAAACTTCGTTTTACTTTCAACATTGTTTTTCAAATCACTTTTTTTTGTTGAATTTTTTCACTCTTCTTTTAAGAACTTTTTTATTTATTTTGCATACAAATTGGAAATTTTCTATTTTATAATTTGTTTTTTTTTTTTCGTTTTACTTTTATATGTAATTTGGCAATTCAATTTGCTTTAATTGTTTAGTTCCTTCATTATTGCTGTTGGGTTTTTGTTTAAACAAATTCGTTTTGCTGAAACGCGTTTTGTCAATTTATATGTTACGTACTTTTTAATTTGGTTTCAGTTATTTTTTGTAACTTGTTTGTCTAGGGAGGGAATTTGTTATAAAGTTATCCTTGAATATCTTAGATTTTTTTTTTGGAATGGCGTGCATTTGTATTATTTATTTGTATTATTATTTAGGTAATAGTTCTTAAATTGTTTGTTAGATCGCTTGTTTAATTGTTTTTATTATATGTAGTTCGATTGGCTTGTTATTAAAATAATAATATTTATAGGTATCTGTGATTTTTGCTTGCTGTTTAGCTTTCAATTTTTCTTAATCATTTATTCGTTGTTCTCGAAAAATTCTCAGTATGTTTAGCTCTTGTTTAGTTTATAATTTGTTTTGTATTTTGTTGTAGCCATTATTCTTCTTTTTTTTTGCACATTCGATTCCATTACTGCTGCTCGTCAGGATATTCGGAAAGAGTTTAACATAAGTCAGGAATTGCGACAAGTTTAAACAAATGACAATTATTATATGTGAAGTTTAATAATTTAATAAAAAAAAGTAGCTTTAATTAAGTATATTATAATGTGTACGATTTTTATTTTAAGCATTTCATTTACACAGTTACTTGTAATATAAACATATTTCAAACATATGTCGTAGTTGGTTGAATCTTATATTTTTCCTTTCTTTTGCCTAAATATGCCAAACGTTGCCTTTTGTTTAATGCATTTCAGTTCTGTTTGTTTTGTTTCGTTATTTATACAATTATCAAATAGGCTTAAATATTTTGTCATGGTTTTCTTAATTTTTTGTTTATCATTTTCTGGTGGTTTGGCCTTTTAAATGTTTTATATTTTTCGTTATTTCTCATAACACTTTCAAGTGTATGAAACTATTACTAGAATATGTTGCTTTCTTCAAACAAAAATTTAACCATCATCTTTTTGGTAGCTTTGCTCTTTGTTAGAGGCGACTAGAGTTTGCATTAAAACAAGTATACAAAAGATGTGAATTATATTATAAAGATGTAAATATAAATAATGACAGAGCTAAGCCCGCTGTCAGAAAAAAAAAAAAAACGTAAGGCAATGTTAATTTTAAGCTTTAAAAAACAATGTATAAATTGCAAAACTGTAAGTTCAAGAAATGTAAAGTAACAAAATAATTTTGTTGCTTTTCACAAAACTTTTTTTTTTTAACTAAACCGAACAAAACAAGAAAATATGAAAATATGAAAATATTAAATGAATGCGAAACTTTAACGCACAGCTTTTGCAAAACTGACTTAAGAACTTATGAAATTTAAATGAAAAAAAAGAAATTAATAACATTTGCAAATCAAGCAACAAAACTGTTGCCAAACAAAAGTATTATAATGAACTGGAAAAATATAAAGTAATATTAAATACAAAAAAAAAGGATATTAAAGAAAAACTCCAAATTGAAGCAGGCATCCCACAATGCTCAACTGCTGGAAATTCAAATGAATTCATGTGTCAAACTTAGAAGAACCAATTGGACCACGATGGCATAAATGAGGATTGATAGTTATTGTTGTTCTTGTTGCCAGCGGCTGTTGTTGTTGAGTTGTTCAAAGCATTGTTGCCTGCCGCATTTCGCTGCTGTCCATTGGAGCCGCTGGCTGTGTTGTTGCTGCTGGATGTGGCAGAGACACCACCGCCCGTTGCCGCGCTGTTGGCCACATTTGTGAGAAACTGCGCAAATTCTTGCTGCAATTGCAGCTGCTGTTGCAGCAACTCGAAATGATTTTGTGGCTTGTTGTAAATGAATTTTGTGGAAGTTTTCAAAATGCTGCCTGAGCTGGATGAGGCGGCGCCGGCATCGCCATGGTTTGTGGCATTGGACGAGGTGTTGTTGTGGTGGTAGTGGTGGTTGTTGTTGTTGTGATAGCTGCCAGTGCCGCTGCTGCTGCCGTTGCTTGTAGATATTGCTAATGTGTTGTTGTTGCTGCTGCAGCTGTTGCTTGCTGTAGGTGGTTTACTTTGACGATTGTTTGCTATGCTTGCTGCTGCTGCTGCTGAAGTTGATGCAGTTGCAGTTCCTTTTGATGCAGCGGCCAAAAGTGGCAGTGTATGCTTATTGCTGTTGTTGTTATTGCTGCTTAACGTTACCTGTTGTTGTTTGATTTTGTTTGTGTTGTTGCTGCTGTGATGTCTGTTGTTGTTGTTGTTGTTGTTGCTGTTGTTGCTGTTGTTGCTGTTGTTGATGTTGTTGTGATTTGCAAATTTGCCAAACTGAAAGCCACCATTATTGTTGCTGTTGCTCTTCATATTGTTGTAATTTTGATTGTGATTGTTGTTGTTGTTATGATTGAGCACCAAACTATTGGCAGCCAGCGCCGCTGCCGCTGCATTGGCATTGACAACAGCAGCCAACTTGGTTAATAATTACGTTTGCTTATTTTTGTTGGTCTTGAAGCTGACTTGAAGTACCCGATTGCCCAAAGTATAACCATTGAGCGATTGTATGGCCAGCACAGCTTCCTCATAGTTGGTCATTGTTACAAATCCAAATCCCTTGCATTTGTTGCTCTGCAGATCACGAATAACCTGCCGGTTGAAAAGAATATACTTAACTCGGAAAGTTAATTTCAAGCTGCTTTGAAATAACACGCACCTTGACCGATTGCACGGCGCCAAATGGCCCAAACAGCTGCCACAGCACATTCTCCTCGGTTTCGGGCGCCAAATTGTAGACGAAAATGCACCAACCCGAACTGGTTATGGTATTGCCCTGGATCATACCATTGGTAATCAGATCACTGGTGAGCGGTGAATAGCGTGAGATCACAGAGCTGGTATTAAAAGAATATTGTTTATTATTTTGTTGTGGAATTGTTTTTCTTTACTAATAGATTTTTACGATTATTTTGGAGGTCATTAATTAATTTGGCAATTAATCAAAATGAAATTTTCCTTATAATTACTTCCGTTTTTGCATCGGAAATTTGAAATAAACTTCATCTGTGTATGGTTTACAGGAACCTGCATGCCATGTTTGGTGTCTCTAGTCTCTGAGATCTGTGTGTTCACACGGACGGACGGATGCTGTACAAGAATATATATAGGTTACACAGTCAGAAATGCTTTCTTCTGCCTGTTACATACATTTGCAGTACTTTATAACTCCCTTTTCCCCATTTTTAAAGGGAACAGGGAGTCAAAATTCTTATCCAATCAGACTGACTTTGACATGTGTACTTCTTGCAGAAAAAAGAAGCAACTGCGTCAAGTTTCAGCAAAATAGCTTTTAAGACTAGTTCACATAGAACAGTTAGATAGATGGATAGTCGGAAATGGCTAGTTTGACTCGGATATTGAAGGTGATCAAGAATATAAGTACTTTCTAAAGTCGGAGACGTCTCCTTCAAAGTTCGTGACAAAATAATACCCTCTGCAAGAGTGTAATAACCCATTATTATTCATTTTTCAGTTAAGAGTGAGAGGCAAGACAAGAAATCAATCACACTCTTATTTATACTGCCCCTTCCACAGCTTCCGTTTGGGCGGTCCTTTGATTTTGTTATGCTGACCTGTAACGGCCCGCGTTGGGATGAATGGCGGCGGCAGCAGCTGCCGCAGCGGCGCCGGCGGCTGCGTTCGCTGGAAAAGCGCGTCCACCGCGTGTATTTTGTGGCGCTATGTAGGCAGCCAGGGGTTGCATGCTGTTCTTGTTGCTGCTTGGATTGTTGGCAAATTTAACGGTTATCGGTTCGGTGGAATTTTTCGGTGTGGTGCCGTTTAGCTCCTTGATGGCGCGATCAGCTTCAAAGCGCTGATCGAAGCGTATAAAGCCAACGCCCTTGGAGAGACCTAAATAAGCACAGAGAAAAGTTTGTTAAATAAAAAACATAAAAAGAAAACATTCAATAACTTCCACAGCGACAGAGAATGCGAATGAATTTTTGCATATTTGATCATTGTGCGTGACTGTACTTTTTTCTTGAAAAGCTCCAAGGAAATTAAAGCCAGCAAACATAAAACATAATAATTAAAAACCAAAGATAATACAAACAAATCAGTGTTAATTATACATACTGTCGTCTTGCTCAGCGCGCGCTTCTTTTTTTTTGTATTTTGTGTGGATTTGTGTAGTTAGGAAAATGAAAATAAAATGAAAATGCATTAGTACAAAATTATAAAATATAAATTTAAAAAAATAATAATAGCACAGATGTATATTAAACTTATAAAATTACAAGTTATGTTCAATATATATACAAATTTATAAAATTGTAGTCTAGTATGCTTAGCTATAAGATACTCTGTACCCGGTTCAAGTTCAATAAAACGATATCAATTTGGACTTAAAGTTAAATTGATATATTCAGACCTGTCCTGAACTGTGATTCTGTTCGAAAACTGCGAATACGAAAGTGATGGCTGTTCTGCATTTTTCAAAACGTCCAAATTTTACGCTTATAATAGTTTTTCTTTTCTTTGTCCACGGATTCAAAAGTAATTGCCAGATTACACAGGAAATTTTTAGAAATGAATTAGTTTATTTATTCATTGGATTGAAGTCAAATTACACCTTTAATATTATATTAAAAAACTGTCAGTGAGACATAAATAAAAACGTGAAAATATATGACTCTTGTCTATTTAGCACTTATTACTATCAAAACTGGGGTTCAAACTTCGAACTCGGTGTCGAAAAAGAGCGAACAAAATGTATGGAATCCGGAACAGGCCTGACTACCTAAAATAAAAAAACATAATACAAATCTTGTAATTTCTTTTTCGAGGTTTTCAGTATGCATTAAAGTTTTTAAGTTATTTCTTTATCTGAGATCAGACGGACTTAACTTTAACAACTTCGGTCTTGTATGATAAACTACCTAGTACAGAATATAAAGAAGTCAACACGCACACACATACTAAGAAAAACAACATCTAAATAAGCAACTAAATTGATGCCAGGCAATGTGTAATTATGAAATGATGAATTGCGATTTAAAACAGCTAACCAAAAGTAAAAAACCTACCCGCCACATGTTCATCTTATTGTTTTTTTTTTGTATTTTTGATTATTGTTTTGGATTCGATTAATACATGAAAAAAAATAAAAATAAAATTGTATACAAATATTGCGTTATTAAAGAAATGTCAACTTATAAATAAAGTGTAGCGCCAGCCAAATTCGAAAACAAATTGTGCGCGCTAAGGACGAAATATGCCAGCTTCCAGACTGCATAGGCATAGAAACATTATCTAGAAAACTATGAAAAGCTTAAAAGCTAATCTAGACATGCTTATAAGATAAAATATATGATTATAAGATATAGTATGTATTGTACAAGTATAAATATGATAAGCTAAAAAGTGATTTCAATTCAAATTCAATATCTTATCAAATGTCTGAACAAAATGCAAAAAATTTCTTTAAAGATTATGTGCTACGATATTGCAGAAACTCTTAAATTGACTCGAAATTAACACTACGCTTTACGACTAGACATGCCTTAAAAATATAAATAATCTTATTTTCTGTATATATATATGTATATAGTATATAACTTACCAGTGATATTATCACAAAGTATGCGCGAAGTTATGATTTTGCCGTATGGACTGAACAATGATTCCAAATCGGACTGTGTCATATTCTTTGGAAGACCTGATACATATAAATTGGCTCCCTTAATACTCTCCGAGCTGGGTCGCGCAATAGAGACCTAAATCAATGATAAATTTACGATACATATATAGATATTTTATTGGGTAGAAAACGTATATTAGAGCGATTTTCTCAACTTCGCTTTTAACGTTCCCATTAAGAACTCTAACGATACATTTTTCATGGCGATAAACTGTTGATTAACTAGTTTTGATTCCTCAAGTTTCGGTTAAAGGAAAAATTGATAAATGGTTGAATGGCAAACACTTTATCCCGTTTGGTCGTACTACATCAAACAAATAAGAACACTCTAGTCGAGTGTGCCCGACTACGAGACTCCCTGCTCCCAGCTTGCATTTCAAGCAGTTCAGCGGTAACACAAACAAGCAGCGCACTTAACTTGTCCAGTGGATGTCAAACTGTTGCTTCTGCTTGCTGAGACGGAGGTAATAGATACATTCACAGCTTTGGTGCTATTTATCCGATCGTAATGAAATTTACGCAGCTGATCAACATTGATTAAACATATATGTGTACCAAAAATCAAAGCTTTATCTTTCAAATTGTGGCTGTGGGAGATTTTTTCGACATGCGAGGGGCTGCGGGGGGGTGCATCAGAAATTTGAAATAAACTTGATCTGTATATGGTTTACAGGAACCTGCATGCCAACTTTGGTGTCTTTAACCCTTATAGTCTCCGAGATCTGTGTGTTCATACGGACAGAAGGACATGACTACTTCGTCTCGGCTGTTGATGATGATCAAGAATATATATACTTTATATTATCGGAAATGCCTCCTTCTGCGTATTACACACATTTGCAGTACTTTATAACTCCCTTTTTCCCATTTTTAATGGTAACAGGGAGTAAAAACTTGAGGAAAATATTTGATGTTTAACAGGACTTTGTGAGAGGAGAAACCCTTAGCCAAATTATAATCAGGGTTACACAATTATTGAATTTATCGCACCTTAATAGTTTTATTTTGCAAACGTAAACCATTTAGAGCATTGATGGCCTTCTCAGCATCCTCTTGCTTAACATAGTTGACAAAGCCATAGCCCAGACTTTGACCTAGTCAAACAAATAAAGATAAAGATAAAGATTAATGATTTCTTTTGAAAACAAATGAGTTAATATTGTTTTTACCTGTAACCTTATCGCGTATTAACTTGCAACTCTCTACTTCACCGAAGCTAACGAACAACGAACGTATTTCATCCTGCGACATTGTTTGTGGCAAATAGTTGACAATTAAGTTTGTCTTTGGGTCTGGTTCATTGTTGTTGTTGTTATTGTTGTTGTTGTTGTTATTGTTATTTGTGGCTGCTGTGTTGTTGTTATTGTTGGCCGTTGCTAGATTAACAGCGACGGCAGCAACAGCTGCTGTTGCCACCGAACCCGAACCGCCATTTGCCAGCTGCACCTGATTGTTTGCCACAACGTTGCTGCCAGTGGTGGCACCACCAACTCCAACTCCAACTCCGACTCCGGCAGCGCTACTGCTTGTGCCACCGCCAGCAGTGCCAGTTCCAGTCTGCTGCTGCTGCTGCTGTTGTTGTTGCTGCTGTTGAACCACGTTCTGACCCTCAACCATTATGTTAGCCTGACTGTAGCTGTCAAAGATGATTTTTTGTTAATGTTCAACATTTTTACGAACAATGCGAAAAGCAAACAAGACAGAACATTATTTTCGGCGTGCCGAATAATTATATCCTTGCAGAAAAGTCGTGAGCTTACAACATAAATTTCGACCGACTGTTCTCATGACAGCAGGTGTGTCACGAGTGTCACGGAAATCCTTAGAGATTTGCATTTTCATTCTCTCATAGGAAAAGCTTTAAGATATTTAGTTTTGTAACTTATGAAAGTGACACTGAAGCAATTTCAATTTAAATGCAACCAATTTATAGCCAAATTAAATATCATAGATGTCAATAAAACCGTCTTTCGGTTTGTTTCAAAGCTCCAGCAAAACTACGAGAGTTAAGAACACCAACAAATTCAATTTTCAAAATAAAATAAACATTTATAATGGAAACAAAAATGTTTTTCTATTCTATCTGCATTATATTTTTTAAACATTTGAATTGATTAAGTTATTAATTTTACATTTCAAAAAATCTCCATTAAAACTAACCGAGCAAAAGAGTTGCCAACTTGCTCGAAATTGATTGCTACAGAAAAAAGTTGCCATACAATTTGTTAAACTTGGCGGGCTACACATTTTAAACTTATTTTGTTTAATAGTTCAAAATAATTGCAAAAATAAGTGTACTAATACTTGAATAGACAATTATTTAAATACATTTTTTTATCAAAAAAATAACAAAAAAGTGCGAATAAATTTAAAACAAAATTATTTCTGTATGGTGGCAACGCTAAAATCAAAATCTCCAGAGATTTCTGTGACACCTAAGAGTTGTAGAGATTTTCGTGACACACCCGATAGACAGACGAACGGACGAGGATACAGACGTACTGACGTAGCTAGTTCGACTCGGCTGTTGGTGCTGATCACGGCGATAGTATATGTATATGCTTTATTTCGAGATGCACATAAATTGTATATTGTAGAGTTAACGTTAAAACAACAAACAAAATTAATTTCTGATTGTGTGTGAATTGTTATAGACAGATCAACACGGAAGTTATGTTTGAAATCTAAATAATAAATCACTACTTTAAATAAAAAAAAGCAAATATACTGTCAGAGCTTGAGCTTAGGAAATGAAAATATTTAAAAAGAAAAAAACGTATCGTCGGGTGTCCATTGCAGAGGAGATTTATGTATTTATAGAAAACTAAATTTTAAGAAACGTAGTCGCATATCAAGACAGTTTTAGAACAAACAGTTTGACTTTATCGATTTGGTCTAGAATAGTAGAGTTCCGGTTTCCACCTTCGGCAAGATATTGTGAAAGTGATTTTCGCTTAAATATTGCCATTTCAACTTTTGCTAACATATTGCGGCTTAATTCAGTTTTATTTCATCAAATATTGAATTAAATTGCCATTGAAATAGTATTCAATTCATAAGATGAACCTTTACAGAAATTTCGATTCCACAAAATTTAGCTGAGAGTGGAAACCAGAACAGTGAAAATATACTCTGCAAGGGTATAAAAACGTAACAAATCGATTAAGGTAATGTTTAGTTGAGCAAGCGTTATAAGAAATGTGATTTAAGTAAATAACTTTACTGCCTTCTTCTTATTTCAAAAGAATAATGAACTTGAAGTGTACACTAATTGGTATAGTTTATAGAGTTCTCTTTAAGATAATACTGCTGTTTCGCGTTGTTTTTTTGTTTTTTTAAATCTGTAAAGAAAAAGAAAAAGAAGCATAAATTGTGACTATAATAGAGAAATGACATAATAGTTGTTCGCGAAATATCAGAGCTCACCTTGTTTACACACGACGCACAAGACGAGCAAACGGAAGTGGAAAACAGAAATTGATTTGAATTTACTATAGCCTAGTTATAAGAGTGAGTATCCCCACTACGTATACGTAATATAGGTGTATGTCCGAAAGTTAACTGCAATGAAATAAAATGCAATAAAAATCAATTATTTTAATTGAATTTAAATGAAATGCAGGTGGAGCATGGCAGGGCAGGCAACAAATGTAAACATGACCAACATTTTTAATGAATCCGTAGAAATGTTGAGTGCTCGTTTTTTGTTTTTCTTTTTCCTTTTGTGTTGTGTTGTTGCTGACACTCTTGTTGTTGATGCGTGCGGGTTGCACAAATAGATCCCAAAGCTGACACAAAAATCGATGTAATTAAAATGACGAACTGGCTAATTTGATGGCGACAGGCGGAATGACAGTTGTGGGTTGAGGGATGATGTCTCGGGTAGAACAAATAATATAGTAAATTGCAAATAGTTTCGTAATTAAAAATGGGTCAAAGGCAGCACTTTGAAGGTATAAACGTATAATTACAAGCTGCTTTTAAATGTATATTTAATCTGGGGACATGCGCAACTGTATTACAGTTAAACATCCAACTGTTTAAAACGTTTCTTTTTATCAAAAATTAAAATGATATTCACCTTTGATATTAGATTTCATTGCCGACAAAGCCAACTTGATTCCTAAACAAAACATTAAGATCTGCATTGTTTACGACAAGTTTGCGGAAACGGAAACTGATTGCTGCTCTGAGTTCCTCAAAACGTACAAGTTTTGCGTTTTGAAAGTTTTGATTTTTTGCTTGCGAAATGAAAAGTAATTTATAAACTCAATTCTCTTATACTGTTTATCATCTTATTTAGAAATGAATTAGATCATTCAAATTTCATTATATAATAAATATTAAATTCAAAAATCTGACAATCAAACGTGAGTTTTGTCGATTCAGCATATCAAAACTCTGGTTCGAACGCGGTTTGGCCAAAGCGTGTACGAAACCATTTCAATCAGAAATCAGAACAGTCAGGTATGCTCTCATTTCCGATAACTTTTTATTCCGAATCGTTTTTGTTTTCGTGTTCCGGTTATCAAATAAAATTCGAATTATTCTTTCTTTTGAAAGATGATTTCGAATACTTCTCATTCCAGTTAAGACACTGGAAGTAACTTTGTAAACCGAATTTTTCATTTATTTTCGGTATTTAGAACAGCACTCAATTCCGTTTTCACAAATTTTAATTGGAATCGAAATTCAGAACAGGCCTGAGTTAATCGTAAGCCGTTCGGAACTCATTGCTTTTGCTTTTCAGTTTTGCTTTTCAGCAACGTAAAAAATTCGGAACTCCTATATATATGTACATATGCTTCGTCACTAGCGTGGACTGCCGTTAACAGTGTTATTAAAAAATGAAGACTGCAACTATTTTTTGAAAACATTTCGATTTCGAAACATATCTGCGGAATCAGAAATGAAAACAAACCTTTATGCGTTCTTAAGAAAGTAAGGATAAAAGTGAAACGCTTAAACCAATTAACAACGAAACTCCATACAAAGTTGAATGGAATTTGTATGATTAGATTTTGATTTAGAAACAATATGTTTGCATATTTAAGCTTAACCTAAGGTTGCCACTCTTCCGTGGGATTTTTCAATGTTTAATGAAGATCAACATTTGTTCACCTTTTGTGTTTTGCGTAGTATTTTGGCCAAATGTTTTTCTATTATTTTTTTGGTGCTGGCATTTTTTTGCCTGCGCCAGCAAAGCAAATCGTGCGAAAAACTAATATTTTAAAAATAAACAAACAGACACAAAAGGGAGGGAGGGCGGTAAGAAGGTGAGAATGAATTGAGAGCCGGCAAAAAGTCGCAAGAATTATATTTTCGAAATATTTTTAAAATAACAAAAAGCGACTGCGAGACAGCTTCGGGTGCAGCGACGTATTTTTGAGGTTAAATGGCGAGAGAGAGGGAACGAAATTTGAAATCGAAATAC